>CM022948.1:10648291-11033202 GCA_012931725.1 Litsea cubeba
ACAGGTAGCAATTTTTTATTTTGGTTTCCAATTTATACGTTCTTTGAGAACACTCTTTTGTCATGACTTTAAAATAGGTTGTGGAATCTTCAAAGCCAAAGGCAAAGAACGATTGTGGCAGCTTCGAAACCAAAAGGCAAAGAGTTGATAAAGGGAAAGGCATTCTCACATCTTCAACACTTAAATCTAAAGATGGAAAGGTATATGTTTGTCAATAATCCAACTTAGTGGTAAATAACCTATGAAACTAACAAATCCCTTATAGCTTTCATTTTCTTGTGTGTTATAGATCCAACGTTGTAAGTTAGCGTTGCAGTCTATAGATAACATTGTTGCTGAAGGTAATCTTCGTCCGGAATGGGACAGAAGAATCTCTTCACAACGTGCCTTAGTGGAGTCAAATGTGTGTGTCTCTATCAATACAGCTATATGTCATGATGCTCCTCTCCCTATTCCAAATGACAACGCTGGGCCTGATTTATGTTAAAGATGCTATCAATTCATTTGTAGCTTGGCCTAAGGAATTTGTTATACTCGAGGATGATGAGGTACCTTGTAGAAACATTAATAGTTTTACATTCATATAGTCTTGCAATATAATGAGCATTCTTTTTACTTTATTTTATTAACTTCATCTTTATAGGAAGAGGATGATTCACTTGATTATGTCGGTAATAATAGTCGGTGTTCTAGTTTTGCTAAATCTGTGAAAAGACGGATGGGAAAGAACGATGTTATAACTGTTCCAATGATTGGAACTCTGTTTGCGGACGAGACTGATGCTATAAGAGTCTCAAGGGATGAGTTGTTAGATGTTTGTTACAGGAGAGAATTAAATGCCAGTTGCATCATCACATACATGAGATACTTGTATACGACCGATTGCATTGGTCGAGCAAAGTACGCGTTCGGAAATCCAGCAGGTTTTAATCGTCATACAAAGAAAGATGATAAGAGTCGATACATCCAGTCCTTGGCACAGGAACATGGTGACAGAGCTCTTGTAATTCCTTACAACCCAGGGTAAGTGCTCTGCATATTTATTGTTAGACATCATTTTACTTAGTACAATAATAAAATATATTAACGTAATTTGTTTTTTCACTTGATTGGCTGTAGAGGGCATTGGGTTTTGATCGTCATTGTCTTAACAAAAATGCAAGTCTATTGGTTGGATTCGTTAGGAAAGCAGCCAGATCCAACTTTTAAACTTGAGTTGAACAGGTAAAGTATCTCTATCTCTTATTTTTTTCCCTTTGTGTATATATTTTATTTTCCTTGACGATAATTTCTTGTGATTTTTAGAGCAATTCAAACATCAACTTGTCTTCTGGAAAGCCGAGAAGGTTAAATCCGAACCCAGATTGGGAGTATGTGACGGTAAGCATGCCTATTTATGCAATGAAGATGCAAGGTTTATTACTCTTACCATTTGTCTATATGACATTTGTCCACAGTGCCCACAACAAGGAGACAGAATTGTATGTGGTTATTATGCGATGAGTTTTATGAGACACTTTTTTGCTGATGCCGGTCAATCGCTCAAACGCAAGGTGAAAAAAATAGTTATACACAAATAAATATATTTTTTTTGCTCAATAATTAAAAGTTCTATTAAAAAGAAAGAGAAAAACAAAAGAATGGGATGGAAGTTTAATTACACTAGCTAGTTTTCTTACACAAAAGAATGAGTAAAAGTTCCTTAGCTAGTTTTCTTACACTAATGACTACACTAACTTGCTTTTCCTCGAAATAGGTTATGGAGTTGGCCAGCATAAAGACATACACCACCAAAGAAATAGATAAGATCCGACTCGAGTTTATTGACTTCGTCCAAGGATTTCTTCCTTTATAAAAGTATATACCTAGGAGTTCAATTTGTATAGTTGAGAAGATTTCATAGTAAGGCTTAGTGACGATACACTTAATTTAATTGCATTTCAGTTTTTAGGCTTAGTGACTACCTGTTTCTTCATCGGACTATCATCAATGTGAATTGATTCATGCATTTTTGTCTGCATCATGCACTTGGGTAGGTGGAATTTTTTTAGTTCATGATGCATTTCACACTTCATCACATATCATTAGGAGGGAGGGGGGGTGGACTGTCTGTGATTAACTTGCATAGTTTTCGGTACGTTAATGCTTATTGACTGTTAGTTGTAGATGGTGATAGGAATACTAGGTCATCATATTAGTGAATTATTGATTGCGCCTACTTTGCTTGCTACCATGATCTTATGACATGTGAACTGCTAGTGTTTCAATTGCTCTTTCTCTAGTGACAAATGTTTAATTTTCTCTTTAACATGAGACCTTGATAGTGTTGGTTAAACTCTCCATCTTACTTGATTATATTATTGATAACATAGTCAAATTGTTATTATTTTGTAGGTGAATGAAGAACTTAATTAAACGGAGATGGAATGCCTTTTGCTTAGTGGATCTACTGTTAAGTTAATTTTGGTTAGTTAGGGATTTCCGGAAATTGTTTACAATGTAGCTTGCCTTTTTTTGGATGCTTTTGTGAAGGTTTTGGATTATGTCGTGACACTTTGGTTACGAATTCGAAGGTTAATGTAAATGGTTTGGATTATGGATGGATTCAAATTGGCTATGTTTTGAATTTGTTTGATTTAGTGCGTGGACGAGCAAGTACGTTCCTTAATGTGAATGGTGATTAATTTCCAATTAATGAAATGGTTCTTATTGAATGTTGCTATCTATATTTTTTTGCATCTTTTGTAAGGCAGGTTTAGTGATTTGAAAGTGTATCCATACTGCAGCAGGTTATTAGTAATGTATATATTGCATTTTTATTTAAAAAAAAAATGGATGGTATCCGCTTCTATGGAAACTGTCACAACTGATGACTACTTGTGTCACTTTTGGTCCGAAAACAACATCTCGATCACTGCTTTTGAAAAGCGAGACAACAAAGTTATCTTTCTGGTGACGCTTTTAAGTTATTTCAGTGTCACTTTTGGGTTTAAAGTGACACAAGTAACCATTTTTTTGTGTCACTTTGATAATAGAAACCTGACACAACAAATGTATTTCTTGAGACGCTTTACGAACTTTTAGTGACGCGGCAGATAAGACGCTGCATAGTAATCAGAAAAGCGACACAAACCACTTTTTAGACACTTTAAAAGTGACTCATTAAGACATTTTTTTTTGTAGTGTCTACACACTAGAAGAGAAATAGATTAAGCTCTTAAAAGGTGCCTCTTAATTAGGCGAATATGAAAGTGAAAATAAACTCACACAACACACTAAGAAATGCAAAGATGAATGCTCATGGGGTGTGTGTGTATAGAACTTCAATCAAGTTGAAATTAAGTCCAATGAATTTTATGCTTAAAGCATTTCAAGATTTAAAGCACATAAATGATATGATTGAAGTTGAATGCAAATCACTTGAGCAATTACAAACTTGTGAATGATATGAAAATTTAAAGATCACGGGTTGTATGAAAATGATTAATACTAATCAAGTGATGCATGTGTAAAGTTGTTTTCAAAAACAAAGGTTTAACTAAAGTTCTAAACACATTGAAAACAACAAGAAAGATTCAAACAAGTTAATGTGTCATGCTATACAGAAATCAAAGATTTAGACAAAGCATGATTAACACAGTTTTAACAAAACTTGGTTTGAAATCAAGAGGTGGAATTCAAAACATGTGAATCAAGGATTAAATAAGATATGGATTCCACACCACATAGTTAGCATGCTAGAAAATATTTTCCAAAGATTTAAAATAAAGCATGAAACATATGGACTAGGAAATTAAAGCTTACTGGGATTTAACTTCTTGTAATCAAGCTTTAGCTTTCCAATTGGACCAAACAAGCTTCCTTAATTCATTCCCTTTGCTTGGGCACTAAAAACACCAAAAATGGCCTCACTTTTCATTTTTTGATTCCTTGGAATGAACTTGCTTTTAATAGAAAAAGTAGTCCAACGGATGCCTGTCGGTCAACCGATAACTAGGTGTCGGTCGACCGATAGTTCAACGGTCATATGCAACGGCCATATTTTTGGAAGTTTTTTCTGACCCACATGTAGTCATCGGTTGACCGTCATTTATCGGTTGACCGATAGGGAACCGATAAGTGAACCGATAGCACAAAGTTGTTGAAAAAGTTGCCGTCTGTTTTTGGAACCGACGAGCTCTCGGTCTTACAATTCATGTACTATCGGTTGACCGATAGGAACCGAGGAGCAGACTGATAGAGAAGTTCTGAAACTGTAGCTCACTAGAAATGGAACCGATGGAGCCATCGGTTGACCTTGGTTCACTTGTGGGTTGACCGATGCGAACCGACGACTTGACCGATAGAGTGGTCAGGTCAATTTTCTGAAGATCTGATGTTTTTGAACAGTGAAACTTTGAAACCATTTGAAAACTCAGATTTGAAAGGTGTTTTTATAAATTGTTTCAAGAAAAAACATGATTAAAATCAAAATTCAAATCAACCAAAAAGAGTTTAAATTAAAACATGAGTAGGTTAATTCAAAAAATGATTTTCAAGAAGAAACTTGTGAAATGAAAATGAAAGTAATGAGATGAATATTATGCAAATGCAAGACATCAAATTACAAACAACTTAGGGTCTAACATTCTCCCCCTTTGCAATTTGATGGCAAATAACACTTAAACATTAAAACTATAAACTATCATCAACACATAACCATTCATCCATTTCATATCTTTTTGCTTCAACTCCCCCTTTGTTCATAATCAGCTCCTTCTCTTTTCTCCCCCATTGTTCTTGCTCTCCCCCATTGTTCTAGCAATGGTGTTTTCAGATTTCTTCTTTTCATTTCTCTTCTCTTCATCCTTAGTCTTTAGTCTTTAGTCTTCTTCTCCCACTTAGTCTTTATGTTTCTTCTTCTCCCCCATTGACATCAAATTGCTAAATAGTTTGCAAACAATACTCATGCAAACACATACCTTTCTCATAGCATAATTTTGATATCCTTAATGTAAAGGAAAGAAAATGCAATCATGTAGATGGCAAATAGATCAAAGGATGTCATTCAATATATAAAGATATTAAAAAGTCTTACAATTTGACAAATGACATAAACATGACCATCCATGAACTGAAAATAGAAGTTTAAAAGACAAAGTCTAAACTAATTATCCAGCCTTATTCCCAATACAAAATACACCACCAATAATACACCAATTTAAACACAAAATGTGGTGACATGGATAGTTAGTTCCTAATCAGACTCTGGAGATGGAGGTGATGGAGATGGTGATCTAGCAACGTCATCCCTTCTGCAGCTCTTTGAGATCTTGGAGAGGTATTTGAACATTTTGTTGATTGTCTTCAATTGTTTCTTCTGTTTCCTCTTCAAGTAGGCTATATCTCGCTCCACAGTTGCTTGCCAGTCAGAGGATGTGCCAGGGGTAGAAGGACCAGGAGTATTCCTTGAAGATGAAGCAAGAGTAGCAGGAGGTGGAGATTTAGGTATCTCTTGTCTCAATGGAGGCTCTTGTGCTAACGGAGGATCATCTGCTATGGGGATTTGAGGATTTGGAATGAGATTCGTTTGATTCAGATTGGTCAAAGAGGATGGAGCTTTGAAAATGGAGCTTTCTCCAGTGGGTATGGGAATACCAAACTGGAGGGCAATCTGAGTCATTAAGAACCCATATGGAATTGCATTCTTTTGTGCCAGAGAATTTCAAAACTTGATGATTGTATGGCAGATGAGAGAAGGTAGACAAATGAGAGTGCCAGTCACAACCTTGGATAAGACACTAACCATGAAAGCAGTAAGCTCAGTTCTTTTACCACCTCTAGGAAATACATTATAGGTAAAGAGATTGTGAAGAATCCTATTGATGGGAATTAGGGAACTGATGGTTAGGTGATGTTTCTTTTGATCCCATGGACAGTTGAAGCCACATATGTCAATGGTGGCTTTGATTCTCTCATCCTCCGAAGGAGAATCTGACACAAATGTTACTCCCGTAGGAGTACAGGGAATCCCCATGATTAATCCTAGTCTCTGGGGTGTAAACACTTCATCTCTATCCATGAAGGAGATGGTAAAAGAACAAGCATTAATAGAGTCATTTGTGCTAGTGATGGATGCATACAAGAATTTGACTAGAGAAGGATATGCATTATCACCCCAATGGAGAATCCTATCCCATCCCACTTGGCCAAGTACATTACTCAAATTAAAACCCATGGAACTAATCTTTTCCACTATAGTCCTTCTTTCCACTACTACAGTCCTCATTTGAAGACTTTGTAAAATGTTTGAGTCAAGTCTTAAATTGGTTGAAGGAGGAGGAGGAGGAGGAGATGAACTTTCATTTCCACTATCCTCTATTGGTCTACTAGAGGAGGCTGTGGCTTTTCCCTTCTTGATAGGTCACCTAGGAGTGGCCTTCTTGGTTCTAGGAGGCATTTTCACAGACACTTAGTGTGCACAGTGAGATTGTGACAGAAGGATTTGAAAATCTAGAGAGTGATTGTGGACGAAGATGAAGTAAAGAGATCAAATTCAATTTTACCTGAGTCTAATTCGGAAAAGAACCAAGAACAGATACTCAAATTCGGATGTGATACATGAGGTTGGGTTTCTCAAAACAGCCCATAGCAGTCGACTGTGAGCATCGATTGGCTTGGAGATCTTGACTTGTTGATGGTTTGAGGGCTATTTTGACAATGATTTCTCAAATCACACAAAACCTGCAGAGAATCTTCAAACCACTAAACCACTACTGCCAAATGAACTGCTGCCGAACACACCACAAACGCACGATGTACAGCTGAAGCGATGCCAATAGAGTTTTGCTTGAAGATGGATTTTTCGAAAATCTCTGCTTATAATGGTTTTGATCTTCAGCTTTGAAGGAGTGTTACTAGCAGGGAGATGAAGAAAGAGCCCTAGGTCTGTTTGTGAAAGAGAAGAACAGAACAGAAGATTTCTGCGCGCAGGGTTTTATCGAGCCACTGCCTCATCGGTCCACCGATGACTTAAGTATCGGTCAGCCGATACTTGTAGAAAAGTGGACTAATCCACTGATTCTGCTATTTTGCTTATGATCATTGCTTAGAGTGTTTTATGATTGATTTAACTTATGAAGAACAATTAACAGATCATAAGAGAAGTAATCAGTAAACTTTTTTTTTTAAATTTAAATTGATCAAACATATGCATTTTAATATCAAGTATCTTTTGAGTTTAAAAATGCATTTTCAACTAATAATTCTCAAACAATTGAAAATTTTGAACCATTTAGACTTAGGACCAACAAGACATATAACTTATGAGGGTGGGTTGGTCTAATCTAATTACTAGGCCTTAGTATTTGTCTAATAGCCTAACCTTAGGTATCCATCTAAGGTCTTGAGCCTTTGAGCCTATATTTGAGATTTCACCAACTATAGGAGATAAGTACAGATTTCTTTTAGACTTGACTTCATATCTTTGAGGTTTGATAATTTTATAATTAGATTGATGATTAGTCTTTGGTAGTTGGTGTTCAACTATCTTTTTATTCTTCTCATTTCTTTTATCTTTTCCTCCCTCTTTTGATTTTAATCTTTCAACCCTTTTCAAAAGTTCTTTCATTTCCAAAGTAAAAGGAGGTAAAGTGAGAGGTTTCTTATTGATAGTTTTATCTTGATCATTCTTTACTTGTTTAATCTTTTTAAAATCTTTCTTAGAAGACTCTTGTTGAGATGTTTTAATTTGTTGAAACTTTCTAGAGTCTTCCTTTGATTTAAATGCCTTAACCTTCATAGAATTAGATTTTCCATTTTTAGGTTCATAGATAGGTTTAGACAAATGACTTTTTCTTAATTTGCACTCAAATTTGAAATGTCCTTCATTACCACAATAATGACATTTCATTTTAGACAATGGAGAGTGAGTGCATGAGAATGAGGACTCACTTTTCACAAATGAGTTGGTGAAATTTGGGTCATATGTAATATACTTATTGAATCCAAGACCAGTCCTATCTCCTTGTGATTTACCCATTTTAAATAGTTTTTCTAATTTCTCTTCACTTTGGGTAAATTTGCACTCATACTTGTGTTTGTGGGTCTCAAGTTGACTGACTTGGTTTTTAAGAATTGAATTTTTATTTTTAACTTTTAAGAGTTGAATTCCAATTCCATTAAATTTGTTAACCTTTTCATTAGCAATTTTTAATTTAAGTTTAAGTTCATTAACATTAGATCCAAGTTGTAAAGCTTTTATATCACTTTGAGCATTAAATAAATTTTCCTTGGTGATTATTAACTTGGATTCTAAATTAACAATATCTTCAACTTGATTTTTTATATGATCACTTAGAGTTGAATTTTCTTTGGTAAGTCCTTCATAACTTATCTTAGATACATTTAGTTCATCTTGAAGATTTGACAAGTTATCTTTAGAAATTCTCAAGTTGGATTCTAAATAGACAATGTTTTCATCTTGTCTTTTTAATGTATCTCTTAGATTCATATTTTCTTTATTTAGCTCATTATGATTTAATTTCATTTCATTTAGTTCATCTTGAGTATTTGATAGGTTGTGCAAAGTGATCATAAACTTAGAGTCTAGGCATTGAATTAGTTATTCTTTCACTCTAAGTTCATCTTTAGATGTGTCAACTTCTTTGTTTAATCTTTTAGATTCTTCTTTTAAACTTTTGTTATTTTTATCAAGCTTTAAGAACAATGTATATAACTCATTATAAGCTTGTTGAAGGTCATCTTCATATTCATTTTCTTCTTCTTTTAATTCAACTTGGGATTCATTAATTCCAATGTTTGGATCTCCAATAGATGGAAGAAGGAGTGGTCTAGAAGAATCTACAAGGGAATGTACAAGATCTAACTTAGTGGAATCCATTCTAATGATTTTCCTGCAATGCACAACTAGGGTCTAAACTCTAGGTTTTTACACCTAATCAAGAGTTCCAAACACTTGATCCTAAATATAGAGCAACCTTGCTCGGATACCAATTGAAAGTCCGGGATCCTAACCCTAGAGGGGGGGGGGGTGAATAGGGTGATCTTCAATTTAATGGCCAATTTAACTTTCTTTCCAATTTACTTTTAACTAGTGATGATTATGTGAGTAAGTGCGGAAGATAAACAATTCAATCACCACAAGCCATTCACCATTACACAATGATTTATAGTGGTTCAGCCTCAATGCCTACATCCACTACCGGTTTGTGCTCAACACCCCACCGGATTTCCACTATTTATGCTTTTACAATAGGCTAAGCAATAACCTTTACAAAGTTGTTTTTCTAGGCTAAACAACAACCTATACACTATGCTTTTCTTAGGCTAAGCAATAACCTTTACAATATATTTCTTTCTCAAGAAAGTGTCTACACACTAGAAGAGAAATAGATTAAGCTCTTAAAAGGTGCCTCTTAATTAGGCGAATATGAAAGTGAAAATAAACTCACACAACACACTAAGAAATGCAAAGATGAATGCTCATGGGGTGTGTGTGTGTATAACTTCAATCAAGTTGAAATTAAGTCCAATGAATTTTATGCTTAAAGCATTTCAAAATTTAAAGCACATAAATGATATGATTAAAGTTGAATGCAAATCACTTGAACAATTACAAACTTGTGAATGATATGAATATTTAAAGATCACGGGTTGTATGAAAATGATTAATACTAATCAAGTGATGCATGTGTAAAGTTGTTTTCAAAAACAAAGGTTTAACTAAAGTTCTAAACACATTGAAAACAACAAAGAAAGATTCAAACAAGTTAATGTGTCATGCTATACAGAAATCAAAGATTTAGACAAAGCATGATTAACACAGTTTAAACAAAACTTGGTTTGAAATCAAGAGGTGGAATTCAAAACATGTGAATCAAGGATTAAATAAGATATGGATTCCACACCACATAGTTAGCATGCTAGAAAATATTTTCCAAAGATTTAAAACAAAGCATGAAACATATGGACTAGGAAATTAAAGCTTACTGGGATTTAACTTCTTGTAATCAAGCTTTAGCTTTCCAATTGGACCAAACAAGCTTCCTTAATTCATTCCCTTTGCTTGGGCACTAAAAACACCAAAAATGGCCTCACTTTTCGTTTTTTGATTCCTTGGAATGAACTTGCTTTTAATAGAAAAAGTAGTCCAACGGATGCCTGTCGGTCAACCGATAACTAGGTGTCGGTCGACCGATAGTTCAACGGTCATATGCAACGGTCATATTTTTGAAAGTTTTTTCTGACCCACATGTAGTCATCGGTTGACCGTCATTTATCGGTTGACCGACAGGGAACCGATAAGTGAACCGATAGCACAAAGTTGTTGAAAAAGTTGCCGTCTGTTTTTGGAACCGACGAGCTCTCGGTCTTACAATTCATGTACTATCGGTTGACCGATAGGAACCGAGGAGCAGACCGATAGAGAAGTTCTGAAACTGTAGCTCACTAGAAATGGAACCGATGGAGCCATCGGTTGACCTTGGTTCACTTGTGGGTTGACCGATGCGAATCGACGACTTGACCGATAGAGTGGTCAGGTCAATTTTCTGAAGATCTGATGTTTTTGAAGAGTGAAACTTTGAAACCATTTGAAAACTCAGATTTGAAAGGTGTTTTTATAAATTGTTTCAAGAAAAAACATGATTAAAATCAAAATTCAAATCAACCAAAAAGAGTTTAAATTAAAACATGAGTAGGTTAATTCAAAAAATGATTTTCAAGAAGAAACTTGTGAAATGAAAATGAAAGTAATGAGATGAATATTATGCAAATGCAAGACATCAAATTGCAAACAACTTAGGGTCTAACACGGCTGAGTCCATTGGTAACTCTTCCTTACAGATATATACTATTCTATTGTACATGTTTGTATTTGTGTGAATTATTGGATTACATGTTCCATCTGCAATAAATATTTTTGGGCCTTCTACACATATAAGTGTTAAAAGTTCATTCCATCTATTTAATAAAAGTAAAGGATGATTTATGAGGGAATTTGTTTGTAATCACCAACTTGGCATCATCGTGGATATTACGAATTTATAATCGGTATTAGACTTAGTAATCCAAACTGTAACTAAGCATTGCCTATTTATATACATTTTTGCCTTTGAATTGTTACTCATTAGGAAGTTATGTTCCCACAACTGCACAAGTTGCTGCCCGGTGATGCATGGCCCATACTCCGAATAGTCAAAACTAATTTGATTGTCCACTATCCATATTAATTGGGCAATTATCACATTTGATATTTTGTAGGTTCATCAAGAAAACAGTTGCGATGGGTCCAATTTACTCCTCTTTTAGCAAACAAATCATATTTCAGATGGAATTCGTCAAGGAGAGGTATATCGTAATTACAGATACGGTCTCTACTTATAACTTCAATATCTTACAATTTTTCTTAGTGTTGTATTGTCCATGGAATCTGTTCACTGGTTATTGTTCTTACCAGGAATTCGGGCGCATGAGGTGTATCCCAACAAACCCTGATAAAGATGTATGGGTGCTTACAGACAATCAAAAGCGATAAGTACGACAAACGGGTCTACACCACTTGGCAGACATAGATCGTATGGTCATAGACCATGCATTGATAACAGCTTTGATTGAGAGGTGGCGTCCAGAAACGAATTCATTCCATCTGCCAACCGGTGAAGCAACTATAACACTTGAAGATGTTGCTTATATCTATGGATTGCCAGTCGATGGCCCGATAACCGGACGGACTTTTTCGGGTAGATATGTAAAGCCAGTTTGTCAAGAGTTGCTTGGGATCACGCCACAGAAGAAGCAAGACTATGTTGGCATAACGATAAAGTTCAAGTGGCTTGAGGACAACTTTAGCCCTGCTGCATTGGCGGATGAGGGTAGGAAAAAACAAAAAGATGATGAGATTAGAGCAACTCGGGCATTTTTTTTTTTTGTGTCCTGTCAAATATTCACATAGACTTCCGGTGCAAGGGGGGCTGCTTATCTGCTTGAGTTGTTTAGGGAATTCAAGCCTTACGCATGGGCCCCCGCATGTCTTGCAAACCTTTATAGAATGTTGGCGAAGGCAACTTGGTGGGGCGAGGAGAAGAAAGAGGATGCAGGAAAGAAGAAAGAGGATGAAGGTAGGAAGAAAGGTTCGTAGGAGGAAGACAGTAAGTCTTGCAGAACACCAACGGGGCCTTTGCAGCTTATACAGGTGATTAATTTTATAAACTGTCATCGCAAAATGTTGCATGATTTAAAACCTAACTAATGCCTATGTATTAATACTTTCCATCGCAGATATGGGCTTATTCTCGGATGACTATTGGACGGTGTCCTCTGCCAGATAAATCTTGGAAGAAAGACATAAAATTCCCACTTTTCAAGACATTGCATAGGAGGCTGGGGGAACACCCATACACATCATCGGTCAGTGAAGTAAGACACCAGCTAAACACCTTGCCGGCTGATGGGGTAAATATATTAGGGTTTTCATAACATAACTGTACATAATTATTCCTTTCATTCCTGGTTACATTTGATGAAAGTCTTCTTTTTAAATTGTATGCAGTTCACTTGGCAGCCGTATAATAACTACAGCAAGAAATTCCGTTTGAGTGTGCCCAAAGGTGATCGGGATCTTTTTTCTTCATCAACCGTGCTCGTGTGGTACTGGATTGTTGAGCGGCATAACACTTGACGAGTCATGAAACAATTTGGACTGAAGCAACTAGTCCCCCCCCCTTCAATATGCCATACGTGAGAGTAGAGCGTATAGAGAGGATTGCAATTGACTACATCTTGCATATGGACGAAGAGATAGCAGCATTGTGGGCTGCTAGAAGTCAACTTGGATTACGCGGAGAGGAATGCACTCAGTCTACACATTCAGCAGAATACTTCGTCTGGTATGTTGCCAATACACTCCAGCACATAGGGAGGGTTAGGCAAAGTGATGTTAATGAGGCTGAAGTACATGCGTATCCTACCTACACGTGTGTCCCACAAAAATGTGTAAGTATTGAATGTAAAGAAATTGATGTTTTTCCTTTTTATATGAAAGTAATATTGCTTGTTTTTTGCATGACATAAATTCTTATACATGAATCCAGGTTGAACAACTTGTTGCACGTTTGGAGCGGTCATGTGATCGGTCTGACAGGAGGAAGAAGGGCTTATCAAGTTTAGCGGACTCGATCCGGAAAAAATTAAAGACGTTCAAGGCAGCATTCGGGACGAAATTCAAAAATTTCAACATGGAAGATGGCAACAGCTCAGTGTCTGATGAGGATGTAGATAAAGTAATCTGCCGATAACTTTTCTATATTTTACTGAAATGTAATCTGACTTTGTCTGTACTGTTTACTTTCAGACAAAAACTGAAACCCCTCATAATGGTTCATCTTAAAGTGTTTCTCCTCAGAGGGATCCGAAGTCTGATGCTGGTCCATCTTGTACTGTTCCCGATCAGAATATTCAAGACACCGATGCTGCTCCATTCCAGACTGATCCCCCTCAGATGTCTGCCGATGCACCTGCCCCGCCCTCCTACAATATTCCTTCTCATGCGAGATTAAAGAAACCAGCTCTTAAAAGTCCAAAAGCGAAAACTTACATGAGAAAGGGGAAAAAACGTCGTGACAGCGTTCAAAGCGAGGGTCATCCATCATACGTACCACCATTTGAGGAGGTGCTCGATACACCGCCACTAGCCAGGGTATTGTTTGACACTCCGATATCAATTCATAGTGATTCCACAATAGTTGCTGCCTCCCCGATGGCTAGTGTCATGTCGTTGATTTGGAGAATCAAGCGCCTGCCCCGTATGCGTAAAGTCCCAGTAAAGTTCTCGGACTACTCTCATTCTATGGTGCATTCGGGTTATATATTAAATGAACAGGAACAATTTCTGTTGCTGGGTTTCAAGGAATATTATAGTACAAAGTAAGTATGGAAGTTTATTTCACTGTGTTTCAAACCGTACCCAATACTCATGTCCTATCCATGTCAAAGCTACTTATTAGTACAATATCTGTCATGTAGGGAATCTGAACTAGCCAGCATTTGTACCATGGTCTCCAGCCGCCATTTAAAGAATACACTAGAAGAGGGAACTTGGCTGGACACTAATCTTATGTACTATTACTTTGAGATCCTAAGAGCAGGGTGTCCAACCGCTTTCATCGCGGACCCCAGTATATCTGTAAGTCTAGGCTGAACTATCATTCACATTGAATTTTATTAACACCGCGATTACGCATTGTCCTTTATGATAAAAATGTTCATTGATTTGGTGGTAAAACTCAATGTAGAGTTGGTGGCAGGAGGGTTCTGTTACAAGTGCTGAAGCTGCATTCGGCAAGCAAGGTCATAGAGTATGGGAAGCCCGGGAGGCACAAACACTAGTGTTTGTACTCCACTACAGAAACCATTTCACGTTGGTGGCGGGCTACGTTGATGAAAGAAGGTGGGAGTTCTATAACAGTTTGCCTGGTGATCGTTTGACACAGAGTAAAGCTGAGCAGTTTGTAAGTATTATTTATGGGTGTAAGTAAGGTTTATGATCCTAAAAAAAATGAAATCAGATGAGTTGTCGGCATCACCTATGATAATCCCCCCATTTGGATATTGTTGCAGATCGGGTGGTTGAATTCTATGTACATGCATTTTGGCTGGACGGATCCATTTTTATGGCCTGTACTGATTAAGGAAGACATTCCTCACCAAGACAATGGTAATGACTGCGGAGTATTCGTTATTGCATATGCGGAGCATTGTGTTCATCGCCATCCAATCACATTTAAACAGTCTGACATTCCTTACTTCCGTAGCAAAATTGTTATTGAAATCTTCAAGAGAAGCTGGCAGGTGAATGCTAATAGGCTGAATCTTCTGGACTTATTGAACTTGCCGGGTTGATCATATTGTTTGGATGGTTAAGAATAGTTTTGTAAAAGGTTTTGGACAGTAGATGGAGATGTTGACTGAGGAGCAGTGAATCCTTTTGTGAACTTGTAACTTTTACAATTGTAAAAACTTTTGTGTCGATATTAATGCCAATGTCTTCATCATTTTAGTGGTTCATGTGGATGTGGGGTTTTTGATGTAGAATTATTTAATGCAAATGAATGTATGGTTTGGGAGATTGGTGTCCCCTTTTAGGAGTGGCATTTTGTTGGGATTGGTGTATGCCCTAAAGCCCACTAGTTGCATTCTCATCTTTTGTTACTGGATATTTACTGGTTATTTAATTGAAAGACTCTTTTATGCTTAAACATGTATATATGTATGGTTGTGTAAGGCCCATTGTTTCTAGTAAATGAATTAGGTGTGTAGTGTCTACACACAGATAGGTCTTATTCATGGACAACTGGAAACATCATATTTGTTCATAACTGAAAGATGGAGCTGGGCACTTCATCTTGGTAGAAGTTGTAATGAGATTACTCTCCTATATAGGGTGACATACCTAAGTCATGGGAGGCCTTTCCCGGATCTATCTCATTAGTGCATGTGTCATGCATTGAACAGGACCGTTGTAGGTGTGATCTCTAAAATAGTACTATCACAGAAAAGAGATCAAGTCACCTCATGCTACTAAGTAACCGGTGCTCTTAATCTTGAGCATTTGTGGATGAACTGACGAAGTCAAGTTCTTGTGCTTTAATTCACTATGGGTGAGATTCTATTCATGGGTCAACAGCTCTGTGTTTTGGGTACTCGGACTTGATCAGTTGGGACGTGCAGATGCAATATAGAATCTATGCCATCTGATGATGGAATAATCGTCCCCTTAGAATTATCCGATTAATCATCAAAATCTAAGATCTTAGTATATGGATGTTCCATATGAATATTGAACTTGTGGGTCGCTCCCTGGATCAAGAGAATGATATTCGAATGATGATTATGTTTAAGGATATGAAGTTCTAAGGTTTAGATGTAATCGGGAAGGTTGATAGTACATGTGATAACCTGACTCGATTATGGATGTTACATAGAGGGGCATTCAGGTCATTACACTTAGTAGGTCGAAGACAACCGTCATTTTATGACGAGCTTATTATATATATATATTTGTCCTTGGAGTTCAACCATAACTCTTTAGTGGAATGAGTTAAGGTTAAAATGGTCTTTATGTTGCTATGGGTTTAGCATGAACATTTTGATCATTTTGGGAGCCAATGGCAAATATGTCTTTTGGTCCCTTCTCTAGTCACTTACCAAGATTGGCATGGTTTCCTAAGATGTTTAGATAACATAAGGATGAATTATTTTAGTGGAAAAATAATTTTGAGTTTGAATTCAAATAGGCCTTTGATGGCATACATGAATTTAACTCTAGATAAATTGTATGTGGGCCATGGTGTGCATTGATATGTGGGATGTCCATAATAGGATTTCCATGGGTAAGGTTTCCAACTTTGAGTAGGACTCTACTTGGAAAGTTGGACTCCTCTTTGGATTAGTATTCCTATGAGTTAGTTTCCTTTTTGGATTAGGAACTTAAAATTAGTAAGTGTTCTACAACTAGTATTACTAATTGTATGGAAAGTTCCTTTTAGTTTCCTTTTTCTAATTGGAGTGTTTCTTAAAGGAAGTAAGTCTTTCTTGGACATCCATAAGAATTAGGAAAGATAAACTTCTAGGAAAGGTTTCCTAAGTTTCTATAAAAGGGAGAGAGCCTTCCCTTGGACGTCCTACACCATAACAAGGAGAATTACAAAGGTTGCACACGTCCAACACACTTTGTGAAACACTTTGCAAGTATCCTAAGAGTGCCCCACACGTCCAGCCCTTGGTTGCTTCTCTTCTTGATTGAAGAAGGCTTAAGGTCTGAGATTTTCCCTTGGAGAAATACTTCTAATTCCTAGATTAAGATCCCACCATCTTAGCCAATCAGATTTGGAAGTGAGATAGAGGAGAAGATCAAAGGCAATACTAGTGCAGAAAATTCCAGCAACTTGTTTGCAAATTGCAAGTCTGAGTTCGGGCCTTTGGATCTATTTTTTCAGAGGTTTGAAGTCTACAAATCTTTGAGGTATGAGTCTTCTTCATTCTCCTTTAATTATACACTTGTTGGTCATGATTTAATGGAGTTTCTATGCGATTCTTTATGGCTGATTTCCGCTGCATAGTGCAGAAATCAGATTTTTTAAAATCTGTCATGCTTTGCATCAGCCATAGTAGTCTCTTTATGAGAAGTTTCAGATCTGAATCGCAATTTCTTTCACATTTATCCTTATAGCTTGGGAGATTGGTGCATGTGGTTATTAGTCGAGTCTGACCTATAATTTCCTTCTAAGACGGTTTGTTTTTTAAAAAGACGCTAATCCATCAATAGTCGATATCGACTATTTAACAGAAACATAGAAATTACAGTAATAGTCGATATCAACTATTTAACTGTAACATAGAAATTACAGTAACAGTCGATATCGACTATTTAACTGGAACATAGAAATTACAGTAATAGTCGATATCGGCTGTTTAAGTCAAACAAAGAAATTACAGTAATAGTCGATATCGACTATTTAACTAAAACATAGAAATTACAGTAATAGTCGATATCGACTATAAAAACATTCGATATCGACTATAATGCTTATCTCACATTTTATACCTATTTAGGAGATGTCATTAATAAATGTATTTGATGTAAAATAAGATATCAACAACTGAACCACAATGCGAGAAACATTATATATATTAGCATCACCACAAAAAGTTTACAACAAATATTTTCTTAAAATAACATCTTATATGATATCCCAAAAAAATTACAACCCATCCCACAAGATGTATAAGGTCCGAACAGCATTGTATAACCAACCCTATGTTGTTTAGTAGACTGTACACCATCGATAGAGGCTGCATATTCAATCCACAATCTCACTCTCCCAAAAAATCCTTTAGTATACTATTGAACGCTCCAGATGGCTGTAACTATCAAGACATCCAAACCACACCTTAACAAGTCTTCTTGCAGCACCCATCCCAAAAAATGCTTCAATAGGCTGTATTAACAAGTCATCTTGCAGCCCCCTTACAAAAAATGGATCAGTAGGCTGTACACTTCGAAGATGGCTGCATCTAGCAAGACATCCACAACACATATTAACAATTCATTTTACATCCCCATTCAAGGGACAAAAAAAGATGGCTGCTGTACACTATCCAGATGGCTGCTGCTACCAAGACATTCATACCACAAAAAAAACCCACCAAACATAATTACTTCCAAAAAAGGCCATTCACAAAATATGCATCAGTATGCATGTCATTATCTTCAAGTCTGCGCAGGAGGATTGCGACAACTTTGCCGGTTATGACCCCTCTCCTTACAGTTACCACAAGTGACCACCCTCCTTTGGCGGCCGCGATCCTCGGTCCGAATCCTATTCTTCTTTGGACACCCTGGTTGCCTAGAAGCAAGTGGTGGTAAAACTCGTACATCAGATGTGTGCTCCCACTATTTATTATCACGGGTAGCATGCAACACTTCACTATATGTTGTACGGTATACACTTGATAGGTACCAGTGTTCACAGAATTCATATGGATCATAGTTTCTAACTCTCATTGAGGCCAATGCATGAGCACAAGGGATCCCGAGGATATCCCATTTTCGACACGTGCAAGTCTTGCGTTCAAGATCAACGACGTCGACGTACTCTGCAGATTGTACCCGAAACTCAATCAAACCAGCAACACGAACATGCAATCGCCGAACTTCTTCCGTTTCTCTTTCCAAAACTGTCTCCGCATATGGTGTTAAACGACTTGTCAATGCTTGTGATTCAAGATGGCGCTTCTGATAGAACTCCATTATCTTGGCCCATATTTCCTCGACTTGTCTTGTAATAGGCAGGACTCTCGTATCCTTTAAGATGGCGTTTGTGCATTCTGCTGCGTTACTAGTGAGCATTTCATACCGACGTCCATCTACATATGCATCAGCCCATCGTTGCCTTCCGATTGCATCAATGTAAGTGAATGCCTCTTGGTTGACTGCCCGTATATCACTCATATATGCATCATATTCAAAAGGCCTATTCGATTTGGCGGCACGCCAAAATTTCATAACAATCGCCGCATCGCTGAAAGCAACCCTAATATTCTCTGCAATGTGACGGCAACAATAACAATGCGTTGCAGAGGGTATGGTATTCAAAAGAGCCGGAATAAGACCTTTTTGGCGGTCTGAAACAATAGTCAAATTATTAGGCTCACCAATCGCTTTATGCAGATTTGCCAGGAACCACTCCCAACTATCACGTTGCTCGGCTTCCGCGAAGGCAAAAGCGATGGGGAGGAGTTTATGATTGGCATCATACGTAACAGCAACGAGCAAAACACCGGGATACTTCCGTCGGAGATGTGTCCCATCTATCGCAATCATTGGTCTGCAAGCATTAATGAAAGACCTTAGACAAACTCCGAATGCCCAAAAAAATCTTCTAAAATGGTCATCGGACGTGGTATCTATATTTGTTACTGTCCCTGGATTGGTCCTGTGCAACTCAATACAGTAACTAGGAAGCATTTGAAAGGATTCCTCGTAAGATCCTCGCACTGCACGCAGGGCAATATCCTTTGCTACATGTGCTTTCCTATATGTAATAGTTGTCCCAAATTCCATTTGGTAGTCGTTCATGATCTCTTTTGGTTTCAGATTGGGATTTTGTCTGACTCTGTCCATGATGAACTCCGCAATTAGCAATGCTGATGCTTGTTTGTGTGCCGTCCCCATCATTGGCTTCGAGCATCTATGGATTGGATTATACGTACGTACTTTGAATTGTGGCCCTGATTCCACGATAGAAGCATGAATGCGCCATGGGCAACTTTGATCTTTACAGCATGCTGTCACTTTGTAACCGTTGGTCCTCAAGTGCTTTAGAGTAAAGTTTCCATAAATTGCAAACTTAGCCAGAGTCTTTCGGAATGTGTCACGATCTGGGAATTCACGGCCAATCCACATTTCTCGGGCTGAGTTATTTCCAACATCTGTATTCAATTGTTCAGGTACCATGGTGTCGACGAAATTAACACCTGAATGTTCACTTGAAGGACATGTAGTTTTGTTTGGATTAGCCCCGACGATGTTGCTTCTATCCGAGCCCACCACAATCACTGGAATTTGACATGTGAAATTATTCTGACCAAAATCATTTTCAACACCATACTCAGCCTCATCCTCTGTATTTTCAACACATGCATTAATGACTGGGTTAGTGTTGGCAACTCCTCCTATGTTAAAGCTCATAACAATCACTGGAATTTGTCCTCCTAAATTATTTTCATCAAAATGATTCACATCACCATACTCTGCCCCATCCTCTGTATTATCAAAACATGCATTGTTATATGGATTATCCCTGGCAACATTCCCTATGTCCGCGCCCATCACAACCACTGGTATTTGTCCGGTGAAATTATTATCGTCAGAATGATTCTCATCGCCATAGTCTGCCCCATCCTCTATGTTATCAACATCAATCCCTTGACCGAAATCATGCAGTGGACTTGTAATGTTTCGGATAGTTGAAAAATGCATGTCATTATCTTCTTCGAGATCGACTGTAGGAAGCTTTGAAATGGCTGTCGTACCATTCACTTCTTTTCCCTTGCAATTTGACATGACCATGTTCCTCGATTTTACATGAAAAGATCGATGCTTGTCATTCCTCTGAAACCTACATAGCATCAACAATATAACAAAATACAAGTTAGGGAATGAGATTAATACTTGATAAGTGTTTAATTTAGAATACAACATGTTAACATACCTAGATTGTTCTCCTCCTCTAAACTGTCCACTGTTTGAACTGTTAGAAACATATTAGTATATCCCATTTGTATCCCGACCCGATGCTTTCATCATTCTATTTACATCATTATCATCTTCAATGCTAGCCAGTGAAAATGCACGTCCATTGTGATGAAGATATTGTATGCTTAAACTTTCAGTCGATGAGTCCCAATTGGATGCTTCAATTGCCTCAGCAACCAATGACCCATATGTCATGTTGGTTGATAAATACCTCATCTTCTGCTTTCCTCCATTATAGACGGGACACATCATATCAAATTCAAAGTTTCCATCGTAGTGGAATATGATTAGGGTGTCGCAGTCAGACATGCTGTTAAAAAAATAAAAAATTAGTAGATAATAGCAATAGAAACAAAAGGTAAATATGTATGCATAAGCACTGCCAATGGTGAAAGGGCAAGTATATGCTTAAAGTAAATCCATTGTGATATTCCGAGGAAAATACTTATTATACATGTTAAACAATCCCATACAGATTCTATGTACATTTTAAACCCTACCCAAAAAAAAAAAAAAGGAATATGCAAAACAAATGAGATAATGTAACTGTAGGAGCATTTCCATCTTTTATAACAATTTCATGTGACAAGGTCCATGTGCCGTTAAAATTTATAGATCTTGTAAAATGAAATAGTGGAAACATAATTAAAATGGGGCATCACTGTTGTGTTTTAGATTAGATTGAATAATACAGTTAAGAACAGAAGTGAAGTTTGTATTGTCAAATGCAAGCACATTTAAAATCCTAAACCCAAAAAATGTAAGTGAAAATTAAAGATGGTATTTCCTCTTTAAGAGAATAACTCAACCTGTCCCGACCCCGGACCGGGATTAGGGGACAAGCCAAGTCCGGGATCGGGACGGTGAGGTGATGCCTCGCCACGTGCATCTCTTTGGCTAAACCGCACAAGGAATTAAAAGAACATTTATCCGTGCATGTGATTTCCCACAGGGTTCCGCAGTGAGGATTTTCTTTACACATCATCTCACATATAACCATATCAAACACATTCTCAAGATTGCGGAAGCGTGTAGCCAATCATAATAATGTTATTCCATCCCATAAACAAGACAGACCTATGATTAACATGACAAGATATCAGAATGAGCAATGATCATAAGCACATTTCCCCAAAAGTAAAGTTAAGTATATTTACAAAAGATCAGTTGATTAATGCCCCAAAGTAACGGTCAACAAAGACCGTACAACCAAATGAAACCCAAATAAAGTTATCACAAGTTCCCTAAAATGTGACGTTCTCAAGGCAAGGTCGAATGTCTAAATGACATCATCGGCTTGCCACTCAATCACTCGCTGTGTTTCACCGACCGCTTCCTCAGGCTCCTCCTCAATGGCAATAAGCTCGGGACCTGAGTACCAAAATAAATGGATCAGACACGACGGTCTGGCAGGTGGGTAAAAAGATATAACAATAATAAAACAATGATGCTATGCAAGAGTTTAGAAAACCTGTGTATAAATAATGAATTTCATAAAAGATAATGCATCATTAGTTAAATAACAACATGAACGATATAAAACAATAAAGGTACCAAGGATAAGGAACTGTCAAGATGGAAACCACACAAAGCTACATCCTCTCTCACCGAAGTGAAGAGAGCGCATACCCTTACAGGATCATTGACCTCAGTCACACAAGGTGAGGAGGGACAACGATAAATACTATAATATACATATATACTCTGCGGGACCATGGTAGCGAACCGGGTAAAAACTCTGCACATTCCAGACTGCAGCTGACTATCAGGAGGGGAAGGAACCCCAAGTCGGTGGATCAAACCGACGAGGTCGTCCAAGCTCAGTGGTGCCGACTCATAGGTCAAATACGATAAATCAAATCATATGCGTAGTAAGAAACGGGGTGCCAAGAGGCACAAAATACGCATTCATCTCAAGTTGACATATACAGGTTAGCAAAAGCTAAACACATCTCTTCTAGTACTCTTGGAACTGTCTAATCATATCATGTGGTTTGAAATCCCAAAATAGGAGTTTGGTTGAAAATCGAATACAAATAGTTTCTCATACCTTTGCAGGCTAACAATGGGGTTCCTAAAATTGAATCAGTGTGAATAGGGTCCCGTATGTCAGTCATGATGAAATTTTGGTACTCTTTAAGAGTTAGGGACATTCCGGGTCCTTATACACATTGGTCAACCTAGAAAACCTCATGGAATCTCCATGATGAGGTTTCCCCTTCTTCCGGACTTCGTATAACACCTTACAAGTCCTTACATGGCATTGGGGCTCCATACGATACCTCCCTAAGCCTAAAAATAAAGTTTCAAACCCTTAGACATTGACTCATGACAGACAGGCAGTTCGCTCGAGCAAACTGGGAGGTTCGCTCAGGCGAACAGCTCTCTGTCTGGGGTTCGCTCGAGCGGACTTAAGGTTCGCTTGAGCGGACCCGCTCGGATCAGGTTGGTTCGAGCGATCAAAGCGTTGGCTCGAGCCAACGAGGTTCTGTGACGGGTTCGCTCGAGCGATGTGTCATGATCGCTCGAGCGAACTATCCAGAAACTGTTTTTCTGAGTACAGTTCGTCCCTTCCTTTTCTCCTCCTTTCATCCTCCTTTGGGCATCCTTTTATACATACAATTAAGGGTCTCAAACCCTCCTTTCAACCCCTTTCAATTCATCATCAACTCCTCTAACAACCACTCCAATAAATCATTCATTTCTCCATCACTTCCACCTCATTCAATGCAAGACATCTCCATACATGAAAATCCATAAATGATCATAAATGATCTAAAAGCAAGACAATAAAACACATGTTTTCCAAGAGAACTATTAATAACCTATCATTATGCATGTTTCCAAAACCATAAAAATTCATAAAATAAGTTAGGTGAAAGCAATGAATAAGATCTCAAATCTTTATAAACACGCAGTTATGAAATCAATCCATTCATCTACTTGCCTTAGGTCCAAATGCTAAGAAAATCAAGCCTCAACACCTCTCCAAGCCAAGATACCAAATCTACACAAAACCCCCAAATCCAAACCCTAGGATATCAAAATTCAAGTAAAACAAAACGAAATCTTCCAATAAACGAAATGGAGCTTCCCTAGGGCTAAACAAACAAGATTCTAAAAGCTTGGAAGGATCACTTACCTAGAAGTGGTTCAAATAAGTAGAGGGAGCTCACAAGAAGCTCTAATGGTGATGCATGTCTTCATAAATGGTACCAATAGAGAGCTCTTGAAGTGAGGAAGAAGATTGCAAGGTCCATCTCTTGATTTAGCCAAGTTCTGGTGGTGATTTATGGGAAAGGAAGCAAGAAAAAGGCAAGGAAAAACCCTTAGGGCTGGGATTGCTCTTCTCCTCTAGGGTTTTTGCCAGAAATGGAAAAATGAAGAAGAAGCTTTCTATATATAGCAAGTGGGGATGGGGCCCACAACTTAAAAGACTTCTCGGGCTCAAAACATGGCTTTCGGGACTTCAAACGAATTCGACGAAGAAGACAAAGTTGATCGGCGAAATTTCTAGTTCCCAAAAAGTATATACTTGCACATTTTGGTGACATCGAAATTGGTGTCCAGATTTTGGATGAAAAGACCAAAAGTCGGGTTTAGGGTCCTCGAATGAAAACGATGTTAACATGAAAGTTGTAGGGATTAACAAGATAAGTCCAATGGGATTAAAACACAATTTTTAGAAATCATCGGTAAACCCCCAATCTCACACAATTCGTAACAAGAACCCCCAAAGGGTCCCACAAGTAAAAAGGCTCTCCAAATTCCCCAAAGCTATTATAAAAGCTATTCTAATCCCCAAACTAATCTAAAAACTACTAAACACGCTTAGAACTAAAATACAATTTAATTAACTCTAATCGAGGTCTCTCGGGTCGGGGTCTTACACAACCATTCATAACTCTGAATGCACTTAGGTGCCATTTTCTAGGTCAGTAAAAAAATGCACATTTAAAAACCCTAAACCCAAACACGAAAATTAAAATACAAGTAGTTTATCTTTAGAGGCAAATATCCACTTTTCGCAACACTTCAAGCACTTGTATCGCATCTTGTGGGACAGATCAAGGTCGTTGATTAGTTGTCTAGGGCTGGTGAAATATAAAAGCCAGACTACAAATCAACAAGCCAAGATTTGGGAAACTGTTAAGCTAATAATAAAGATTCATGTATGTACCTACCTCTTAAAGAAGTGCACCCACCACCATTAATAGATCAAATAAAGAGCTGCAGTTCTTTTTCGTCGCCAGGTAGTATGCAGGGACCAGACGAAACGAAGATGCAAAGGGAAAAAGAAGGTGCGTGCGATTACGAGTATTAAGTGTATTTACTATGGATAGTCGATATCGACTATTGCGCTAAAAGATAAAAAAAAAAAAAAAAGGAAAACGTGTATTTAGGGTCAAATCGGTGTAATCTTTTTTACTGGGGCCAATTACAATAATACCCTATTTATGAGGGTTTTTTCCAGTTAAATTCCCATTTTTTAATTGTCCCTTTAAGTTAGCATTTAATGAAAACATGTAAATACCCTTTATTAACCATAAATGGAATCTAAGAGGAAGAGGACCGTTTCATACCAAGAAGTTGTGGCCATGTGGCCACCCCTAATAAAACTCTCCAACGTAGCTAACCAACCACCCATAAAATTAATTGAGTCATACATTTACATAAACTTTGCTGTGATGACTATGTTTATATTTGGCAATCAAATCCACAAAGATTTCTCACTAGTATCTCATGAAATGGTTGAAACCCCATGTTTGAAAATTATAAATCCCGGAAGATTCTGGCCTTACAAATCCTCAATTTCGAGGACTTCAAGCTTGACCCATCATTACAAAACAATTCTAGTCACCCATATACACATCGATACTAATCAATACGGATATAAAATCTTCAAATCTATGAATTTCTCATGTGTTATCAAACGTGCCCTAAATCACTCAAAAATATATATTTAAATAATTTGATTGAAATAAATCCTAAAAAAAGTATGAGTGGTGCTATTGGCACCACGAATTTTTCTCTCCTCACCGCACTAGAGGACAAATTTTTTTCCTAAACTACCCTTCCTCCCTCCTCCCTCTTCCCCCCCCCCCCCCCCCCCCCCCCCGCGACTGGGAGGGGGAGTAGGGGAGGGAAGGAGAGGGAGGGAAAAGAGGGAAAGAAGAGGGAGAGAGGGAGAAGAGGGAAAGGGGGAGGGAGGCCAGCCGGCGCCGGCTGGGGCTTCCGCCGCCGGCGACTGGGCGGGGGGGGGGGAGGGGGATGAGGGAGGGTGGTGGCTGGGAGAGGAATGGAAGATGAGGGAGGAGGAGGAGGAGGGAGAAAGGGGGAGGGGTAGTTTAGGAAATGATTTTTTTTTTTTTTTCCACAGTGGGTAGAGCAAAAATAGTGGTGCGGATAGAGCTCCCCAAAAAGTATACCAATCAAAAGTGAAATTTAGGTAAAGTGAGAGATACCAAGTGAAATTTGGCCAACTTTCCGACTGTTTGGATTTAACATGTCCATTTGATTTAAACTCTATATCCTAAGTCCTAACCCTTCAACACCACATACTCTCTCTCTCTCTCTTCCAAAATCCCTTGCATTTTCTACGTCGATTTCAATCGGTCGAACCTTCAAAAGAACCGAAGCACTGACAACTCTCGGAAAATCTCATTCGAAATGCCTACTTAGGTTTCCTCCTCGTTCTTCTGCTATGATTCTGTTTTCTTTATCTCTCTCTCGATTTCTATATATATATATATATATACATACATATAATTATAGTTATAGCAGGGATGATGGATTTTCAGCGGAAATAGGAAACATGGTATTTCAATTGATCTCTTCAAAGCGTTTCTCATGGATTGAGAATTTCTATCAATGTTATGAAAACCCAAAGTGATGGTTGTTTGTCTGTTCTCGTGGTTTTGGGGCTGGTAGAAATCAGAGAAATATTGGGTGGGTTTCGGTTTTTCTGACTTGTTTTCCAAGGGAATTGAGTTTTTTCAGAGATGGGTGGTCTTTCTTTTTCAATTTTTTACCCCCAATTGCTATGAGAGTGTAGATTGCATATGATATTGGGATGGGGAATTTGAAGTGAAGGCTGAATTCCATGTTGTTGAGATTCCCAATCACTGCATCATCCCAAAAGACCTAGTGTAATGAATGATTATCCTTCATCCTGAAAATATTAATCCATTGGTAAATAATTCCCTAAGAAAGTGAAGAAAATGAGACAGATTCTAGAGTCTAGAGTCTCCATGAAGAACTTTTCCATTGGGTTTTTTTTTTTTTTTTGCCTGTTCGAAAATGAGTATTTCTTATTGAATTATGTCTTCCATGTTCTGAGAGTGGTGAATGGGATCATGGATGATCTTGTGAAGCAAGGGGTCTATAGACAGTCCTTCACTTGGTGTGGGGGCTTTCAGTTGTGAATTTTTGGAGTGAATATGGTCGCTGATACATTGATTTTAGTTATTCCAGTTTCTGGTTTGGTTCTTATTTTTGGCTGTCTCTTGCTGTAAATATGTTTTGTAAGACTAGTTGTATCTAGCCAATTGTTATCTTTTGAAGTCTAATAGTGACTCATCATCATCATCTTCAAGGCCTTGTTCCAATGGCTATATGAATTCTGTTTTTCCATTCTGATCTATCCTGAGACACATCCTTTGCACTTCTTCATATCTATTTATACTAATTCCATCCACATCCTCTTCGGCCCACCCCTTTCCCTTGGTGCGCCATCAACCTTCATGGCCAAACTAGTCTAATATTTATTCGTCTGGAAATTAAATCAAGGGACATGTAGTTGGACTGCTAAACTGAAAGCAATGCTTCCATCTGTCAAGTTTGGTTAAGAGGCAAGATTTTCTTTTGAGTGTCTCTTCACAGAAGAAAAAAGTCCAAGGGGTGGTTTTTGGCGAGAAAGAGATGGATTCTGGGGCCTGATGTATTTACCATAGCCTTCTGTCAAGATTGTTGGCCAAATATCAAATCCAATCTCATGAAGGTATTCTTATAGGGGTATGAACTATGAACTTTACGACTACGTTCATTACTTCAATCCAAAGTTAAGGAGTATTGCAATTATCAAAGTTTTGGCAATAAGCCTAGTCAAAATTGTCTCTAAATCATTAGGTAATAGGATAAAAAAGAGTAGTGATGGAATTTATTGGGCCATTTGAAGGGAGCTTTGTGCATGGAAGCCAGATTCTGGAGGATGTCCTGGTAGCGAATGAATGATTCATTCTAGGGAGAGGTAGCTTACACTAGGGCTATTGTGGAAGGTTGATTGGACGAAGCAATAATATGATAGGCTCCTCCCATAGTCGAAGCCTTCGAGTTGATTGACCAAGGCTGCCCCTAAATATTAATGGAAAACAGTGATGGGTTTGTGACACTTTGAAGTCTCGTAGCGATGGGTTTTTTTTTTAATTGTTTGAAAAGGTAAAATATATTAACAAGAACAAAGAGGTCATACTAAACATCAGACAAACATATCCACAAAGAAACAGAACACCCCCTAGTTTGGCACTTTACTTTTAAAATCAAGTGGAGTGGAGTGAAATAAAAAGTATGAATAAAATATGTAGTGAGTTATGATGGTATTTTGTTTTTAGTTGTTTGGGATGGAATATTTTTGACTTTTGGTATGGGAAATGAAGTTTTTTTGTCTTTTAGTTAATAAATGTAGTTGCTTTTTGACTTTTTGTTGGAAAAGTTGGAGGGAGTTTTGGTAAAAAGTGCTTTTGATGTGATGTTTAACTTGACTTCACTCCACTTGACTTTACAAGTGGAATTACCAAACTAGATATAATACTGCTACTACACACATCTAATCTACTACTACTACTGCAAGAGTCCTAACTTTAACTATTTATTAATTAAAAAAACTTCTCAATTTTTTTTCAAAACATTAAGTGACAGACCCTGTACAAAGTGTTCCTGTAATCCCAAAATGACCATTTGAAGGCACCATGCTGTCTTCCCTTTCTGCCCCATTGCCAATGTCTGAATTTTCAGTTTTCCTTCTGACAATTGATTCCTGTTTCCCTGAAGCAATGAAAGTGATGGGGCTATTGGGTTACATGTTGAACACCCAATTTTGTATCATTTGGACATTGACCTCTAAATTCGGTTATTCCCTTATGTAGAAAGAAAGAAAGAAACAAAAAAAAAAAACCCTACTGCAAGGGGTCACGCAGCATGCACGTGCTCCATAGTTACTCATCTACCGCTGTGCTTGCTTTGCTTGACTTGAGGTTTTCTAATTGGAGATTTAGTCTTTCATCCCATCTTGCGTTAGAAGACTGAAATTGTTAATATATTTAACTTTGTATCTGTAGAGTATGCTACCATTCAAAGAAAAAAAGAAGAGAGTACCATATATTACATAGCATTTGTTCATTTTTTAAAAACGATCATTTGTGTCTAGTCTTCTCTCTCTCTCTCTCTCTCTCTCTCTCTCTCTCTCTCATATTGAGCAACCGTATTATTTTGTTTAGCTCTTTTTACCCTCTATTTGCTAGGTTCTATTTTTCATACAATTAATTAATAATATTTCTGGATTGTGTTTCTCCTGTCAGTCATAATTTCCTTATTTTTCTAAATTTCTCTTTGCATTATTCATCAACAGGTCCTTCTATACATGCAAAGGGCAGACAGAGATAA
Organism: Litsea cubeba; assembly: GCA_012931725.1. Lineage (NCBI taxonomy): Eukaryota > Viridiplantae > Streptophyta > Magnoliopsida > Laurales > Lauraceae > Litsea > Litsea cubeba. Next base: position 10,677,768 of record CM022948.1, read on the forward strand.
ACAACAAACAAGTTGAAATTTGATTGCCTGGAGGAAAAGGGGAAAGGAGTAAAATATTGCTAAAATTTGTTTATTCTCTAATTCATGGCCGATACATATTGCCCAGATTGTAAGAAAAACACGGAAGTGGTCTTTGACCACTCAGCTGGGGATACAGTGTGTTTTGAGTGTGGCTTGGTCTTGGAAGCCCACTCCATCGATGAAACTTCTGAGTGGAGAACTTTCGCCAATGAGTCTGGTGACAATGATCCTGTTCGTGTTGGTGGTCCCACCAACCCCCTTCTAGCCGATGGGGGCCTCTCTACTATTATCTCCAAACCCAATGGTGTACAGGGTGACTTCCTCTCCTCGTCATTGGGCCGATGGCAAAACCGTGGTTCCAATCCCGATCGGTCTCTCATCCAAGCCTTCAAAACCATTGCAACCATGTCGGACAGGTTTGTTGTTTCCTTCTCTATTAAGTACTTATTTCTCACACATACAGTTACCTAACCATTTTTCTGCTTGCTGATATTGAGATATTGATTATTCACATTAAGATGTTACATATAGTCCTTTTGTTCATTCTGGATGAATCTTAACAGTTTGAAATGAAGAAGTTATTGATCCATTTGCTTCATGTTTCAGGTTGGGCCTTGTTGCCACCATCAAGGTATTCTTTCGATTTATTTTTACAACGTAAAGCTTGATTTTTGAACAATTATGTGGAGAGTTGCTCATTATAATTTCCCTCCTCACTTGAATACCATCTCACACACAAGCCACACCCTTTAAACTATTTTTAACAACGCTTCCCAGTCTCTCCCCCAAATCACCATTACTGACCTAAGAAGAGATAATCTCTTTGAATGTGTCCAGTAGATTGTCGAGCAGCATTAGAGCTCCTAGAATCCCCAGAGTCCAGACCTGACTAGAAGATTCTCAGCCGTACCACAGTAGTGGATTCTGGCATTTTGTCCACAAAGACAAACACCAAATCCTCTCATCATACTTGTCTCCTCACCCTTCCTCTATTTTTTGCTAAGGTAGTCTGCTCTCCCATTGCTTGTGGACTCAAACTCATGTATTACATCCCTAAATGGATTTTGTGGGATCGTCATTTCCATAGTTTTTGAGAAATCCTCATCTTCATAAAATGCGGTGATCCGCCTATCACATCTAAATGATCTTCAAGAATTAGGTTTGGCAATGTGTCGGGTGAGGTTGAGCATTGTGGATAACATGTACTTGCTTAGCCAAACCTAACCAGTTTATTGATTGGTTTAAAATTCTAAGCCAAGTCCTTACCCAAGAATTAAAATGGCCAACTCAAATTCTCATCTGGCAGGCTGGGTTGGTGGATCATAGGGATGACACTGCCTTGGGGTCAATGCTTGTTATAAAAATGTGTACACAGATTCTAGTTGATGCAGGACAGACCCATAGTCCCCATGGATCGACCCACCTTTGGGCCCAGCCCACCTATCAGTTATAAATTTTATTTTATTTAGACTTTTAATTATGTTTTAAGTTATTGAGCCGATGTTTTAATCATGGTCATCGATGTGTTTGGATGGTCCATATTAGATCTAGGTTTAGTTTTCTCTTATATAAAGTATTGTAATGCCTCTTTGGTAGTAGATTTGATTAATGAAAAAAAAAATTGAGTGCTCTTGCTCTCTTCTTCTTCCTCCTGCTTTGGGAGAAGTTTCCCTCCCGTGATTGGAGTTTGGTGTGAGGCCAAGATTTCAGGCGTGAAGCCTGACCTACCACCTCCACCCTCTATCTCTAGTCCCTCTATCTCGACCCGCCCCGCATATGGTACCCCGCTCTGCATCACTACTGTCCAAAATCATGATCATCATCATCAAAGTTTGTACCAACTATGTTGGGGTCTGCTACATGAATCATGTTTTTCCATTTCAATCAATCCTAGGCCAAATTCTCAGATAGGTTGTACTTCTTCAAATCTATCCCTACTATTCCCATCCATGTTCTCTTCAATGATGTAGTAAGGACTAGACCCAAGTCAATTGAGCCAACCATTTGACCCATAGGTCAATCCGGTCCGTTGGGTTCAGCCCATAGGCCCAATTTGACCGAGAGCTAATGTGGCTTCCTCTTCTATCCTATTTCAATTTTCTATTCTTATGAGATTTTCTATTATATGTGTTAAATTTTATTTAAAATTCATATTTAGGGAAGTCTTAGTGTCCAAGCAACAAAGAGGACCAATCCTACTCTCTCTCTCTCTCGATCTCTCGATATATATATATATATGGAGATGCTCCTAGGAGAGTTACTTTCACATTACTATGAGAGTAAGGGTGGGGGCCCTCACATCCATATCCAATGCCAATAGCCTAAATGTGAGGGCCCCCACCCCTTTCTCTCACACTACCATGTGAGCTACTCTTATAGGAGCATCTCCCACATATATATGGAAAATATTCATGTGCATGTATCCCTCACCACATTATGGTGAGGGACAACATAGTGGGGCCACTTTATGATTCATCCAAATCATCCACACACATGGAACCCACTAAACTACAATGGATCAACATATTGGACCGTTGGATTGAGGGTCAAAATATTATATATATATATATATGGACAACCTCATTGTAATTTATGCTTATTAATCTTTGAGTTCTGAGTTTTCTCTTTAATTATGGCATTTCCCTTTATTGTGAGTGTGCCCTAGTGTCGGAATCCATCTTTAGACTCAATCAACCCCCTTGGAGGTTGATCTATTTTTTTTATGGTGGATTGAGCTTGTGCCGTTTAGCTTCCCCTTTTCCTTGAGAGGCCATCAACCTGCATATAAAACTTTTCCTCGCTAGTGTCATTATTGAAGATATCCAGACCATTTCAAAGGAGTTTATCTTAATTTATCATCTATTGATGCTAACCCCTAAATGCTCCTGAATGTGCTTATTTCTAATCTCTAGTACACTGCTGTGTCTTGATTGACCAACATTTTGCTCCATATGTCATAACTAGTGTAATTGTTGTCTTGTGGAAATTTCCCTTTGATCTCATTGGTATGTGCCCATCAAAGTACTCCATGAGCAAGTCTCTAGTTCAATAGCTCTTATCCTATGTTCGACATCCTCCTAAATTTCTCCATCCTTACTAATTATAGAGCCAAGGACCGGAAGGAATCTCTTTGCAGTATCTCTTGAGCTTCAATTCTCAGAGAAGTTGCATCTCTTTGCACATCCTTATTGGAGTTACAATTCGTATATTTTGTCTTTAACCTATATTGTTTGGCAATGTGTCAATTATTTGTGGGTGCAACAAGAATTGACCTAACTTTACTGTTTGGCAGTATGTGATTCAAATCAATATACATGAACTACTATAATCTTTAACACCATCATCTTGGCCTTTTAAATCATGTTAGGATTTAAGCTAGGCCCTTGTTATCCTATATATCATTGTTTTTTTTTCCTTCACATGCCGCATTTCCACAAATTTTCTGACATCTGTATGATTGTGTTAGAAATCTAGGACCAGTTGATCAGATGTACACTCATAACATGCTGGCTCCATTAGGGTTGTAAAAGAGATGTCTTATACTGGGAACTCATTTTGAAGTATTGTAGAAAGTTCATTGAATAGTTATTGTAACTTGTCATTAAATAATATCAGTTAAAGTCACAACTGAAGGTTAATGATGTTGATGTCCTAGCATCTGAATGACAAAGACATCATCCAAAATTCTATGTTTGGCCAAATCATTAATAGTTGTGTTAGAACTACCTCAGAGATTGGACAAGGAATTGATGAGATGCACAAATAGATAAAAATAGGAAAATACAAGTTTGAGGGGCAACCTGTCAAGGGGAAACTTGGAAGCATAAAAAAGAAAAGAAAAGAAGATGGTCAATACAACCCCAAAAAGAAAATTGGAAGCATAAAAAAGAAAAGACAATGGTCAGGGGCGACTTGTGTTGTATAGAGATGTTGGGGAAGGGAGACAATTCAGGAATTTTAGACTTAATATTAAAGTACAAATGTGAATCACTGAAGCAAATATTCTCCTTAAAATAGCAAACATATTTCTAAGGTGATGCAAGTGACTGGCTGATGAACCAACTGAATAATCTTTATATAATTGTATGGATCTAAATCTTCTGGCTGCTGCTAATAGATGGTTCTCAAATTTGGTTTTCAGGATCGAGCCAGTGAGATATATAAGAAGGTAGAAGATCAGAAGTCCATCAGAGGAAGGAATCAGGATGCTATTTTGGCTGCTTGCCTATACATAGCTTGTCGGCAAGAGGACAAACCTCGAACTGTGAAGGGTACAGTTCTAGCTTAACATTTGAGTGCATCCTGGTTTATATTTCAATATCTAAAAGCTCTCTTGAATGTGTCTTTGAGCTAGAAATTTGCTCTGTTGCCAATGGAGCTACAAAGAAGGAAATTGGCCGGGCAAAAGAGTACATCGTGAAACAGCTGGAGGGAGAGATGGGTCAACCAATGGAGATGGGAACTATACATGCTGGGGATTTTCTGGTGAGTTAATTTTATTTTATTGTTATTGATATACAACTTTATGGTTTTGTTAGTTGAACTTTTGGAAGTAATGCTGCCTTTTAAGGTTTGGTATTTTATTTGACATGTTAGATTATAATTCTATCTTCTGTTATCTCGCTTTGCATTTTTATTCTGTACTTTGTCAACTTGATTAATATATTCTCATTTATAAATTGTGCCTAGAGGCGTTTTTGTTCCCATCTTGGCATGACCAATCAAGCAGTTAAAGCTGCCCAAGAAGCAGTTCAGAAGTCTGAAGAACTCGATATCAGGTATTTATACTTTATGAATATTTGGAGAGATAATTGACCAATCATTTGTGGATTCTACTATGTTATAGTGCTTTAGGTGGGGGATTCAACAAATCAGAACTTTATAACAACTCATCCGCCATAGATGGTCCAGATTGTCTGCCGTGTGCAACTCAAAAATCATACCTGCGTTCCCAGCCATCCAGTTGGTGGCCAGAAGAGGGGATTGTTAAATTACAGTGGGTAGAAATTCAATGGATGAAATCAGATCGTTGGATCATCTGATCAGCATATTCTAGGGACCATCCTGAGTCGGTCCACAATTTGAATAGTCTTGATAGAGGTTAGAAGAAGAGGAAGACCACCTGATCAGGTCAACTTATGTGAATTATCCATTTTACCTTCATTCATGTATGATGGTATTGAAGAAGCTAATTGACCTGATCAGGTCCACTGACGCTAATATTCCGTCGTGCCTACTTTCTTGTTTGATGTCATCAAATGTGACTTATGCCAATGATCAGTCTTACCTAGACCCATAAGTACTGTGAAGTAAATGAATTGTTTGTTTTGATTCTTGTGGAGTCAGACATGCAAATGACCGGTCTTGTCTACACGAATCATATATGATAGCATGGAGCGCGGCAATGGAAATGATCAGTCTTACCCAAGACCAACTAGACCTGTAATGGAAGTGAACAGTGTTGATTCTCGTGGAGTTGTTTCTTTGATGCCCCCCATTGTTGGATTGGGGCGGCACAATTAAACAATCAAATCCAGAAAAAAGAAAGAGATGATGACAATCCTTGAAGCTTGAGGCGAACAAGATACTATTACACTGCAAATCATAGATACTAGGACTGAAAACTCAAGATTTCAGTGAATTGAATCCGTTTTACTTTAATATTTCTCAAAAAAGAGAAAAAATGCTTATATCTTATATTTGCAGGAGGAGCCCCATATCAGTTGCAGCAGCGGTTATTTACATGATAACTCAACTATCCGATGACAAGAAACTGCTTAAAGGTAACAAATTGCAGCACCTCTAGTTGTGACTGTTTTCGGAATTGCCGTCCTTCCAAAAACCTAGGCATCTGTCTGCATAATATTTTAAATTTGAATGGCTTGTATGAGTTTGTCTTCTGCCACTAAGTAAAATTCTCGGCTTTATGCATGGTTGCAGACATCTCGCTTGCTACGGGTGTGGCGGAAGGGACCATCAGGAATTCCTATAAAGATCTATATCCCTACGCTGCAAACATTATTCCAAGTTCCTTCGCCAAGGAGGAAGACATTAAGCAACTTTGCGCCCCTTGAGTATGAAGATAAAGTAAGCGCATGTGCTGAAGGGGAAAAACAGAGTTTCATCACTAAACCTTCGACTAAACTTTCAAGTGTCGATATGGCATTCTTAAATTCCTCAGACTTCAAGATCATCCTGTCATTTGTTATTGGAACCTGCACATTTTGATGCTAGCTGGAAAACAGATTGCTCCCGCCATCAAAGAAAGGACTCTCTCTCTGGTTTTAATATTTGCATTTGTTTTTAATAGCGAAAGAAAAGTCGAGATTCTTTCTTTTTGGTTTTCTTTAAAATGGAGAGAAAATTTCCGGATTGCATTGCAATTCTTCCTGTACATAAGTACTTTATATATGCATTCTAAGGATAAGAAATTTTCCTTGGATTTCCACCTGATTCTGCATCAATGATGTTGGCCAGAACCTCCTGCAAAGGTAGGGTAAGGCTGAGTGCTGCTTTTTTCGAAGTAAATTAACGAATTTAGTTTGACAAAAGTGCTCTTCATAGCCCAACTGCCTGATCAATCCAACCAAAAAGTTTATGCCTGATAAGATTTGAAATCTGGAGAATTCTCTTCTTTGAGAATGGATTTTATTTCTGCCAATTTTCCTCCCTGGTGGGGTATCTAACAATGTTAGATTCAAATATATCAAATTGAATTGGTAGATTTTCTCCATTGAATATATATATTCTAGTATTCAGCCTGTGGAGAATATTCTGTGGATATCTTTTGATTTTCTTCAAGCTCTATTATCTGATGGCCCCTCTTTCCATGGTCGGTTCATATTCTGAGTATCTACTACTGGATTGATTGTGTGCAAGATCTCAAAATGACTTGAATCAAATTTGAGTCAGCTAGTTTAAGTGATATCAGAGAATTCTTTTTATTTTTTTTTGGAGGATATGTGAGAATTCCAGATGTCTCAAGCTGATTTTACAAATGTTTAATGACACCCGAGCATTTTGAAAGTTAGATATCTGAGAATTTGATTTTTGAGAATGAAGTGACTGATATGCTGCCAGAAATTCCTAACAGCATGGAATTCTGTTAGAAATTGTTGCAAACAAATGTCCCTTTGCCCTCCATTTTTCATAAATGTCCCTTTTCCCTCCATTTTTCATTTACCTTAAAAATGTCTCTAATCAAATTGTGTTTAAGTGGGTACCTAACTACTAACTACTAATTCATAGAGAATCATTCGGACTCCATCCAACCCTACTAATTGGCATGAATTGAGGTGGGCTTCACAACCAGATTTTAATGTTGAGGACCAATTTTTGGCCAGATTTTTTTCTTAGTTAAAAGGCAAGTCTTGAAACAACCATGATAAACTCCACCACCACCTCATCACAAACAAACATGCTTGTCAATCCACACCTTCCATTGTACCGATCCCCATTCAAGGTGGAAGATTTTTTGAAATCATAACTGATTGAGTCAATGTTAAAATCGGGTTCAATATATTTACTAGATAGTATGGGTAGTCAGTGGTGGACCAGGATTTTCATTTGGGTGGGGCTAAACTCTTGTTCGATTTTGTTAGGCTTTTTTCACATTTTACTCTTTCTATACATTTCTTTTCCAACTTCTCCAACAAAACATAGACTAAACTAGATAAATACAAGACACACACACTCTCTCTCACATCCATATCCAATGTCAACAACTTAGATGTGAACATTTATCTCTCATAGTAAAGTGAGAGATGACCTATACCTTTTATGTCTCATGGTAAGGTGAGAGATGCTCTCATAGGAGCATCTCCCATATATATATATATATATATCACCTGAAGCTCTAACAATTGATCTGTATCTTTTCTAAGGCCACCCTTGGAGAACTCCAACTGAATGCCTGCAAATTCACGGGAAAAAGGGCTTTGATCAAAGGGGTGAAGAGATGGGGTCAAGGAGAATTCCATATATATTTTTTCTTGATCAGTCGGGTCTAAGAATAAGATGGTCAGATCCAAAATCTCAATCCCTTTAATGACCATCTAGTATGAGGACATGGTCATATTAATAATAGACTAAATCTCTAACAATTGTCCATTTTTTTTCTAAGGCCACTCTTGAAAAATTCCTACTGAATGCCTACAAATTCATAGTGATCAAAGTGGTGAAGCGATGGGTCATCAAGAATATTAGATATCTACATAATATGAACATTAAATTCATTGAATTTAATTGCACAGGTCCAAGGGTAGGCAATCATTCCATATGGAAGAGGGGATGTCACTCTAAAGCCGCAGATTCTAGAAAAGTCCTGAATTAATCAGGCAAAAAGGCCATAAATGACGTTGAAGGATTGATGTAATTTGTGACATATGGCATCTTGTCTGTAGGTGCAGAAAATTATGATCCACAATAAGAGGGAGCCTTATAGGACTTATCCGAGAAGATGATGGTGTCTGGGAATGTCTGGATGCCGTCCGGAAGCCTGAAAGGGAATAGCAAACGGTCAGAGGACCCTGGCCTGGGCGGCGCAAGGCTCTCCGATGCCAAAGTCAGTATGGGAACTGGAACAATGGAAGGAGAGGGAGAAGAGAGACAGAGTAAGGGCTCTGTGTATAGGATTGTGCATACCTTGCATGTTGCATGGAGTTCTATTTATAGAGGTTTGGATCGTATTTTTCAGAGGATATTTTGGTGTGGGTCCCCATGATTCGACTGGGAAGTCATGATCAGCCCACAAAGTAATAAATGCAGTCTAATCCGGCTCACTCAACATTTAATGCTAGTCGGGTCAGCCCACAATGCATTAAATGCGTGTCTTGTTGGGCCAGATTATGTTGGGCGCCTTTGGCGGTTGGAGTACCAGCGGATCTGCCCTCGGGCCTTGCCCTGATGGGGCCTCAGCCGCTGGATGCTGCCATGTCAGCGATCTGGTGAAGATAGCGGGCGGCTGGATGTCATGTCTGTCCCACTAGCTCGTGACCCTATCCCTCCACGTGCCTGATGACGTGGGGGATGAGGGGCGCAAATGAAGGTCCTTTCTGCCCTTCGGCTATTGTCCTGGCTTCTTCAGCCGAGGCGGCTTCAGCCGAGATAGGGCTCTCTGTGGAGATGGCATCCGGGGTGGCCCTGCCGACGTGGACTCCTTGCCGAGATGATGCCCGAGGTGGTCCAGTTCGGCGCTAAGGGCCCGGGGCTGCCTGACTTCGGCCGGACCTCCTGTCCCGGTAGCCGAGGTGGGATTGGTGCCACGTAGATGGCATGCGGATGGCACGTGAGGATGCTTAACCCCATCTAATGGCTGTGATTAGCTTAATCCTGTAGCTCTGGAAATTTCCCCACACATTGTCTATCCGTGGAAAGTTGTGCTATGATCTCACACACAAGTGTGATGCGTATGAATGTATAATTGATGATCATAGAGAGGTTCCAAAGTCCCAGCTCAAATACAAAGCAAGATTTCCCCATGAGAACAAAATTGGGTAAGAGGAGATAAGTTTTTTTTCTTTTCTTTTCTTTTCTTTTCTTTTCTTTCTTAAGGTTGAAAGAAGAGAAGGCACTATGAGATTTGGGGGCCTTGAGACAATTGGGGCGGCCATTCTTAGATATGTGGAGCTTGGGCTTGGCTCATTACTAGTTTTGGGCATTTCTTGATACCATCTGGGGCGGCCGCCCAAGATGGTCAACAAGTGGGTCCGCCCCTGCCGGCAGTCGAAACTTAACGGGCATGTCAACCTGAGAACCAGTCACAAACCCAACCCGACCCACACTGCACGCGCTAACCTTCCAACCCGACCTGATTATTTAAGTTTCCAATTTAGCATTCTACTTATGGTTTGAGTTGGAGTTGGTGATTTCCAACCTGATTGAAAAGAGGCCTGGTTTTGATTGAGCCCCAACAACAGTAGATCCGAACCCAACCCGGCTGATGTATGGCTCACAAATGGAAGTCTGAAAAGAGCACAGACATAGCATGTCTTCACAGTCACCTATGGAAGTTTGAAAAGAAGAGATAGAATAGGCAGACAGGAGGATCCTTGTACTTTGCTGAATCAAAATTGCAAAGATACTTGCTTGTTCCATTGAATATGAGTGCGTCTGGGTGGGCAGAAATTTGGGCCAGCATTTCTGCCGACCCTAATCATCATTCTTGGCATGCGCAAGAAACCAAAGGCCACCAGTCCATTTTTATGTTATGGTATGGCACCTGTTGCTTTTTTATGGACTGGAGCCATTTTAATTCAACAGAGACACCTTAAAAATTCTTCCTGTTTGGATTATTATGTAGGTTTGTGATGTGATAGGGGGGCTTCTCTGAGTGGAGGAAAGTCCTGAAGAGAACCATAAGTGGGACCCATCTCAATCTATATAAATTGGAGGGGTGGGGCTAAAGTCTAGGGTCTCCTGTGCTAAGGGTGGGCCCACATGACCACAACATCTGATTGAGGGTCCAAGAGTTTATCATACCCCATTTCTTGCTTAATTACATAGGATTTGATCTCTGAATTTCTCATGCCAGGGGAGCAAATTTCTTTTCCCCATGGCTGTGTTCTCTCATAGTCATGGGTGTGAATCCCCTTGGCTGGGTTAATCTTTCAAGTACTAAACCAAATGGCTTTTTTATTTTTTATTTTTTTTCTCAAAGCTTAAACCAAATGTTAAGGTGTACAGATCATACCCATATGGGGTCCATCCTAATTTGAATGGTATCTTCCAATCTCTGCAGATCCCATTGATTGACATGAGATGGGACACACATTAAGTTGGTTCACATGTTCCATTGCTTTTATCTTATGCTGCTTTGAATTTAAAGGGCCACCCAAACCAACCCAGTAAGTTCCTCTCTCTCTCTCTCTCTCTCTCTCAATGAGAATCACATGTTTTCTTCTAGCAGGGCCAGGTCTCTCTAGATTTTGTGGGTGTCATTAACAGCTATTTTTGACTTTGAATTGCAGGGCTACATATCTGCTACCATGAGACTAAGGTAACAATGTGCTATGGGGTTCAAGCCAAGACAGCTTATGGACAAGTTCTTTAAATACTTGTCTCTCTGGCTTTCAAATAGAAGCAATAACTACAACTCCTGTTAGGCCTCTGCAATAATACTTTCACATGCTTTAAATTTTCTTTGGACCCATTAGGCCCCCAACTCTGCTTGATCTTAACTCATTCAAATAAATGAATGATTCATCATTCAAGGGCACTACTAAAAAAAAAAAAAAAACTCAATTTGATTTGAGTAACATATGCCATCTTGGATTGATTAGAGCATTGAAAAGGAGAGCTTAAATATTTCAATCATTCCAACAGCAGATATATATATATATATGTGCAACTTCTAGTCATTGATGAATGCCCCAGCAAATGAGTGGTGTAGATTCATCCGACGGAATAGAAGATTTGAGAGTTATAAAGGAACAGGCCAAAGAGCAGCAGACACTGTAATCGTCATGGGATCTCTCGAACAACGAAGCATGGAGCCATGACACGTGGCAAAATAGTAGCCATGGGGATGCAAATGAGTGTTGGAAGAAAGTGAGGAAATTGGATTGCCACGACCCCACTAAACTAATCATTTTGCATTATTGGTTTGGTGGTGGGCCCCACAGGCATGACAGCATCCCAAAGAGGACGGCTGCTAGTGGACTTCTTTCTCATCCTGCGGGGCCCACCTGAATAGTGGTCGGTGTTGGTGAGGCCTTATTCTTCTTGTGGGTCACCATGGTTTCACCAGGGCCACAAGCTAGAAGATTTTTATTCTGTTTGTTCAAACAACTTTTTAATTTGTTTTAGATTAAGAATTAAGAAAAAAAGAAGAAGAAAAAACTTGTTAGATAATATATATACAAGGTGGGGCAGATCCTATCATGGAACGGCCTACCCGTAGGGCCCGCCGGGCCCACTTCCGATCAATCTAAACCTTACACGCCCTCTATCGCTGATGAATTAGTGGACCCGATCATATTTGATACGCATATAAGTCTTGTATATCGTTGGATTGATCATGCAAATTTATGATCCGTCTCTTTGAACAATTTTAAAAAGTATACATTTCTTGATTGGAGGAATGTCATTTTTCGCATTTAGGTTAGGTAGGTCATGAGAATGCTTTCAAGTGGGCCCCACTAGCAGTGTCTCCTATGCTTAGTGATGTCCTGGCCATTCATTAAAATGACTCAAGTTTTTGTTTATGCAAAGATTAGGTCCCCAAATTCCATATTAAATGCATTTTGACTTGTCTACTCTCCATTGCTGATGTGTTGAGTCGAATTTAAGTTAGACATGGATAAGCCCATCACCAGAAGGATTGGCGTATTAGAAAACATGGATTTGACTAATTTAACTTCTTCTTCTGCTGCTTATTCAATCCCCACTCTTCAGTTTTAATTTATGAAACAATAGAAAAACCCTAGGTTGGTATACTCTCTAAGCACATTTTACAGTTCTTTCTTCAAACTTTTAAGTAGGGATAAAATGGGTCTTCAAAATAACTTCTTCTTCTGCTGCTTATTCAATCCCCACTCTTCAGTTTTAATTTATGAAATATTAGAAAAACCCTAGGTTGGTATACTCTCTAAGCACATTTTTACAGTTCTTTCTTCAAACTTTTAAGTAGGGATAAAATGGGTCTTCAAAAAATTTGAAGTACAGATACCCGTTTGAAAATTTACTATTAAAGTAATAGTAAGATAAAATATCAAATTAAGAGATCATAAAATATAAGGGGATTATGATGGCATTTTATCTTTTAGCGGATTTGAATGGAATCTTTTTGTCTTTTTATATAAATAGTGAGTGTTTTTTTGGCTTTTACCGGAGATAGAATGTTGCTTCTTCTTCTTTTTTCTTTTTTTTCAAAGAAGAAAGGAATTGTAAAGATGTTTACTTTTGATAGACCCCTTATTTGAAAAATAGAGGCTTTATATTGCTTTTACTAACCTAGTAAATAGCCAAATGGATATATTTGTGTAAGAGAGTTTTTATGAAAGTGGAATTTTAGTTTTCATTTCGTAGTATACTTATTTATCCCGTGCAGCATATATAGAAAAGCCAAGTCTAATTTCTCTCCAAAATCCATTTTTTGCAGAAAAAGAATCCAGCAGTTTCTCTTCCCCAACGTTACATAAACAATTTCTTTGGGTGTAAGTGAAGTAAATGTACCCAAATAATATTTGAATTTGTGTATAGTTCAAGGTTTATAGTTTACATCCGTGAACCTGAATATACAATTCCCTGCCCCCGGAGTTATTTTCATAGTCGCATCGAACAAACACAATATAGCCATATTTTCATGTATGTGCAATCCATCGGTCACTTTTACATTGATTGACACATGAAATTTGGTGCTTGTATATATTGAACCATGTTTTATAATCCGGCCCATTGTATATAAAATTGGTTTTACTACAAATTATGTATGTAACTGGATTTTTTTTTGAAGAATTGTCCAGAGAAAACAATGACTAATACAATAGTAACAAATCAACAGGGACAAATGTGGGCAAGTGAATTATTTGAACAATTTTGATCTTAACAAAGTCGAGCATAAAGAACCAACTTTGATCGATCTATCTTAATCACATAATATCAACAAAGTAAGGATTAGTCCGGCTCAAAGGTCTGAGACACCCACCATTATTAAGAAAAAAAACCCTATTTAATCATCTGTATATTTGTATATTGACCGGAAGTATTTTTTTATAAAGTAGAATTTCAAATAACATTTAGTCTATACCTAACAAATTTAGTATAGGATTATTTCTTAAGTATATAAAACCCCTAATGCATAATTATAAAAAAAATTTAGCAAAAATTCAGCTTTGAGTCACGTACATGAAGAAGTTAAGGCTTGTAAGCTAAGTTCAGGTATAGGTGGTGTTTCATATTTTAAACCTACTTAATTTTGGGGCCGAGGATTTCAATGCTGATCTAGGGATATAAATGAGTTCCCGATTTTTCGATTACCCGAAGGTTCCGACCTGTTAAAAACCGGGTCTGCGTCCTTATTTAGGCCCTGATAAGTAAATGGGTCCGGGTCCAGCTTGGTTCAGACCTATGGACCCGAGACCCGACATATTACCTCAATTTTCGAAAATCTCTCTATTAAAAATCATGTTTTTTAATATAATTTTCTATCTAGACCTGGACCCAAATCCAGACTTGTCCCATATATAGTTCTTGTTCCGGTTCTGGAGCCATGAAATCGGTTCTGAACGGTTTCGAGTCTGAATCCGGTTCTAACTTCTCAGTAACGGTTTCGGTTCTGGGTCCACCATAGACCTGGACCGAAACTGACCCGTTTAGAATCCTATGCTGATCCCTAAACACCATGAACCCTACCCATACAGGCCACTCATCGGGCCTAGCATCAGGCCAAGGAGACTTTTTGTACTAGACCTCTCATCCCTAATTTTAATAATTTTAATTCAAAGTCTTTTACAGAAAAAAGTCAAAAAAAAAAATTCAAAATCTTTTACCAGAAAAAGTCCAAATGATGTCAATTACTCAATTTAATTCAAGGAAGAAGGTTATGGCATCATACTTTGACAAATAATGTATGAGTTAAGCCTCAGCTAAAGTTGATCAAATTCAAATCCAGGCAGTTTCTTCTAACCCTTTTTAATTGGGCATGGTGCTTTTTTTTTTTTTTAAATTCAAACAATTAGGGATGGTGCTTATTCTATAGTTTATGATCCCTGCACTTTGGGGTGTGTTGATTAAAGAACTCTCTAATTAAGTCTAACCTTGTCAAGCCAATCTGCTGTAAGTGCACAGTTTAGATTATTATCACAAAGCCCATGAAGTTGTATACAGGTCCTTCATTACAGTCTCTTCTGTTTTCCTTTTCAAGTAAAAAACTGATAGTTTTCACGTGCCTTTGAAGTACAGGAAGACCCAAATCTGGCAAATTTCATTTCCAATGCAAGGGTCCTGGGGGATTAAAGATTCACAGCATTCTCGAACCATGGAAATCATGGATGTTTCTATTGTGCTTTCAAGGATAATCTTAGAATATTTTATTTTTTGGGCGGTTAACACACGCTTCTTTCTTTATATTTTCTTTGGTTGTCAAGCATCTTGGAAGGAAATGAAATTCCCAACCAAACAATACTTTTATTTCGCCATATAGAGATTATTGTTTTCATCTTAAGAACCTTATCTTTTTCGACAGATGGGATAATGATAGATAGTTAATTAGATGATCGTGTATAATATAATGGGAGATAATCATATGCATCCATCCTTCACTATATTATAGTGATAGGGCCCACCTAGGGCCTCACTAATCACACGTGACTAGGAGATGGAAAGAGACATTTTGGATGGACACACATATCAAGTTTGGGGTCAATCACATGCATGGTTTTAAAAATCGGCCGATACCGGTTCATATCGGGCCGAGCCGATATCTCACTGAGATATCAGTCTCTGTTATATCGGCCTCAATATCGCCAAAATATCGCGATATTTCGGCCGAGATGAAATTCATCTCGGCCGTAACGAGATTCAAAATATAGGCCGATATTATATAAAATACCCCCAAACTCTAATTTTTTAACCTTTTCCCCATCTGTATCTTCTTTCCCTCTCCTCTTATCTCCATACTCCTTAGAGCAGTAGCCACCATGTAAGTAACGGGAGTTACGGGACTATATAAAAAGGGACACATGTTGTTAAGAAAGGATTGAAGAACTTCATAAAAAAATTTGGTAAAGCGCATGTTTTAAAGAAGTAGCAATCATGACGACAAAAGGATCCTACTTGACCATGATAGTTAAGACTCTTTTGCTGATTGTCTTTCCTTTTTTGTGCTTGGATGTCTATTATTATCATAAGTTGCTAGATATGATATTAAACCTATTTAATTATGTTTGGAATGATATAGTAGTAAAGAACTAAAGATTGTACAATACACTAATTCATGAACCAAAAGGCTTTATATTGAGTTAGATTTGATGTTACTCACTTATTTTTCTCTAGATCTAGTATTTTAAAGTATGGATCTAATTTTTTTTTATTTCCAAAATTTGGGGCTTTTCTTGAAATCAATTACATTTTTCCACATTAGTGTTCAAATGCATTGATAATGTGTTAGTTTAAAATAGATCTATACATTTGGAACAAAAAATTTTGAGTTTTTACCCAAAATTATGGTTGTATTATGTTAAATTTATGATATTTCAGCTTATTGATCATGAGCATCAATAATGGTTGCATTATATGAAATACTAGAGAAGAAAGCAAACAGCGATACAAACAGGACTCATAACTTAAGGTAACCGAGATTTTGATTTATTGCTGTTACCAATGGAAAAAAATATTGTTTTCCAGTATTTTCTAATATTCTGAATTTTTTGGATATTTTTGTAAAAACTTTTGGATTAAAAAAAAAAATCACACCGCGACGACCGCGACGGACCGATATACGCGACGATATCGGTTTTTCGCCCCGGCCGATACCGCGACTGAGACCGAGATTTTAAACCATGATCACATGCCTCTAACCACTTCCACACAAGTTTAACGACTTTATATTAAAAAAAATTGACCCTCGATCAAATGGTCTAGTTTATTTGGATTGGTGAAAACTCAATGGGTCCAGTATAATTCAGGGGTCCCGTGTGTGTGGATGGTTCGGATGGATCATAAAGTTGTACTCACTATGTTTTTCTCATCCTATAATGAGAGATGGATGCGTATAAATATTTTTCTAATATAATATAAATGTATAACTGGACATACAAGATTTTCTATAAAAATGACATGTGTTGTATCTTTCAAAAGATACAATTAATACTTGAACATTTTAAAGAATTCGAACTTCACAAGAATTTTATGGGTGGTCTATTATGCAGCTATATTGTGAAAGCTTTTGTTTAACTTCAAGAAAAAACCTTTATATAAATCATATTTAATATATGCGATTAAAGATTTGTCTCTAAAAATAGAATAGAATTTCTTTTTTTCACAAAATAAATTTCAAGACACGCCTTCACGTATAAAAATCAAAGTAAATATATTAAATTTCAAAATATAAAAAAAGAACTTCCACCAAAACATTTTACAATCAATACAAAAGCACTTTTCAAAGAAAACCATATTATACTCGAATGTATTTGTATTTTGACTTCCTACCCCTCACCAAAAGGAAAAAGAAAAAAGACTTGGTGGTGTCCAGGTTTTCGGGTGGTAGATGCTTTAGGTGCAAAGAAGTGGTGTCTATTATGAAATATTAAGTGGTGGTCAGAGGTTTGGAAGCTATCAGAGTCCCACAAAGTGCGGTTGTGGTGGTGGATTTCACTCGTCAGCGATCAACCCCTAGCGAGGACTTAACTTGCAAAAAAAAAAAGAAAAAGAAAAAGCTGGTTCTGTTGAGCCTATGCATACTCTTGCACTTCCAACTCCACTGTAATTATCGTATGAAGTTCACTCTTGTTGGGATTCGGATCCCCTGTTTCGTCCAAACGTAGGAGTCCTGTTTGGACGAATCAAAGGCCACCACACACGGCCCCGCATGTGGCGGCCCCTCCCCTGTTTGGATGAAACAGGGGATCTGTTTCTCTTTTGTTGGAATGTCAGGGCATGAAAGGCCCCACATGGTTTGCCCATAGAGCCTCAACGGTTGTTGGTGCTTGCCAAGTACCAAATTAGTGCTCTTTATCTTACGCACATTTCTTCATAATTTGGAGTCGTTTATCTGGCAATGAAAACCGACTCTTCTTGAATAAAAAATCTAAATGGCCTGATGTCAGGCCTGAATAGTGGCCTGAACATGAGGCCATATAGCAGGGCTCCTTCTTGAAATGTTATTTATATGACTTTTTGAAGAAGTGTAGTCATGATGAATTTCTTACCTTAAGCAAATATGGTTGTTGATCCCTTAATAACGGGAATAAGTGCATATTACAAAGAATGTAAGTTTGATGGGACTGAGATATGCCTGAGTTGTGAAAACTAATCGTGAGTAATATATCTGCGAAATGCGTGAAAACCACAAATAGTGGGAGTAAAATCTTTACATGATTTTAGCTCTATCACTAATTGTCAATGGTTAAACCCACAAATAGTATGAGCAAAAACTTTGACATCTTTCTGCTCTATGGTCAAGTAGTGGAGATATTGGAACATCGGGGCATGATAGGTGCTACATGGTCTGCCCACAAAGCCTCAACATGAGTTGTTTAGTGGTAAGTAACGAATTGGTGCCCTTTATCTTGCACACATTTTCTCATAATCCAAAGTCGTTTATCTAATGTCAGTGGTGAAATCCGACCCTCATTGGAATGCTATTTATATTTGACATGAAGATCTGTGTGACATATAAAAGAGATCACCAGTGGAAAGGATTGTGCAAGAAACCTTCTCGTCCGCGATCACGAGCCTCACGAGTCACGACACCTTCTCCCGATCGTTCACTCACTCGATTTTAAACTCTTTTGCATTCAACAAGAGATGTTTCTCTAAAAACAGAGATATAAAAATTGAAAAAGGAAATTATGAGAAATAATGGACTGTGGAAATGTTTATTAATGAATAGGGGTGTAACGGTTCAGTTAACCGTTCATTTTGGAAAAGCTGTTTACGGAATCGTATTTTAAGGTTTTTTGTTTTTAGAGATCGTAACCGTGATGGAACCGTAAAAAATTATTAAAAACCGAACCGCGGTTAACAGTTCGGTTAAAGTTAATTGTCACTTAAAAAATTTGTGAAGATTTTGCCATTTACCAATCAAACTTACCGTAAAAAACATAGTTGGAAAATAACATAATATGTTACTGTAAAAAAATAATAATAATTTTCATTCAGGCCCTCGAATTTTTTTTTATTAGCGAAATGGTTTGGTTAACCGTGTTGTGTTTTGGGAACACGGTTAACCAAACCGCGGTTAACGGTTTAGTTCAGTTAATGACCGTGAGTTGAGACAAAAATTGTAACTAAATCGTGAAGCACGGTTTTCTGATTTGAATAACCGTAACCATAATCGAACTGTGAAACACGGTTATTAATCACGATTCGGTTCGACAAGACGATTTCTCGATTTTCTCTTACACCCCCGTAAACGAACGATACTTTGCATGAGAATCAAATTTAACAATGTATCTTCTTGGTAAGCACTACCCTACCAAAATCACTACAAATTCTACCATAAGCTTTAGCACGGTCCACACCTGACCCAAAATTGGGAGAAAACCCGACTTATATTAAATTCAACCATAACCGTCCAACCATAGATTATTATTACTCACCCTCTGTTGGTCGCATAGAGACTAAGCTTGTCATGTCACTGAGTCAAGCAAGTCAAATTAGTTAGGCTATATAGTGACCTGTACTTCGCCAAACTTACCATGTTACTTGGCTTGGTGATCTAAAAAGCTAATTGGGTTATCAAGTTTCTAAGATATTATGGGTCCAAGATGAAATAAGTATTTGCATGATCTGGACCAATTATGACCAGGCGTCTGATTACTATCTAGATAACTAAGATTGTCACAGTAAATTTCATTTTCAACCATTTTTGTCACTTTGGTTAGGAGACATTGCACATTTTCAATTTTTTATAACATGAGCACAGCTCATCCTTGATATCTAGCAAGAAGACCAATGAGGAAGTAGGGCACCTGCTCAAAAAAGAAGTTCTAAAGAAAACTCAATCAGATGGCAGATCACCTAGCAAACCTAAAAACTAGTAATTGATGGAGGATTTTCTCCTTAGGGTCTTAATTGACCCAATTTTTGGGTTGAACTATGGGGCCCACTTGGGGCCACGTTTGATCATCCCAACTTTTTTCACAGCTCTTTCCCCTCGTGATTTATCACCATGGCCATTTTTATGCTCATCAGCCTTTAGCGACTGTTGAATTGAAACTAAAAATATCTATGGTTAAAAGACATTTTAACTTTAAGACCATTGGACCAAAGGCTAGAATAATTTTATGGGGCTGAATTTTTTTTTTTTTTCCATAACCCTTACCCATAAAAATTACAACCTGTCAAACCTGGGGTTGGCTCCATCCAAATAAGGAAATGCAGTTTGGCTCACGTCCAAGTCTACTCTCATGTGGGGTCTTAGTCTTCTTTACCAAAAAGGCTTGGGTCTTAATCATGGGACTCATATCAGACTTCAATTCAAATGAGCCTGCATGAGAAAATGAGATGTCCCTAGGTTTGATTGGCCTCCGAGTTTCAACTCAGATAATTCTTCATTTCATGTTTTTACAAATTTTTAGGCTCTTTTACTTCAGAGATTGTATTTAAAAAGGCCTTTTGAGATTAATTATTTGAAAAGCTTGATTCTTACCCAAGAGGTTTTAAGTTGTGGGGTAATGGCTTATGAGTCTTGAGGGGCCTTGCAAAAACCTAAAATCTTATTATTGAGACATGAGTCTTGGAGATATTTTGCAAGAACTACATTTCTTCCGCAACTGTTTACAAAAACCTTAATCATGCCACATTAAAGTGTAGGAAATTATGTGACCCACATGCCACGGATCAAGCAGATGGTAAAACCTAGAGAAATTAAGTTTCTCATTATGATAAGACTTAACCTGTTTAAGAGATTAGTAGATCAGGTCTTATCGGCATGTAGAGAACTCGTAGTATTGTTAGGGCACGTGGGTATTTGTGGCAGTGGAGTCTCTACTCTCTTGTAAGCGTGACTCATTGAGACAGTACATATATAAGGGAGATGGAAGCCCTAAATTGTGCATGACATGGACATCTAGGCATAGGGGATTTACAAAGACTTCCAACCGCTGGAACACACATATCTCCGACCACGTGCAGAAGCCTTGAGACCTTCACAAAGTTCAATGAGATGTCATAGGAAGAGAAATTTACTTGAGCTATATAAGCCTAGAGTATAACCATGGGTTATTCAGTTTTTCCACAGCTCTGTCTCTTACTCAGCTCACCTAGCTGGCCAATATTCGATCCTTATGTGTGCTGCCCTCTTTTACGAGTGTGGGCATATATACTCTTTTTGCGTGTGCACTAGTGCGAGCTCTCATTGTTTCCACGTATGCGGACTTTCTTAGGGTCCTAACCCTTTTTTTTTTGACAAGGGTACCCAAAAAAAAAGGAAAAAAAAAACAATACCCTAAATCCAGAATTGAAGAATTAAATTAGGAGTCTGGATTGGATTCTGTGTAATCCTTGCCATCCCAGCACACAGCCTCCACAATATTCTTTTGTTTTGAGTTTCCCATGAGAGCTACTGGACATGTGGCGTAGGTGAGGGTGTGGGTCACAAACAGTCTTCAACTCATGTGCTGGTAAACCTATCAGATTCCTCCCAAGTTCTTAGTGGTGGGCCACACACTTGACTTGTTGGAACGACCACCCCACTATCCTTTTTCTAATCTCATTAAATGCCTCTCCTTGTTACAGACTGGAGTATTCTTTACATTTCTTTTCTTATCTTACCTCATCTGATCTGACAATGGACAATCTCTCCTCTCTTCCCCAATTCCTATCCAATAATAATAAAGAATTTCTAGAAACATCTCTACCCTGTAAAACACAGAGGGCTGATCTATCATGGAACCCAGATGCTGTGGGGCAAGATTCGAGAGAAGTCTGTGAGCCTATTCCATGTGTCCTTTTCATGTTAGAATCTGGAGAAAGTATGGAAATTATCAAGGCCCACCATTTAAATCCAGCAACCCCACCATGGGATTTTGTCAAACAACAGGTTAGTGTTGGCCCCACCATCTGATTGGTCACCTTGAGGAACACATGATCAAGACCCTATGATTTTCTTTTAAGATTTTAAACCATGTATTTTTACACTCATTCAGTCTAATTATAGGTCCAGTTCCTACATTAAAAAAAAAGAAATTCTCAACTGTTTAAGACTTATTTACTTGCATAGAATGTAAATGAATTGAATATATATGAATTCATAACCAAATTAGCTCCATGAAAAGTGAGAGGTGAATGATATAAATTAGCTATATAGATGAGGCATTTCCCTTCGTGGGACTTATTTTGGTGTGCCATCACTCATGACGACTCGCTATTTATTTTTAATCTTCTCTTGATTTTATTTCTATTAAAAGAGAGGTGATTAAATGATTATTTCGATATTCACCTTCTGTTCTCCATTTTTAATCCCTTGATCTTAGCCCAAATGCTGAAAAAGGTACAGAGATATCTTCACCACTTATTTTCTATAAAATTTTACAACATCTGAAAATGAAACAAACATATATATATATATATATATATACGAAGATCTTGAGACACAGAAAATCTTAGTGTCAAAACAACAACCGTTAGGTTATGTTTGTGCACGTGGTGAAACTGTAGAATAGGAATGTAAACAAGTCTGTGTCACTGTGAAGAATATTTATCTTAGATGAATGATGAATTTTAGGTTGGGAGAGGGAAGAAAGGTAAAGCTGTTTCTTAATAAAGCTGTCAGCAACATGGTGGTGGAATCTGTTGCTACCCAGATGTGTACAATCTTCTTTGTCATATTAGTAGCACACATTTGTTTTTTATGGATGACCCAACCTTCACTATTGCTAATCACCCCTTGTTTTCTCAACTTAAAATCAGCTGCAATATAATTCTGACTATTATCTTTGCATTCAAAAATCTAAGGGAATGTTTTCTCCATCCCTCAAAAGAAAACATTTTATCTTTTAAGTTTTCTAAATTCTAGTTTAGGAAGCAATTGCTTTGTCTTATAGAAGAAATTTAAGTAATTGAAGAAGAAATTTAAGTAATTGAAGGGTTTATTTGGGCAGAGGCCGTGTTTTCTCTTCTGCGACAGTTGAAGTCGCTATAGGGAGGTCGGAAAATTAGCAGTGGAAAACGGCCTTAAAAAAAGTGCCTGAAAACTTGGAACAAGGGAATCCTCCCTGCAACCAAACGCCATGGGGAAGGTGCAGGATTTATGAAATTCCTGCGCCTGTCCCCATTGATTTCCCGTAGAAACCTCCACTGCACAAATAGACCCGAAATGACACCTCTCTAGAGAAACTTTTCTTCTCATCCTGATGGGCCCGAACAAAGCATTTAGATACAGAGAGATTTGCCTATAGTAGAAAGTTTTATTATAGAGAGTCTTGTCTACCACCAAGCCAAAAACATAATCCACATGTCTTGTTTCCATTGAGAAAAAAAGGTGAAGAAAACTAGGTGGGAAAAATTCCAATTAATATAAATTTAAACTGTAGATAGTTTTCGGTAATTGATTTCTCCAGCTTTCATCCTCATATCAAAGTGGTTCGAAAAAGTTGTGACCATATAAATCCATGTTCCTGATACCTCCATGCTTAGTAGAAAATTAAACATTTAAAAATAGATTAATTATGGGGTTTGGGAATTCCAACATTATTCACTCACTGGTGATATTTGGAACCACATACTACAACTAAACTAAGCTAATACGAGAATGGTCACTTACCTCACTGGTAAATGGCGGCAATTATCACCTAGCTGCTTAGGGTTTGAATCCCGAGTACGTCACATCGTCTCACTTGTGTGGGCATCTTTCCTACTTGTGTGGGCCTTCTTACAGCTTGTGTGGACTGTCTTCCCGTGTGTATGCGTGTGGGCTCTCTCTTGTGTCCCAACCCCCTTTGCTGGGTTACCTAAAAAAAAAACTTAAAGCTAATACAATAGTGCCCTTTTTCCTTTTAAAAAATGGGATCTTTAATTTTTGGTTCAATAGAATGGGTACCATGATTTATTTCCACAAATGCTATAAAGTGGAAGATTATTGAAAATAGACCTGACAAATACTCTCAATTCCCAATTGCTAAGTTCTGATAAGATTGATTTGATTAGAAAGAGAGATAATAGGTTTGTTCTGTGCTCCAATACAGCATAAATGACCAAGCTTTCCCCACAAGGACTGAAAATAAAAAATGGAAAGACCAAACTAACTTTATTCAGCTTGAAAGTTTCTTATCCATTAGGTCGATCTCCCATTAAATAACATCATATTTGCAAGATACCTAAAATCCTAGCTAGAGTAAAATGACCTGACACTGACTGCCCTCTCTTCATTATCTTGAAGCTTTTGAATTTTGACAACCTTCATCAGCAATGGATTATCATGATACTATGCCTTCGCATACCTACAAGCCATGGTCCTACCAAATTCTAGATAAGTGTCCATATAACAATGACCAGCATTAGAGGTGGGAACGAGCATGGAGTCTGCCTAAGCCTTAACTTGGCTAGACTGATTATAGCTGGCGGACTAGGATTTTTGTTTGAGGGGTGCAGATTTTATGTAGTTTAATTTTTGGGGGCAAACAGAGAGTCTTCATATAGATTCTAAGAGTAGATACACAATTTTATTGAATTTCTTGAAACGCGATGCGGTTTAACGGGTGCGACCGCACCCGCTTGCGTCCTTGTTATAGCAAAATGAAAAAACATTCTTGGGCTTCTATAGGGCTCATTTAGTAAAGGAGCCAAACCCATGGGCTTATTGTCGATTTATGTTGCTATGTATGTTTTTGTGTGTGTACGTGTGTAAGCCTTTGGCGTCGTAGAAGCTTTGATCAAAGATAAATCAACCGGTACAGACACAGATAAACCAAATATTAATTAGGTACGATCAAGCACCTGTTATGCTAGAGATAATTCCCCACCCACCCCATTAATTCACTCCTCACAATCAGAAGGCTAACTAGGATGGACACCATGATCATAGAACTAGAAGATGGATGGTTTGGATCAACTAAGGATAAATGGTTTCCATTGTTTTCAACCTTAATTCCTCTTCTCTCCCCCCAATACACTAAACCAAATCTGAGTCAATTAGAAAAGTCTATTAAAGAGAGAACTAAGATCTAAACATAATTGGAAAACCCAATACTCATAGAAATCTAAATATTTTCATAAGCAAGGAGCATATGATCCGTCACCTGGGGCCTATCCACATGTGATCCGAAGTGGGGCCCATGTTACTGTTACAGATGCTAACAATATTTAATGAAAAGAAAATGCAATTGCCCAGTGTCGTTCAAATGCATGAAAACTGGCCAAGACATGCAGGGTAGTAATATGTGCATGTTCCTTTAAAGTAAATTTTGCAAATGTGCTCAGGCTCAGGTTCATATGAGTTTGGTAACATCTGCAAGTCTCCCTTACAAGGGAATGAGCAGAGATCTAGCCCATGAATGAGTAAATCAAAGCCATGCCCAGGAGAGCAAGAGGTGATGACCCAACCCTTGGTCCTATTTAAACAGTATGTCTGGTTGGGTCTCCTTGTGGACCCAAAGTGATAGAATAAGGCTATAACGATCATTAGATTTAAATTTGCCCAAGGGCCCTTTTGATTCATGCAATTGAATATCTTGGAAACCTAAAGCTGGTGCTTCTAAAATAGGTTAAAATTGAAGAAGTAAAAGTGATTTTCCAAAAAAATAATATTTACGTAATCTCTCTTGATGATGCCAAAAATAGGTTTCGGACACCACCGGTCAAGTAATAAATGCTAGGTGAAAATGTAGTAAATAAATGAGAGAGAGGGGGAATTTATAGTGGTTCGGTCTGTATGACCTACGTCCACTTTGAATATGGTGATCTTTGATTGATAAGGTGGATTACAAGCGAGAGAGAGAGAGTAAGATGTTCATCCCCTCAGTGATAAGAGGGCTCCTCTATTTATAGTCATCCCCTAACAGATGGGGACGACTTCTCTTTGGAGCCTCAGAGCTGTCCTCGAGGGACGGGCCAGGTGGAGGCAGGTGAGATATTCTCCGCAGGAATTGGTAGAAGCGGGACTGCTTCCAAAGCGACGTAGATGCCTGCCTTGACTTGGTCACTCCGTGGATCTGGACCTGGGCTTCCTTGGTGGATTTGGATCTGGCTCATCATATTCTAGGCCACTTGGGCCTGACTCATCATTTGCCCCCAATGCCCTGCGCACAAAGAAGCTTTGAAAGGGGGGCATTTTGAGAAGAAGGAGATGAGCCTAAAACTTACTAAAAAGAATGCCCCAGACCCAAAGTTGGAGCAGAGGACGAGGTACCAAGCGGCCGATCTGCAGTTTGCTGTGCAGGCGGAGAGGAGGTGGTTGCGCCAACAGACGAAGCAGGCGAGGGAAGCGCCAACAGAGGAGAAGGGGGGCTGCCTCGGCCGATCTCCCTCGCCGTGGCTGCTCGCCCAAGGGGGGCCCACGACGCCGCCTGCGCTTCCCTCGCCCGAGGCAGCCCCCTCGCCCGCGGTGCCCATCTCCTCCTCCTCGCCCTGCGCGGCGTCGCCCTCGCCCAGGGTGATGTCGCCCAGCAGCGCAGGGGCGCCCACCTCCTCCTCGCCCAGCTCGCGTCGCCCTCGCCCAGGGTGATGCCGCCCAGCAGCGCAGGCGGGCCGGAGAAAACCAGTCCGGGCGAGGAGGGCGGCGTCGTGGGCCCCCCTTCTCCTCTGTTGGCGCTTCCCTCACCTGCTTCGTCTGTTGGCGCAACCACCTCCTCTCCGCCTGCACAGCAAACTGCAGATCGGCCGCTTGGTACCTCGTCCTCTGCTCCAACTTTGGGTCTGGGGCATTCTTTTTAGTAAGTTTTAGGCTCATCTCCTTCTTCTCAAAATGCCCCCCTTTCAAAGCTTCTTTGTGCGCAGGGCATTGGGGGCAAATGATGAGTCAGGCCCAAGTGGCCTAGAATATGATGAGCCAGATCCAAATCCACCAGGGAAGCCCAGGTCCAGATCCACGGAGTGACCAAGTCAAGGCAGGCATCTACGTCGCTTTGGAAGCAGTCCCGCTTCTACCAATTCCTGCGGAGAATATCTCACCTGCTTCCACCTAGCCCGTCCCTCGAGGACAGCTCTGAGGCTCCAAAGAGAAGTCGTCCCCATCTGTTAGAGGAGGACTATAAATAGAGGAGCCCTCTTATCACTGAGGGGATGAACATCTTACTCTCTCTCTCTCGCTTGTAATCCACCTTATCAATCAAAGATCACCATATTCAAAGTGGACGTAGGTCATACAGACCGAACCACTATAAATTCCCTCTCTCTCTCTCATTTATTTACTACATTTTCACCTAGCATTTATTACTTGACCGGTGGTGTCCGAAACCTATTTTTGGCATCATCATCTCTCTCGTTGAAAAATAAATTAAGGGGAGATGTGAAATGAACTATTACCTTCACCTTATTAGTAACTCAATTCTTTAGAAAGTTTAGGTCTCATCTATACTTCATCTTATTCCCTCTACATCTAAACTCTTTAATAATTCTTTCTTGGTGCCCACACTATGACTTCATATCTATTCAAATGCATGCAAATGGTAGGATTCTAAATTTATTTCTAAGGTTGAAAGACAAAATAATCTTAACTTAGATAACTGCACAACTTTTCTTATTCAACCCATCAACATTAATATTGAGCCTATGATCAGTTGAGTGTTTTTTTTTTTTTTTCCAAGGACAGCTGAGTTCTTTTTACCTACCGTTACTTCTTACAGACTGTACTCCTGACTGTTATAAACAGAAAAACTAAAAGGAGAAAGAAGGTTAAAGAAAAACAACATATCCAAAAATGATTTTTTTTAGAAATATAAGAGATAGAAAGATAGAGATTGAGAGAGAGAGATTGCAAAGTGGCAAAGAGAGGACTGTAATAAGGTGGCTGGTAAAAAAAGAAAGACTAAAATGAGAAGAAAGATAAAACAAACAGCATATCCGAATGTGCTTTTTCTTAGAAATAAGATAGAAAGTTTAGGAGAGAGACAAGAGTGTGAAAGGTGGCAGAGAGGAGGGTCCACGAAAGCGAGGTGATGTAAATTAGTCGGTTTTGGGCGGCAATTATAAGTTAATTAAGCCCTCTCCACAACCAATAAACGCCATAAATACCCCTACACTTCTCTTCCTCCTCTCTATCCCAAACCAACAAACCATACTGACCAAACCTACCACAACCTCCTCTCCTTCTCTCAAAGCAGAGTTTTTTTTTTTTTGGTGGCGTAGTGAAGAAGAAGGTGAAGAGATGGGAAAAGATATTGAAGTAGCAGAGCAGGGAGAATTCACGACCAAGGACTACACGGACCCACCACCGGCGCCGTTGATAGACATGGAGGAGCTGACAAAGTGGTCGTTCTACAGGGCTCTGATAGCGGAGTTCATAGCGACGCTGCTCTTCCTCTACATAACAGTGGCGACTGTGATCGGATACAAGAGCCAGGTGGACCCAAATACGCACACAGATGTGGATCAGGTCAATTGCGGTGGGGTTGGAATCCTTGGCATTGCCTGGGCCTTTGGTGGCATGATCTTCATCCTCGTCTACTGCACTGCTGGAATCTCAGGTCTTTCTTTCTCCTCTCTCTCTCTCTCTTAATACCCACCAACAAAGAAGAGAGCAAAAGATTGTGTTTTGAGGTTCTTTTTCTCCTTCTTTCTTTCTTCTACTTCTTTTTAAGATTTGGAGGTTTTGAGTTCCGTGTCTCTTTCAGTTTTGTTGGTAAAGATCTGGGTCTATTTGATTTGTTGAAAAAAACAGCAAGGGAGGAGGAGAGATCAGCTCCGTTCACGTTAGCACATGAGCTAATGAAATGCTATATATCTTGTTCCTCTCCTCTGAAGACCCACAAAAAAAAAAATTCTGTGGGAAGATCGTATTTTTTCACTCGTTTTTTCAAGGAGTTGGAGGTTTTGAGTTCTGGGTCTCTGCTATTTTCTTCGTTTTTTTTGTGTCACTTTTGTTTGTTAGAAGAGAGCATTGGAAGAGAAATAGAGACCTGCTCTATTCACGTTAGCAGTGTAGTGAATGAGATTCTATCCTGCTGCTCTCACTCTTTCAACACCCACAAAAAAAAAAGTATTTTTTCCTTTAGTGCAGTGAAAAAGGAGGAGAAGAAAGGCCAGTTCAGCTCACTTTAGCACATGAGTGACTGTTTTGCAATCTTGCGCCTCTCTCTCTTCCTACTTTTCTTATTTTTTCTCAAAGAAGGCTGTGATTTAGCAGGTTTTGAGATCTGGGTCTCTTTTACTTGTTACAAAAATGACCCCCCCCCCCCCCCCCCCCCAACAAAAAAAAAAAAAAAAAAAAAAGTAGCAACAGATGAGAAATAAAAAAAAAATAGCAGCAACAGCTGATTGAGTGGGTGTTTTTGTATGGATGTTTGAGCAGGGGGGCACATAAACCCGGCTGTAACGTTCGGCCTATTCCTGGCTCGGAAGGTGTCTCTGATAAGGGCAGTGATGTACATGGTGGCTCAGTGCCTTGGAGCCATCTGTGGGGTGGGTCTGGTCAAGGGCTTCCAAAAGGCCTACTATGTCAGGTATGGTGGTGGCGCCAATGAATTAGCCCATGGCTACAACAAGGGCACTGGCTTGGGCGCTGAGATCATCGGCACCTTCGTTCTTGTCTACACCGTCTTCTCCGCCACTGATCCCAAAAGGAGCGCCAGAGATTCCCATGTCCCGGTATTTCTTTCAACCCCACCTGCTGCTTACATGTGACGCACACACCACCCACCCTCTCTTTTCTCTGCAAGACTTTATTGTGTTGTCCTTTGCCTGATGATCTGTGAGACTGTGACTTGGTTTGTCATGTTGCTCGTATTTTTCACCACCATGTCCTTTCTACTCTGCATTTTTTTCAAAGATATGACTTTATTTTTTGCCAAAATTTTCAAAGATATGATTTGAATCTTGATACAGTGATACTTAACATCTGAATGAAATCTAAGTATACAACAGTTATATTGATTAAATATTTTATGGGTACTTTGTGAAAAAAACTGTACATAATTTTTTGGAATTTTTTTTTTTACATTGTTCTAAGGAAGAAATTTATGTGATACTGTATTGAATATGCTTAATTTAGTGAAGTTTTTCTAAAATATAATTTAATAAATACTTTTGTTTTAAATATATTAAGGCGCAAACATCTTGATGTATAAAATCATTAAATATGCAAAAATTTTGACAAGACATATCTGTGTGGAATTTTTGCATTTTTGGTTTCTATGAACAAAATTTTATTTGTATGGTTGAGCCTTTAATTGGAATTACATCAACTGTTCAAATTATTGCCAAATGTTTGTCTTATTGTATATATGATTATTTGGGCCCATGCTTCATTCATTATAAGGTTGAAGGCAAACTATTAATAACACCCCCTTTTTTTATTTTTTATTTTTTTCCATTCCTCTTTTGATTTTGATACTCTGCCCACTTAAGATCAACCCAATCACAAACAGTTCCCCCCTTGAATTGCCACCATCTAGGCATTAGCTATCATTATTAGTCTTATCACAATAAATTTGCAAGGCATATGACCGTAAAACTTTCTCAACCTAAAATAAAGGTTCAGGACTATCTATTCCAACCCTACTAGAACCCAAGGCCTAACTTTATAACTTATCCTTGCCTACTTTAATTGTTCTTAATATAACCAGTATCTTGCTTAGTTAAATAAATCCACTCAATAATCTATCACAATAAATTTGCAAGGCATATGACCATAAAACTTTCTCAACCTAAAATAAAGATTTAGGACTATCTATTCCAACCCTAGTAGAACCCAAGGCCCAACTTTATAACTTATCCTGACCTACTTTAATTGTTCTACATATAACTAGTTTCTTTCTTAGTTAAATAAATCCACCCAATAAGCCTGTAATTTCAACTTTGGTTTGCTAAAGTGCGCACCAGTGAATGATTCACCCTCTGATTCTACCGTACGCTTGCAAGCCCTTTAGATCCAATGGTACAAACACAGAAAATGGTATATCTTACAGTAACTAATCTACTGACTTTGCAGAAGCATGTGAAAACCCACCCATGTTTGTCTGCTGGGTGCTTCTATTTTTGTCCTGTGGGCACAAATATGGTGCCTGCAACCATTGGTTGGTGGCCGAACCCAGTGCTTTTTTCTGAATCCAACCACTGGATTTCTTCCATTTCACAAATCACCCCATCTTTACAGTTTTATGTGGGGTCCATTAGCTGCATTTAGGGTGCCACCCACATGTGTTTGGCCCTTCTCTGAGAAAGCAACAAAAGGACCCCCTCCTTTTTTTTGGCGCACGTTATCGTCACCCCATGTGAGAATCCTATTTTGCGCCATATAGTACAGTCCTTTTCAGCATTCCTGCTCCACATGGCGTAAGTTAGCATTTGGGATTCTCTCCTTATCTTTTTGGGCCCAACTTTTATTTTTTTAGCCATTTCTTTATTCTCTCCATCCTTACCTAGTGCTTTATTTTCAACCCCACTGATTCTGTTTGTTTCCTTTTATCTTTACTGGCTTTTGGTTTTCCTGAAAAGCACACATCATTTTCTTATCTTATCTTATCATCCTTTCATTGTTTCATTGCACATAAAATAATAGAAAATAAAAAGTGGTTTTCTGTAGCCCCAAAGGAAAATTTATTTCCACTTGACCTTGACTTTGATTTTTGGAAATTGAGAAGAAAACCCATGATTTTTTTTTTGAATTTCCACAAATTTGTTTGGTGGTGCTAATTGACTTGATATTCTCACATGAAGGTTTTGGCACCATTGCCCATTGGGTTTGCTGTTTTCATGGTTCATCTGGCAACAATTCCAATTACTGGAACTGGTATTAACCCGGCTAGAAGCCTTGGAGCTGCTGTCATCTACAACAAAGAGAAAGCTTGGGATGATCAGGTATTTGTGTTTCCTTCTCTACTAGGATGACCCTGGTGCAACAATTTCTTGGGGTCAGGCCAAACCCAAGCCCATATGGTCCAACTTTGCTAAAGCCGGAATCTGGGTTGGGGTCATTTGGGTATGGATTGAGAGAAACCAGAAATTTGGATACCTGACCCAACCTGATTTTATCCGAGTCAACTGACATGCAGGTAAGAAATTTTGAGTTAAAGTTAAAGATAGATTGGAATGGAGAAACAGTCCTTTAAAATAAGGCTTTGATGGTGATGATAGTGGTGATGAGTTGGATATAATTGGGCTTGATTTGGGTAATGGGTTTTGGTTTAGGCGCCTATAATTTTGGTTGGGCTTGGGTTGCGCCAATAATTGACGCAACTCAAAGGAGTTGAACCTCTAAGTAAGAATATGATAAAACATTTAATATAATGAACATTGTTTCATGGCTTATGTTGGTGTTTTTGTCACTGTCTGCTAGTCATCCTGACTACAGACATTGACAATTCTACAGCTTTTTTAATGGGTTGGTGGAACTTTGAGATGATAAATTAGCCCATTAAGAAATTTTGCCTTGGGGCATTTTTCTCACATGACGAAGGGTAATGATCATCCTTACATGAAACGCTTGTGAATGGTAAACAGCATGGTTCAAGAACTTGCCCTGACTCAGTTAAGTGGTCTTCACCCTCTCAAATTCTCCTGAGTCAGTTGAGTCGATGGCTAATCAAATTTGAGAACCATGGTGCATGGACAATAATTACACACTTACTAGGGTTAGTGGCTTGTGATTTGTGGTTTGTCACACACCAACACCATACAAATGCTTCATGATGGATCAATGATTTGATTGTTGTCTACATGTACATTTTTCAGTGGATCTTCTGGGTGGGCCCCTTCATCGGAGCTGCTATCGCGGCCGCCTATCATCAGTACATCCTTAGAGCTGGTGGCATCAAAGCCCTGCGCTCCTTCAGGAGCAACCCACATGTCTGATTTTTCCCTCAGTTTCTCATGTTCCATGTGTGGATGGTGAAAAAGATGGAAATCTGGGAAAAAATAATGGCACAAATGTCTAAATGTCTATTGAAGGTGGTGGCCTTAGCTCTTTTCTGTTGATTTGTCTGAGTCTTTTTAGAGAGAGAGAGAGAGCTGTGGACCATTGAATTGTAGATAAATTCTCTCTGTTTGTATCAGTTTTCTGTACTGAACTTGTGTTGTGGTAATCTTATTTTGCTTTTCCTTTGTATGTACGTTTGCTTATCTCATTCTTGTCAACATGCATCTCTGTGAACGCAACACACATGTTCTATTCAGAAAACATGTGAAGATGAAGCATCTCAGTGAATCCATTTTCCTAATCCAATCATCTACCGTAAATAAAGACTTGAGAATGAGAGACCAATTGATACTAGAATTATTAGTTTTTCAACTTGTGGGAGAAACCAAAATAAAAACAAAAAAGGACCAGAGGTTTATGTAGTTGCCTCTTATGATCGCTTGAAAACGAGGTTTGCAAATATATAAATTATATATAGCTATTGTTTCTACTCGTGAGAATAGTGATGTTAGCCAAGTGCCCTATCCACTGGGACAAAAGGACCGAGTTGCATTGTATTCAAAATTCCTAAAATAATCCAAGGGAGAACGAAATATTGATTAGGGGTTTTGATTTCTAAATTAGCGAATTAAAAATAAGGTTTAATCCAATTAAAGAAAGGTTTTAAGGTACGAATCTACCTTAGCCTAGTGCAATGGCAAATATAGACACAGGGTTTCACTATTAATGTTTTAAATATTCATTTTGGTTACAAATCTCCACAAAGTCAACAAATAAATCATACGGGTATAGATCTGGGCGTAATATATCTCTATGGCATAAATTATTTTAAATCTAACTACACACATTCAAGCACCATTATATGACTGGCATTCAAAACTATAAGAATAAAATACCAAAACTAGATATTGTATTAATAAATAAATCCAATACATGGATAACATTTATGTCATATAATCAAAGCATTCAATGTAAAATCTTAGAACATGTACATCACCAAAAAAAATACAAGATTAGGGTTTCATTGCAGCCCCAAGATGGAGAGTCTAAAGTAATCCAAGGGAGAACGAAATATTGATTAGGGGTTTTGATTTCTAAATTAGCAAATTAAAAATAAGGTTTAATCCAATAAAAGAAAGGTTTTAAGGTACGAATCTACCTTAGCCTAGTGCAATGGAAAATATAGACACAGTGTTTCACTATTAATATTTTAAATACTCATTTTGGTTACAAACCTCCACAAAGTCAACAAATAAATCATAAGGGTATAGATCTGGGCGTAATATATCTCGATGGCATAAATTATTTTAAATCTAACTACACACATTCAAGCAGCATTATATGACTGGCATTCAAAACTATAAGAATAAAATACCAAAACTAGATATTGCATGAATAAATAAATCTAATACATTGATAATATTTATGTCATATAATCAAAGCATTCAATGTAAAATCCTAGAACCTGTACATCACCAAAAAAAAAATACAAGATTAGGGTTTTATTGCAGCCCTAAGATGGAGAGTTAGTTACTCATGGAGAAAGATTGGCAAAGAATCCTTGATGAAATCTCTATTAAAGCTCCTTCCAATGCCTCCAAAATGAGCGTCTCGTTCCTTCTCTCAAGTCTTGAATGCCCTAAAACCGAGTTCTGGGCTCCCTTTTATAGTTTTTGTCTATTTTCCCTGCAAAACGTGGAGAGAAACGAAGATTCCCCGTGTCTGGCGTTAGGATGCCTGATAGCAGAAAGTGAGAGTGCGCGCAGGGACTGACGCTCAGTGGCAGAGTGCTCCAGTTCACTATGGTTCGTGCCTTATTCCTCCAATTAGTTCAGAATTTCACTCCATTCTTCTATAATACCTTCAAATAAGAAATTATCACAAATGAGGTGACAAAATATCATCCCAAGGTGTAACAAAGTCCTCATTGAGAGGTCTAAATGGTACATTTAGGCTTTCATCATATACAACATGATATGTTGTCCATTTCGAAGAATCTGTACATCATAGGTCCACTGTGTCCATTTTGAAGAATCTGTGCATCATAGGTCCACTGTGTTGTATGACTATTTTCACAGGTGATAAGAGTAGGGCCAAAATTATAAGAACGGACAACCCAAACCCAACCCTACACTGAATTATCTATATGTATTGGTGGGTCCATTCAGTATTCCCCCCCCCCCCCCCCCAAACGCACACACAGAGATGGAAATCACTCGTTATTTTAACATGGCAACATAAGACAATTTAATGAAAAGCATTTTGTCATTATCATCATCATCAATTTTATAATATTGCTAAGCATAATGTAAGATATCATTTGGGTTTTCATAATAACAAATACCATCCAAAAGATAAGAGAGTAGTCCAGCTGACGTGATGTGATGTATTTGATCAAATCCCAATTACCAATTACTTAGACAATAATTGATCAAAGGAGGTGGGATGACGACCTTGATGTATTTTTAAAACAAAGTCCTCTTTCAATGGCCAGAGGGAGAGAGGTGTGAGATTGTGCACTTGAGTTGGGTTGGGACTCTATGCCTTTTAAAGGTGGAGGGTCACAACTTTCATGATTATGTGTACACTTGATAAAATAAAACCAAATTTAATTTTCTCTGCAGCTTTATGACCCTTTGCTCTTAAGATATTTGGAGTTGGTAACATTGAACTGTGGATGATGTTGTCTTGTTCATATGAGGGAATATGACAAGTTTGATGTAGATTGTAGAGAGGGAGAGCCAAGTAGGTTTATTTAAATATATAACTACTGTTAGCATTTTGTTTATTGTTTTGGTGACGATATTATTTCTATATATATATTTTTTATCATCATCATCGTTATCACTAAAGCTTTAATCCATCTATCTTGTTGGTTTATGGGGTTAGCTTTGGCACTCAATCATATATAAAGCCATATTTTATTTTGGTCCAGTTGACATTACATTTGCAACTCCATAATGCATCAAGTCTTCTTTTTCATGATAACTGAAGGTCTTTCCTATCCGAAGATTTGGCTAAAAATAGATTGGAAAGACGAAACAAAATTTATGTAGCAGACCGCGATACAGTTGTGGCATGGCTTTGACGATAATAATGATGATGATGATGATGATGAGTCGAAGGTCTTAATTATTTTTTTTTTTTTTTGGTCGTTTCTGCTTAGTCTTCTCATGTATTCTTATTTTGATTTCTTACAATTGTTTGGTTGATGGCACTTATCTTTTATCAGTTTGGACAGACCAAAACCAGTGACAATGCTTACACTTGAACCCCGCATCTCCCCATCTTCTTACAGTCCGGTAAAAGTTTGTAATCTCGGTCATAACAGCTAAAACTCAGAATCTGAACTGCAGTCCAAATTCAGATGTTAGGCCGAGTTCTGATCCATTTGGATCCTTGAAATCCAGTTGCCCTTTAATCAATTGCTTGTAAATCATATTACTTATAGCAAGTTTTACATGTAATTGTGTTAGAGAACAAAACAATTGGCACTCTGATGCATGAGCCCTCTTTTACATGTAAGACATTAACCATTTTTTTCAAAGACCCAAACAGGAATTCAACTCCAAATTGAGTACTTCTTAAGAATACTCCATCAATGGGCCCATTACAGTCCAGGGAACCATCCATCCCCACCCCCACCCACCCCCCCATGTGCACAACTTGGCAAATCTAAATTTAATGTAGGGAGGTTTATGGTCACAGGTATCTTATATGTATTTTATAAATAGGAAGACAGGCTATAGAAGGAGCTGGAACAGAGATAAAAGTACTTGGGAAAACCAGACCCCAGCCTTATGTACTATTCATTGTAAGTTTCCATGTTTGATGGTTAGGGAAATTGTGGTGATGCCCCTAAATTTAGGCTGAAAACAGAACCTGACGACCCAGTTATGTGGCCCAACAAAGGAATGGACATATTCGGGCCCGATGATATTGGATCCCCAGACTTCATCTGGGTCAAGTTTGATCCAACTTGATGTGGGACTGTGAAAAACTTTTATCCAGTGAATGTCTAGCTATATCTAGATATGGTAACAGGATGTTGACAATCAAATTGAATGAACAGAGATCCAACTCTAGCCCAGATCATGTGAAACGGACCATAAAGCCCATATCACCCAACACATAAGGAACTGATAAATTTTCTTGTGATTTGTCATTGAACTCATGATCTTAAAGGATCTTTCCGTCTACTTTTCTTCCTTGCTTGTGTGTAAGAGTTGCTTGAATTTGTTGAAATTGAGATGGCTTTCCACCTTAAGCAGGCCCACTGTGGAGAAATCATGACCCAAAATAACACATCTAAAAATTCTACCCCTCCAGCATTTTTCTATTTCTTACATTTCTATAGTTTTTCTTACACATCTATCTACAGTTCATTAATTAAAGGATTAGGAAAGACCAGCAGTAAATGGTCTATCCGCAGTGGGGCACAATCACCTAAAGATCAAACCATAAGGCCTACTTGTGTATATTCTCCTAGTTGAGGATCACATCCTTGAACCACCTGGATTTGATTGGCACAGTGGCTCATTGACATGATCCACTGAGATCATGAATGGACCATGCTGTGAAAACCTACACCAATTTGTAAATCTCGCTATCGCCACCTCCTTGGCATTGGATAAAGTCCCTTTTGCTAAGCTTTTATTATAGTTGAATTGGTGGTGCACTGATTTCAGCCTTGCATGTTTTTAGACCTTCTGGCTGAAGAATACAGCAAATGGTCCCAAGTTCCACTCTTGGGTTTGCATGTCAGTGACAGTGGTCCATGTTTCATGAATGTATTATGCACTTGGCCTATACACCTGTAACTGTCCAATTTATGGTCATCCCACTGGATAAGGCCATGAACAACTTTCATCATCATCCATGTGAAGGATGGCCACTGGCCAGAATGTATTTTTAGGTTGAGCTCCATCCACAGTGGGGCCCACGATTATGCTAATGACAAGCAAAAGACCCATAACCAAATGTTTCACTTTCATCTTCTCCACTTTTTTGCAAATTGTTATTTCTTTAATGAATTGTATAGTTATGAACTTCCAATAAGCACTTCTACAGCCAAAGTGTAGTTTAATCAGGGTGTAGAAGTGTCCACAGAATTTAGAAAGCGATAAATCCAAACACTACATTGAAGTCATATTCACCAAGGGATTTATTTAAGAAACAGCTCCATTATTTTGGTCCCCTGTAAAATCCCATGGAGAGGATCTCAGGAACTTCAAACTGACACCACTGATCTTCCTAGTTAATTATGTAAAGAAATGGCACCATTGTCATTCTTCTATTCCTCCTTCCTCTCTTGTCTGTCTGGTCACTCTACATGATCCAAACCAAGGACTCTCGGACACAGCCTAGAACTCTATCTGTGTATTTCTGTTCCTTCAATTGTAAGATCCCGGTCCCGCTACTAATATATTTAATATATTTTAATTAAATATTATTATTATTATTTTAATTGAATGTAATTTAGTTATTTAAGTGGTAGGATTAAGTAGGGCACACGTTAGATCAGATGCGTAGATGGGTGAGTTGGGTTAATGGGTAGATGACTTGACCCGCAGTGTGACCCGACCCAATGACTTAAGCCCAATACTTAACATAATCCCTTCTTTTAAATAACCGCACGTCTTTATCTCTCCCCACTAATCTCTGCAACTCTCCTTGTTCCCTGTTCGTCTTCTTCCTCTTTCAACTTCCCAAACCTCTGCAACTTTAGGATTCAGCCATCAGAATCAAGATCTGAAGATACCATCATTCTTGGTTCGACTTTCTTATCACAGGTAATACTATCCTCAAACCATTAGGAATAGATCTATACTATTAGATTATCTTCTTATTCTTTCCAATGTTAGGTTTTGGGTAGGAATACAATAGATCTGTTCATCTGAGCATTTCTATCCCATCTTTTATGTCAGATTGGTGTTAGGATTGTGATCGAGCGCCCCAGTAATCGCGATTTGGGTTTTGGTTAGGAAACCTACTGCACATTTCTTCAACTTCGGATCTAAGGCAAGTACATTATTATAATTTATTATTGAATGCGTTAATTGATCTTTGATTCCTATCTAATGCATATAGGTTTGTTTATTTACCATTTTCTAAATGATAATGATAGATTAGGAGTTCATAAATGGATGTGTGGATTTGAATGGGATGCGCTCTCTTTTGGAAAAAGAGAGGAAAATGGATAAATAAGGGAAAAACCCCAATTTCTGTGACGGTACGAACTCGGACAACATTCTGAACGTCAAACGTTCGAACGTTGCTTTGGAACGTTCTAACGAGTGAGTTCAGAATCGTCTGAGCCAAATGACAGAGACGTCGAACGTTCGAACGTTCCCTCCATGCGTTCGAACATTCGAGTCTGCTCGCCCCTGAGCCAAAAACCCGAGGCATCAAACGTTCGAACGTGCCTCATGAACGTTTGAACGTTTGATTTTCCCTCATTGCTGAGCCAAAAAAACCGAGACCCTGAACGTTCGAACGTTGGTCTCGTACGTTCGAACGTTCAGTGTACTTTGGCAATTTGTGTTTATTTTTCATTATTTTGGCTATGATTAATTTGGGGATTTATGATATCAAGTATGGGACTTCATATGGATCTAATAACCTTAAATTATCTACTTGGACTTGACATAAGAACCGTCTTTGGGCATACGGTATCTTATGAACGTAGGATTCAGTTACCTGTTATGATTTTAATAAACTCTGGCGAGAAAGGGTCAATACATCTCTATTGGAAATCCTTCATTGGATCTATGCACCATGAATTTCGAGAGATGTAACATCCTTAACTTACTAGCGTTATTATTGTGTGTTGACAGAGTATATGAATATACGTTTAACCTTAGGATCGATTTACAATATGTCTTAACCTTTGTATTTGCATGCATATATTGGTTTAGGTTATGTATTCCCTTAGATGCATACCCTACTTTGTATTATGGATTATGAGGTGGCTTGACAAATTTGATATATGAGATTTGACTATGATATGGATTGGCCAGCCTTTCATTTGACTTAGGACTCTTGTGTCGGAGCATTATTATTCGGGTCTATTATGCATATATGTTTCCTTTTATGTGGGTCATTTGTGAACGACTGCAAATCGTATGTGGACGGTTGATCACCGATGTGTCCGGATCACTTATAATCCGCTTTGAATGTGAACAGGTTATCCTGTTATGTGTTTATAGATCGGTTTATGACCACCGATATTGTGGACGAGCTTTCCCGATTATGTAGGATTGACCACCCAAAATGGGGACACTTGTCTCCGTGTGAATTATATATTGCTCCATTTGGTGTCTTTTGAATTTATGTCATACGTTCTTTCTCATCCTTATCTTTATCATTGCTTCTTATAATCTCACTTGTTTTTACTCGTTTTGATATCGTATCTAAATTTCGAATTATGATCACGTTCTTGCTATTTATGTTACTACATTTGGTGAACAGGTACCGAGCCCTACTTTACCGAGGAGACGGAGGAGGATCAAACGTTTCAAACGTTTGAGCCAACTGACGAACCCGAGTGGGATGCTGGAGACGGTTTCGGAGCCGTCTGAGCCTGCATTAGAGAGGACGTCATCTTAGAAACTCTTTAGATGAACTTTATATTAATGATAAACTTTTTGTAGTAATTATTTAATTTATTCTGCAACTTTAACTATGAATGTTTATTTGATTTTCGTGTTGGATCTTAATTACGATCATTGAATACCAATTGAATGAAGCTTCCGTTGCATTTAATGGAATTTTATTTGGACTCACCACGGTTTGTGATTTGATGTGGGTCCACTTTTGGAAGCTTGTGTTGTATTAAACACAGGAATTTGAATTTATTTTAATTTTTCACGTTTTCCCCAATTCTTATTTTGGAGACGTGACATCAATCCTAATCCTAATAAAAGGAACATGGTGTTATGAGGAAAGGAAAGAGATAGAGACTAACACAACCACCATTTCTAGTTAGTAGAAATTACAGTTAGAGACTGAAGTCAATAGAGGACTGAAGTTTGAATATTCAATCAATCTACCAATACTTTCTGCCAAGAAGAACCTTTTCTGCAATAGGGAACTAAATAATGGTCAGTGGCTGCTGCAGCTCATGCAAGCAGGATCAATGGCTCCCGACAGTTCCAATAACACCCGCCCCACTGTGCATAAATGAGGATCCTACTACACTTAATAAAAATGATTCATCAGAATTTAAAGTTGATCAAACTCTAATACAATTCTATACCACTAATCGAGCCTGCTGTGAACTCTAAAGAAGCCACAATAGGCCTACAATACGGCCAAATTCTTTTTGTTTCAATTTTCAAGGTCTTGAATTTCTTCATCTAGCTATTCCTACAAAAACCTCAAGGGGTTAGCAGTGGCAGCGGGAATACTTTTCAATATTTCCCATCGGGTGGAGCCCACTCTTCAATACAAGGGCATTAAATCCAATGCGAACGCATCAAAATGGGGCATGCATTTCTTTTATTGGCAAAATTGGCCATGCATTGAACTGCACATCTATCATCAAGCACAAGTGTAGCATTGGCAGACGCAAAGGCCCAATTTGGATCCTTGGTACTGAGTTGTCCTGCACTCAGTTTACCAGTAAATCTATTTATATGCAACTGTCTTGACCTGTAATTGGTTATGGCGTTGAACAAAACGACTCTCACATACAGGTCATTCAGGTTATTTAAACTTATGAACCCTCAGTTACGCATAAACCGTGCTGCCTGCACTGTGTTTGCAAATATTCAAACAGGGCCAAATGGCTAGACTGCAATGTGTAGTTGCAACATTGTACGCACAATAGACATACCATCCAGCTTGAATGTTAGTACCCGATGAGAGAAGATGCAGTAATAATCAAGATCTTAAAACATAGATTCAGTAAGAAACAAGATCCTAAACTATCTCAATTATACAATACAAATTACCATGACAGGATTACAGGGACTGATAACACCTTGAATCAATTGTGTGGTGCATATATATACTATCCTATCCAACCTAGATAATTAGATTCACTTTCTATCCTTATGTTGGAAATGTAGGATCATTGCTATCTGCACTGTTTGGGGAACAAAAGTTAAGTTGTTAGAGGGTATGTACATAAAACTCTCAATTTCAGATAAGGCTGATGATGATTGATGATGATATTGAAGTCAGAGAGTCTGAGAGAGGTGAGAGGAAAAACCCAAGGAAGCTTTGTAATCCTATTGTTCTCAAAAGAAAATGAAAACTTGATCTCACCATTGGAAGTAGGCACATCACCAACCCCCACGTAGATCCTAATGTGTTGAGTTTTTGTACTTTTCTTTGTTTCCAAAACCCAACTTCGTTTTGTTACTACACCAACCATTCAGAGTGTTCTTTACAAATTGGAACAAAAACAGACCTTCGGTTTGCATGCATGACTTTCACAAAACATACACTTGAATCGGAGCAAGAGGCAATCAGTTGAACTTGAAAGCCAAATATATGGCTGCTTCTCAACCAGTGATGCGAGGGTCTTTTGTGGTGGAGACTGCTAACATGGACAGTCACCACTCACCAGTGGCACTGGCAGAGGACAGGAAAGCTGCTCAGGTAGACAAATGCCTGACAGCCTGAGAGAAGAGCAGCATCTGAATGTCATCCCACTAACCACAAAAATATCCTAAAGAAGCAGGACGTCTTTGTATTGAGAGCATAAATCAATGGACTGAAATACATATTGAAAGCAAGTGGTTGTATCCTTCTTATGATATTGTATCCAAATGTAAAATTAGTCTTTAGAACAATTTAGTAACCTCACTTTCTCAGCAAGAACTTGCATGTAATTCTTGGAGAACTTAAAAAGAAAATCTCATGCAGATAAAAGGCAGCATATTGTATAATTATATTGCGAGTCACAAAAATCGCATTTGTTTTTGGATGAACCACAATTTTGGAAAATAATCGTACTCCAAAATTTATTTGTTTTTTTTTCCTCGGTTGGAGTGGCCAAGACATAGGAAGTAAAGGGCTACCACCAAGTAGGAGTGTACACGGATTGGATTGGTGCGGATGGGGCCAAATCCGTCACCAATACGTTAGCTACAGTTTGATGGATTTGGGATCCATCACCAATCCGTGGCTATTAAAAACCGATCAGATCCGTGGAGGATCGGATTAAATCGGTTTAATCCATTGGATCTAACATTAAATAAAGAGATCAAACATATTATAAAACGTTTCAGCAAACAAACTAACAATTCACAAAAAAATATAAATTGCAAATATATTTTTTTGTCCTAGAAGCTACCCAATTGATCAATACAAAAAACTATTTTATCTACATTACAACCAAAAGAGATCTAATCAACAAATAAAGCCAAAACATGATGTTAAATTCATAAAAATCACACTCATCTATTGAAACCTTGAACTCTTACATTTTGACCCCGGAGATTTTTTCTTCTTTTATATTATACCTCTTAACTTATATTTAGTATCCTTAAGTTTATTTTTTATTTATATTAATGTTAACGGATCGGATTGAATCCATGGATTGAGGGTGTGAAATTTGTCACCGATCCGTTGCTAACGGATTACAAGATTTTCAATCCGTCACCAATCCGTTTACTTTCTGCTCGGTTAAAAATCCGCGGATCAAATCAGTTTTACGGATCGACGGACTTTTGTGTACCGCTACCACCAAGGTTCGAAACCTGGTGGGAGCTAGGGGAGTACGTAGTTCATATGAACTGGGATCGAATGGTGAAATAGTTAGTTGGGATAATAGTTTAGTTTGATTAGTAGTTATATGAACTGGGATTGAATGACCTCTCTTTAATTAATGCAAGTAAGGTGACCAACATCATACTTATGAAGAGTCAAGTGCATAGGGTGAGCTGACCAATGAAAATTTTAATAGTTTCATATCATGTTTAGGAGGTGGACGCTTTTTAAGATTTCAAGGGAATCATTCTCAAATCCCAATAGAAATCTTCTAATTAATCCATCACTTTTTGATGGTTGAGGTCTACCATGCGACAAAGCACATGGCCCCCTCCTCAATTGCTAACCAAATAAACTTCAACACCACTAGAACTGAGTTGCAAATTAATGAGAATTGCCCCCATAAGAAAAATTGA
The DNA here is from genome assembly GCA_012931725.1 of Litsea cubeba. NCBI lineage: Eukaryota > Viridiplantae > Streptophyta > Magnoliopsida > Laurales > Lauraceae > Litsea > Litsea cubeba. Next base: position 10,721,595 of record CM022948.1, read on the forward strand.
CTGGACTTCATTGAGAGAAAACAGAGGCTAAAATGAGCTGGTCTCATTTTTACTGTAGGTGGTTGGATTTGCTCTTCTGAATATTTTTTTTTTCCTAGTGGCTGGTGCAGTAGATTTTGAATCAAATATGATTTCAGAAGATTTGCAAGTTGTGTTGCTTTTTGTACATTGATTTCAGTATTAGACACATACTTTGACTTGTAGACCTTTTGGCTGTAAGAAATCTGTGATGATCAATGGAAATGGTGCATCTTCATCCACCATTTCTTCCAACAAGTGGAATGCAACCTATTCCATGAGAACTTATTAGGTGCCTCAGAAAGCTAAAATAACTGTGTTCTTTAACAAGATGCTTTATATTATTACTAGGGCTTTATATTTTTTGATGGATATGGATCTTCTATACAAGTGCAACAGAAACACATGACAGAGTTTGTAGGTCTATTGGTTTAAAATATGCAAGTGAGCTTTCAGACTTGACCTTATAAAAAAAGATATACCGAATGTGTTTTTTAGGTGTAAAGTCTATAATTTTGAAATCCATTATGCATATTGTAGGTTAGTGGGCCACCAACTTGCCACATGTTTCCATGGAGTCCGGATCATCTAAGGCTTTGGCTTAGGGCCGTTTGTTTGCATTAAAATGTATAGAATTCATGATGAAATGAACTTTGCACTAAGATCATTAAAGAGGCGAGGAGTGAAGAATATTATGTATTGAATTAACAAGGTGACAGCTAAGTATTCATTTTAATTCCCATCTTCCTTTTATTCTATTTTCCTAAAAGAGAAGGTAATATTTGATACTTGTCATTGGAAATTCACATTTGATTTTCATTTTTAACTACTTATGTTATCAATCTTATGTATTCAATTCCTATGAATTCTAATACAAACAGATAGGCCTAAAGAAATTATAAGTTGAAGGAGTCGGATTGCACAGTAGGGCTCACTTATTGAGAATTCAAGATGCTTAAAATAAATACCCCGTGTATGGGGTGTTCGAAAATTTTATCCTAATAAGAGTTGGTTCCACCTTAAGATGGACCATTTGACAAAAAAGTGATATATGAATAATGCATATGATTGTGTTGTGATATCATTTTCTTTAAACTATCAATCTTATGCTCGGATCGACTCCTATTTGGAAAAGATTATGTGATACTCTATTTTGAGTGGCTCAAATATTCATCGGTAGATCTCACTGTAGGGTTTCACTTCTTCAATTGAATTTTTCTCTAAAGTCAAATATTTGGCATGCTTGTTTGCAGGGAGGAGCAGATAAAATAAAATTAATTGTCAAATCAATATAAAATGAAGAGGGAGTGGAAGGGAAAATCACAAAATGACAAAATGACAAAATGGGTACATTTAGTTGCTCAATATGATAAAAAAGATACTCTTCAAAAGCATAAGATTGAAAAAGAAAGCACTCTCAAACAATAAAAAAATGAAAAAAAAATGTATTTTTCCCTCCTCCTTCCACTTTCTTTCTAGAGGTTTTGAGATATTCATCCTTTTTAAATATGATTTTCCCAATTTTATTACCAAAACTCAAATAATGTCACCAGAATTGATTGACTTTGCTCTATATTTTTTATAGCTTTTTTGCCTCTGGGCACATTATATGTCACAAAAACTAGTAAATCTCATGATATTATGAGACTGCCCCCTTGATGTCATGGCTTTTATATAGCATTTTAAGGGGGATTTTTTTTTTTTCGAATGATAGAACCTGAGAAACGGCAGTCAGGTGTATATTTACTTTTCACAAAATGTCAATTTTTGAATTTTAAAAAACTAATTTGCTTGTTAATTGTAAAAAATATATGATACAAAAACTGATAAATTTCATGATATCATGCGACTATCCCATGATATCTTGGATATGATGCAAAAAGTTAAACAAATAATATTGACCAGAGTTAAGCGATTATAGAGATATTATCTGATTTAAGTTATGAAATTGAAAAAATCAAATTTAAGGAGGACTAGTACGTGAAACCCTTTTATTTTATATTAATTTAACACAAAAACTTAGTTCCTGCTAATCCTCTATCCATGCAAACAAACAGGCCTGAGGATCTGAACTCATTTGGATTAATATTTTCCCTGCCTTGGCTGCATAAGATCCTTGTTTTGTTTTGTTTTCTAGGATGGATGTGGTCTACTTAAAAAACAAACATAACCGTTTGGACTACATGCCCAAATCTCTGTCACATGCCATCCCCATGAATCTAATTGTCAACAACAAAACACCCTCAATCATTCCAAAAATTACAAGACCACCCACGAAGTCAACTCCTTCGTCAAACACCCATGACTCACTTCTCACACGTGGCAATCTCCTACAGGCCCTTCCTTCGTCTCCCTCCAATCAACTCCTTCCACGTGTCACATTTCATTAACATCGTAATTCCCGCGCAATCCAACGGCTTCTCCTTCTCCATCTCCTCCGCTCTATAAGTACAAACCCAAGCCCTTCTCGATCTGATTCAGACCACATTTCCGATATTTCCGATCTCTGTCCGAGTGTCCGTAACGGAAATGGCGATCCGAAAACTGCTTTTCGTTCTCTCAATCTCAGCTCTTCTGCTCTCTCATGGCTTCTCATCTGCAACTACTTCGAAGGAGATCGAAGATGTCGAAGAAGACGAAGATCTCAGCTTCCTTGAAGAAGACGACGAATCTGCGACTTCCAGCAAGAACTCGTTCTCAGATCTAGATCACGGATCCGGCGATCATGAGCCTGAGAACTTCGACGATTTCGAAGGATCGGACTCCGATCACGGAAGATATTCGCCGCCGGCACCGCCGGCCGTGGATGAGAAGGATGTGGTGGTGCTGGCGAAGGGGAACTTCAGTGAGTCTTTGGAGAAGAATCAGTACGTGATGGTGGAGTTCTACGCGCCGTGGTGCGGGCACTGCCATGCGCTGGCGCCGGAGTACGCGGCGGCGGCGACGGAGTTGAAGGGGAAGGCGGTGCTGGCGAAGGTGGACGCGACGGTGGAGAATGATCTGGCGCAGAAGTATGAGGTGCAGGGATTTCCGACGGTGATTTTCTTTGTGGATGGAGTTCATAGGCCGTATACAGGGCAGAGGAACAAGTAAGATATCGATTTCGATTTCGGTTTTGATTTCTTCAGTCTACTTCTCTTCTTCTCTTCTTGTTGTGTTGGAAAAGTAGATTTTTTTTTTTTTTGGATTTACAGTGCTAGAAAGTTGAATCTCTCTGTTGTTGCAGTGGATGAGTCCATGATGATGTGATTTTGTGTTGTTTAGGGACAGATTAGGAAATGCTGCCATTTCGAGTAGATTTTACTTTGTAGTTGAAATCAGTTCTTCAGAAATGAGTCGTTAGAATTAGAAGTAGTGATTCGTTTATTGAAAATGAATCCATTTGTTGTTTGAATCTAGTGCGTTCTGTGTGAATATGTACGAAAAAAGGAAACTTTTTGATTCTGCGAGTCTTGGGAAATGACTCGAGTGTAAATGCTTTTCATGATTAGCTGAAGACATTGAAAATTGTCCGGGGAATCAGAAAACATCATAACTGGTTATGAAGAAGAAAAGCACATTTCTTATTCATTCAAATTCCACAAAGAATTTGAAAGGAATCTTGGCTTTTGTGGTGCTCTTGTTAATCTTAGATCTTTCAGTATTATTGTAGTTAGGATGGAAGATTCAGAGTGAAGATTCGAAATGTTTGTTTATATCTTACTCTGTTTTTCTCCTTTTCTAATGATATGTGGATACTTCAAATTGGCAATGTATCATATAAAATCCGATACTTCATTTTTAATAATGTGTAAAATCTGTGTCATTTCCGACTTTCCGTATCCATGGCATGTCTATGCCATAATCCTGTATCTGGGATCATAGTTATTTTCTCAATTCAAATCTTGCATTTTCTAGCATGTAAACGTTTTGCATCTATGCCTGATAGTTGCTACTGAAGTTTTCTAATATTGAGATTATGGTCTGAGTTATTATGTGTTTGCCTTGCATTATTTTCACTTTCGTCCTTTCTAATAAAATAAGTCAGTCATATGACAAAAAAAGATTGTATGATATGATATGGAAGTTGAAATAAAGTTGTGATATATTTAAGGTTTAAGGTTAGCCCTTTTGGTCTAACTGTAGTTAGGAATTAGGATAGAACATTAGAGGGTGATTCTTTTGCCTAATGGAGATTAAGGGTGAAGATTTGAAAAGTTTGTTTACATCCAACTCTATGTTCTATTTTTATCAGCATGTGGGTATTTTGTGTTTATGCCTGGTACCTGGTCCTTTTTATATATATATATATATATATATTTTGAAGTATTGAGATTATGGTCTGAAATATTTTATGTCTGCCTTGTCATTTTTTGGTTTCTTCCTTTGTAAGCAAATATGATACAAGTTGAAAATCAACTTGTGATTTATCTGTACTACACTGTTTCTTTTGCTGGTTTCTTGGTGTTCACTTGAGACACGTTTGTGCAATGCCGATGATTCTTCTGTAGCAAGAAAAAGCCTCCAAATTTCTACGCTGTCCATAGGAATACCACTTTTTGGTGGGAGCTATTTTCCTTGTGGAAAGAGTAGAAATTGAACTAATTTTCTTCAACTCCACGGAATACCATTTCCTATAGAAAGGGTTAGGAATCTATTTTCTATGGCACCATGGAAATGGAATATGAAGTGTCACAGAATTTCAACAGTCGCACAAATGTGTTGTTTAATGTCATTCTGGTGAAAGGGAATGCACTTTTCATTCATTTGTATGCACTTTCTATACCATTTCCTATAGAAAGGGTTAGGAATCTATTTTCTGTGGCACCATGGAAAAGGAATATGCAGTGTCACAGAATTTCAACAGTCGCACAAATGTGTTGTTAATGTCATTCTGGTGAAAGGGAATGCACTTTTCATTCATTTGTATGCACTTCAGTGAAAATTATTTCCTCTAAATCTAACATGCAGGGATGCTATTGTAACTTGGATTAAGAAGAAGACAGGGCCTAGTATACACAATGTAAACACAACGGAGGAAGCCGAAAGGATATTGACTTCTGAGGATAAACTGGTTCTGGGATTCCTCGGATCTTTGGTGGTACTTTCTTACTCTCAGATTTGGTTTTCTGTAACATATACAAGCTTTTCATCCGAGAATTATTAAGATGTACTTGGTCAGTCAACATTATCAATACTTTAATTCTGTCAAAAATACCTCTGTTCAACTTTAAAAAAAAAAAAAAAAAGAGCCTAAAATTTGAGATTCACATCCGGTATTTATTTTCTTCAATTATTGTTTGATGATGCAGGCTCAAACTGTAGGTTTATACAATCAATCAATTTAATGTAAACAACTCACCAATGGTCAAAGAGGGTGAATGGTTTGTTAGGGCTTTGCTAATCATGCAGCAATCTCAATCCACAGACCGTTTGGTCTGTACGACGGGTTTAGCTGGGGCACAATTTTCTTTTTCCAGGGCCAGGTCGTGAATCTCAGTGATCTACATAATTTAAAAATTCAATAAAACTAATAACAAATGCTATATTTAAGGTGAGTATCACTTTATGAAAACTACAAGCCCCGCATATAGATATTTCGTTAACTCAAATCCACGATTCCTAGCATAAGCCTCTTTAGGCTCTTGGCAAATTTTTGTTCGATATCAACTCGTGAGTATATAAGGAGGGTTGCGTTAGGTAGGTTGACAACCATAGTGAAATTTGTCACAACCCAAACATGAATTCTGAGATGATGATGATCAACTGGTGAGTGAGTATAAAAGGTATCACATAATTCTCAGGTATCACAGTGTATCACATAATTCTCTTAAATCTTTGCTCTTGGCAAATCACAACTCCAAGGATGAGCCTATTAAGGCTTTTGGAAAATCTTTGTTCCATTCAGTGTAAAAGGTGACACAGTAAATCACATAATCCTCCTCTTAAAGACTCACAACAATAATACCCCAACCTAGAGTCTTCAATGGAAAATGAAGAAAGAAAGAGCAAAAAGTCTTCTCATCCGTGCACTTTAGCAGATTTGGTGGAGGAGGTGCAAGATATTTCGTCTCAGCTAGGAGCTTCTTTTCTTCATATTCCTCGTGAAGCTAATGTTTTGGCAGATGGTCTTTCTAGGGAAGGAGTTTTTCGGCTGCACATTTCTTTTGATGTTTAGTTTATTTGTTTGTGTTTATTTTTAGTCATGTTTTTTGTTCTTTTCTTTGTTTCTCCTTCTTTGAATAAAATTTACCATTAAAAAAAAAAAGGCGCAAAAAGACCTTCTAAAAAGCCTCTTTACATATAACAAATCCCTAACCTAGGCTTTTAAAAGTTCATCTAATATTGCCCATTTATTCCCTCTAGTCTAACCTCTTGAAACTTATTAGAATATTCCTAATGTTCATCTCTACCTCACATCCTATCCATCATTAAAGATATCAAGAAATCCCCTTGTGAAAAGATTCTAGACACTAGTGAATTAAGGATGTTTGCAAGAATACTAATCCAACCCAAAATGATGTACTCGTAAATACAACATTTTTGTTACTTGAACAACCATGAGAAGAATAAAATGCAATTGGAAGCATTGAGAACACTAAATCAGCAAGATTGATGAAGTAGCACGTAATGCAAAAGCAACCAAATGGAACGAAAATTTTCATACTTATAGTCCTCCAACCTACCAACAAATAAACTATGCTACTTGATTCTCTCTTAAGAGTTAAATTTGACATAGTGCATAATGGTAGTGCATAATGGTGGGTTTTGACCATGAGCTGCACTCGTGTGACTTCTAGTTATTAGAAATCCTCAGTTATTAAAGAAAAAAGTTAATCAAGTATGTAATTGTATCATGCTTGAGATTTCATTAGTTCTAGAATTTCTAGGTTTAATTGAGCATATAATTCTATCATGGTATTTCATTAGTTCTAGAATTTTCTAGGCTTTTAAACCTTGATTTATATTTTAACCCTTTAAAAGGCACATGTAGCCTTCATTAATGAAAAACTGGACCTCGTCTATTCACTAGAAAGCTTGCAATTCACAGATAGGATGATGATTTCTGTCATCATACTGAAGTTTTTTTCTTTCTTTTTTTTTTATAATGATTTATGCCTTTTTTTATTTCAACATTTTTTTGTTTTGATAGAGTCGGTCAAAGTGAAGGTTTAGCTCCACCCATCTTCAGAACAGAAAAAATTCTCAATTGATTTTGAGCCTTTTCCCTTTACTGCTTGTAAAATTTCCAAAATTAGGAGAAATTGCTCCCCTAATCCCAAGCAAGGGGTTGAATCACACAATATCTGCCTGGAAAATCAGGGGTTTGGGCCTCTCGGTGGGCTTTGTTTTCCCTTCTCTTTTCTTTCTGGCTTTTCGGTATACCCCTCTTGTACTGTTAAGTCTTTTCATCTAATGAAAGTTAACATTAAAAAAAAAATAAAAAAAATCAGGGGTTTGGGTCCTTTTGAATCTTTTGGTACACAAGGGAAAAATGGAAAATGGAAAAGAATAAAAAAAAAAGATTGTGCTAATCCTACAGATTGGTCAATGATAATAAGGCAGCCTGACGACACCTCATTTTTAATGGAATTACCCAAATTCCATACTAATTTTTCCTATGCATTCAAATATCTGCATAAGCTACCGTAATGCCATGAATTCTACTAGGTAATGAATTTTTTAGTTAAGGGAATTGGATAATCAAAAAGTTGAAAACTTGATTTTTTTTTCCCTCAACAATTGGTTGAAATAAAGTCTGGATGATTGTGTCGTGGTAATGTGTGTTTGCATCTTGTATCATATGGTTTACTTTCTTCTTCCACATTGTATGGACTCTTCAAAGTTTAAACACATGCAGGGTCCTGAGAGTCAGGAGCTTGCTGCTGTCTCTAGACTTGAGGATGATGTTAGCTTCTATCAAACTACCAATCCTGATGTGGCAAAGCTTTTCCATATCGATCCTAAAGCCAAAAGTCCAGCTTTGGTCATATTGAAGAAAGATGATGAGAAGATAGTCCACTTCGGTTTGTTCCATTATTAACTTATCCGAACACTTTTTATTAAGGAGATGGTTCCAAGACGTGCCATGCAAACACTAAAGCAATTTTTTTTTAAAGCTGACCTGTTAATGTTTGCAGAGGGTGAGTTTACTAAGCCTGCAATAGTTGACTTTGTGTTTGCCAACAAGCTTCCCTTAGTGACCACCTTCAGTAGGGAAAGTGCATCACTGATTTTTGAAAATCCGATCAAGAAACAGGTAGCCTTGTGTTTATTGTGTATTTTCATAGCCTCGACTTTTTAGTTTTTATGTTATTCTTTTATTGAGATCTGACTCTTTCTTTGTTCAATCTGCTTTCTTTTTCCAGCTTTTGCTCTTTGCCTCTAAAAGCGACTCTGATAAGGTTCTCCCAATCTTTCAAGAATCAGCAAAACTTTTCAAGGGAAAGGTAACTCATGGAAGTTGGTCACCTATGATTCATTATCTATCTCACTTCATACTTTCTTGGTGTTTTCCACATTTATCTTGTGCTATCCTTTGAAGAATCTTTTAACTTTGCATAACGGGACTACAGTTGATGAGGAAAATGGAGGCAACCTGGAAATCAACCTTTGGATATGAGATTGATTTTGGATGAGTTATTGGATGTTTTCATTTTTTTCTCTGAAAAGTAGAGGCTTGTGACTTTGTGCTTGATGCTTTGACAAAACTGAGACAACTTGGTGAAGTTCTGGTGGTTTTCTACAGCTATTTTTTGGACATTTAACAAACATCCTTGTGTAGTGTGTTCCCTTGAAAAAATAAATATAACATTTTTTTTTTTACACTGGAAGCAAATTTAGCCTTGTGTTCATCATTTTTTTGGTTTCAATGCAGCTTCTCTTTGTCTCTGTGGAATGGACAATGAAGATGTTGGGAAACCGGTTTCAGAATACTTTGGTGTTACTGGAGATGGTCCCAAAGTAATCATCTTTCATACTATTTCTGATTCTGCTCCTTTTCTCTTTGGTTTAATGTTTATGCCATTTTACATATGACAAATATGTATGCACTGACAATCGTCATTACTTTACAGGTTTTGGCATACGAAGGAATTGATGATCCCAAGAAGTATATTCTTGATGGTGAACTGACCTTAGACAGTGTTAAGGTCAGGTTCAAAGTTTTTGTTCTTTATTATTGGTTTTTTACTTTAGTTATAAATGAAATGGAAAGCCCACCAAAACTTCTAATATTAATGTTGTAAACTTGAATACATGAATTTATTTTGGGCATTCTAATCAAGGCAACCAATGGAAAACTAACTAATTCCATTGATTATCTGGATTTTGGATTAAAATTCATGGGGCCTAGCCAAACTGAATTTTCACATCTGAGTTTTGCGATGCATGTGTACTTCTATACGATGGTGTTAGGATCTTTTATCAAACAATAATATCATTGTGTGATCAGCATTTTATCCTCTTACATGAATACACTGAATGTCCATATGGGTTTGACTTTAAAAGTTTCTAATTACTGAATAACTCACTTCCTCAGTTCTTCTGTGAAATTCAGATGTAAGTCATGTTATATTCATATATTTATGTTCTGCTTTCGTCTTCTTTTCAGGCATTTGGGGAGGGTTTCTTGGAAAACAAGCTCAAACCCTTCTACAAATCGGATCCAATACCTGATACTGTACGTTTTTAAAATTACTCTCCTCAGACTACGTCTCATTTGTTCGTTTTACTTGTTGGATCCAGCTATCCTTACTTCTAGCATTTATGGTTCTATGCAGAATGATGGGGACATAAAAATAGTGGTTGGAGATAATGTTGATGAAATAGTGTTGGATGACTCGAAGGATGTTCTTCTTGAGGTAATAATCCGTGTCTCCAGACAACGTCAAAGACCTACTTCTCTAATATTGTTTCAAGTGATGTGATTCTCTTTACATGCGTTGGACCAGGTCTACGCACCATGGTGCGGGCACTGTCAAGCACTAGAGCCGATTTACAACAAGCTTGCCAAGCATCTTCGTGGCATTGAATCTCTTGTCATAGCCAAGATGGATGGGACCACCAATGAGCATCCTAGTATCAAGGTCTGGCTCTAAATTTCTCTTTTAATATCAGTCTCCATATTATAACTAACATTCTCTACTTGATGATGCTTAAAAGGTTTGCCCCAACTTGGAAACCATTCTTTGTTTCGGATGATGCTCTAGTTTTCTTATTATTTTGCACATCAAAGTTTGGACTTGGTTCTTGGAGCGACTATGTTTAAGAGAATCCTCCTTTGGTTTTGTTTTTGCAGGCTGATGGGTTTCCTACTATTCTCTTCTTCCCAGCGGGAAAGAAGAGTTCTGCTCCGGTAAGTAGAGCTTCTCCATATTCAACTTATTTGATGCCATTGTCATTCTTGTTTCTGTTTGCTTCTGATTCTTCTTTTTAAACCTAAGTTAATTGCCTTGTAAGATAAATATTTAAGTATTTTCTTTTTTCAACAGCTTCCAGTTGAAACGGATCGAACAGTGGTGGCATTTTACAAATTCATCAAAAAGCATGCCTCAATCCCTTTCAGGCTCCAGAAACCAGAATCTGCTGTGAAATCAGCAAGTGAGAAGAGTGGCAGCAAAGAGGAGGATGTGAAGGATGAACTATGAGGATTCTATGTATGTTCATGTACTCGTCTCTATTTATCAGATAGGAAGAGTCGTTGCAGACGGACATAAACAGAGAAGGGATATAAGGTATTCATAGTTTGCTAAATTTTCAACAGATTATCTCTTCATCTGAACATGTTTTGGGGATAGGCCATGAACAGAAGTGGCTTACACAAATGAAGAAGAAATACAAGTTAACATGAATAAGTTGTAGACTGTTTTTTTATTAGCTGCACTAAATAACTTGTCATCTGATTCCTGACTTTTATGTGCATTTGAGCAAAAGGATGATGTCTTATCTGTTCTAACTGAGAGATAAGCTTTTTACATCCATCTTGAGGAGACCATCCTGGGGCTACAATGAGCCCACTGCTCTGTATCTTTTTCGGCTCATTCTTAGTTTTTTATTGTCCTTCAATGGTACCCTGTCCATTGGCTAGGAGATTAGATTTGCTCATTTTTAAAGCAGAATGAATCAAACAAATCAGAGGATCTATTAAAGGATACTATCGCCAAACAAATCAGAGGATACTATCACAGGGTACAGAAATTGGGTCTTATGCATGTTAGTTTGAATATTGTTCTATTCATCTTCATCCAACTGACGTGTACGGATGCGAGCCGGTGGGATCATTTTCATGGATTAGACAACGGAAAGGATGTGTTGTATCTGGATTTGGCTTCAACTGAAAAAACCACGATCTGGTTCCTTATCCGCACCCTAATCAGTAGTTAACGCACCCAAAAAAATAGTTGAGTGAATTAGTATAAGTAAAATGCTATGAGGTCTGGATACACACCCCATTTCAAAACCAAGAAATGAAAGACCCCATTTCAAAACCAAGAAATGAAAGAACTTGGTAGGCCTTAACTGTCTTTCTTTTGCAATCTATGATGAGAGATTTTTGAGGCTCTCCTGAGCTGCAGCTTAGGGTATCCTAAGATGAAGTGTGCAAACTGCACATGTGTGACCCATTTAATGCAACATGGGTCAGGCCAAATCCGACCCGGAACCAACCTGGACCTGTTTTGGCCAAGGTCATTACTCTCATTCCCTTCCCCCAACGAATCCGACCGATCTCTCTGAGGAGCAGCTGAGACGATCGAGGGGTGCCTGGTTTCTTATTCTCTCTTCTTCTTTCTGCTACTTATTTTCTGCTGGGTGGGGTTTCAAACGGAGGGATTGTGAGAGTGGGTTGAGCAAGGCTCCCCTAAGCTCAAGCCTAGGATAAGATAAGTTCAAGTGTGTAGTGGGGCTCACTTGGGGACCCACATAGGGATGGGGGTGAGAGGGATTTCAAGGACTCCCTAGGATCTTCCTCCCTGCAAAAAATCAGCCTAACCGTAATTTCTATAATCTCCATATGGGCCCAAGAGTTTAATGATCGACAATCCATTTGGATTGATATATAGTTAATCCAACGGTCCAGTAAATTCGGATTTTACCAAAAGTTGGTGGACTTGTGCAATTTAAGGGAGTTATGTGTTTGGTCCATTTGGAAGGACCAAATGTGGGCCCCACAAACACGAGCTTACAAAATTTTCTCCCTAAACTCGAGCTTAGGGGAGCCTTGGCCTATATATATTTTAACTTTCTTTTGCAATATTACCCTCTTCTTGCCACTCTCTATTCCAAGTTAGAAATTCTAACATTGTAACATCTGTTCCAATCCACTCTTATTAGAATTCTAAAATTCTAACATGTTTTCTTGGTGCAATGTGGATTTGGGTTTGTTGTTGTACCCCACCAACTCCTTATTTTTAATATATATTTATTCATTACTAAAGGTATTAACAAAACTGATGTAGTCTGGTTGGTGTTGGGCATTAGCTTCAGGGTGTTGTGAAGAGAAGGTAATGTGTTTGATCTCCACTACACTCATTGCCATGCAATCTGGGTTTGGTATATGTGGTATCACATATTAGTGATCCGTTATAGGGCCAGTCGGGTTGGGATGAGATAAACTTGAGAGGGCACGGTTTGGATTTATCCAATCTATACCAAATCTCCCCCATTGCCCTCCTTAGTTCCAACTCTGTTTTAAAACATTGAAACAATGGCCCATTGCGCAGATGAGGATTTTTTAATTCTCGTTGAAGGTTTAATGTCATCTTTAGAAGAGGAAGACCTTGAGAAGGTGCGGTTTGGGTTTTTCTAATCCATACCAAATCTGCCCCATTGCCTCTATACTTCTGACTCTCTTTTAAAACATTGTAACAATGGCCCATTACGCAAATGAGGATTTTTAGTTCCCGTTGAAGGTTTAATGTCATCTTTTAGAAGAGGAATACCTTCTTTTGGTGACTGCAGTATGTAAAGGGATCTAGTTTCGAAGGAATAAATTCATTTTTGAGGGTTTTTACTCAACCTCATAGGTGGTGAGTAAGGACATGAAGTTGTTAAAGATTTTTACCAACCCTCCCTTGAACATAGGGATCCTACTGGTTCAAATCTGGATAACTCAATCGGGAAAGTTCTCCTATGGGAGTGTGGAGGGCAAACATCGATGCGTCCATAGATATATTAAGACACTTAATGAGAGTTGGTGTGGTTGTTCGTAAGGGGCTATGGCAGCTTGGGTAGCTTTAGATTTCTATAAGTCTTTATAGATTCAAAAATTGATATTAGAAGGTGATTCATTAGAAGTTGTCAAAGCACTTAGGTGTGAAGAAATGAATTACAGTTGCTAAGGACAATTGACTAACTTGGCTAAATTAGTTTTGAACTCCTTTCAGTCGTGACAAATTGAACATGTCAAGAGGGATGCAAATAGAGTGGCACGTAGATTGGCAAAGGAAGCTCTACTCCAACCGAAAGATCATATTTGGAGAGATTGTGCTTCACAATTTATACATGATCTTTAATACAATGTGAGAATAAAGAAACCTCACCCTAGGGTTCCCTCTAGGCCCGTCAATTGGACGGGATGGACCTGAGCTTGGGCTGTCCAATCATGTCCCGACTATTGGGCTGGCTTGCCGTGGTTGTTCAATCCCGGCTCTAAATTGAACGGGCCTATGTCAAATCTCATCCGTGCAGGCCTGAGCCAGGCCAGGGCTTAGCACGAACTTTAATATAAGCTAAACATTCTTTAATAACACAGAAACTCAGAGCCCAGTGCATTCCATCATCCACTCAATACATAAGTTACAAATTAATCTATTTTTTTATTAAAAAGATACAAATTGAGATAGAACCATAGATACAAATGATATAACCCAATCAACCTTAAAATAGAAATCATGATGGGAGGATCTAACAGTGAAAATTTTTCAAATATTTTGTCCAAGAACAAATGTTTATTCACCTTAATATATATTAATTTGATCCGTCTTAATTCTATTCTTCATCTGAATAGCTTTTTCTTCCCCAAATTGTGCAAGTGGTTGCTTTTTCCCATTCAATCCTTGATGTTATGCTAACCATGCCTTTGTTCTTTTTCTCTTAGCCCTGGAGTGGCAAGCTGCTGTAAGTTTTTTACTAGTTTTTTTAACACTATAACATTAAAACATTCTTGATTTATTAATGTGAAAAAAATTATTTTAACCATTGATGAGACCAAGTGGTGAGCCCTCCACTTAGACATGGAAATTCCTTTTTTGAGTTAGCCTTGGTAAAACGGAAACACCTTTCTAGGTCAAGCCAAAGGCAATTTTAATTTTGAAATACTTGGGTTAACTCGGAAGAGGGGGCCTAGTTAGACCTATGTTGACTTGCTGGCGGGCCGGGCCTATTTTGCCCATTTTTAGTTTCATTTTGATCGGTCTTTAAAAATCATTATCCAAGCCCAATCTGCCTCGCTCAAATTTTTTTTTTTAAAAAAAGCTATGTATTTTCGGGCTTGAAACAGACCGGGTATCCATTTCATCGGGCTCAATTGACTGGCCTAGATCACTCAGCTCACCATCATAACACCCAATAGCAAAGCACATGCTGAATTATTACTGGCATTGATGTTTGCAGGAGAAAATTCCCTTGTCCTGGATATACTCAAGACGGAAGGGCGCACAATGACCCAGGCCTCAAGGTTTTGCTTCTGAGGCCCATCAAGCCCCAAAACGCATCATACCAAGTAAGGATGGCGCATCGCATATATAAGCCCGAGATCTGGTAAGGATGGCGCATCGCATATATAAGCCCGAGATCTGGGCAGCCTCTTGGCGATTTGGGATCTTACAGCCTAACACTGCACTAAACGGCTAAGAAGTCAGACCAAAGATCTGATTTGCTTGTGCCCAATCCGATTTCTTCTGCACAATTTCTACCTTGCCCTTGCCTTCTTCTTGTATGGAACTATGCCTCAAACTCCTTGCCTTTTTCAATGGAGTCACATGTGAATTGGTAGATTCATCGATGCTGAAAAATTATTAAATAAAAATTCCCTTTTATATCCATTGATGAATCCAACGGCGTACATAAATTCAACTGTCATCAAAGCGACTACTGCCTATTCACTAGGGTTAATGTGATATGAATGAATTTGATCAAGCAAAAGTTAGCCTCATCTTTATTTAAAAAAGAACTAGCGTGAATATTTATCATCCAACGAAATAGTTAAATAATGTTAATATTCAAATTAATCATCAATCCATAAAAAAAGGACAGAAATCATTCGATTAATATTCAGTTAAAATGAAAAAGCCCTGTGGAATGCACCGTCCCACATTAATTGATTTATAAATTAAAATTAATATCTAAAATAAATAATAATTAATAAAAATGCATGGCTTAGGTGATTGATTTAATGATAAATCAGTCGACTCTTTGAAGCTTACCCAAATGTATATCAGGGGTCCGCGCCAACCATCAAATTGTCACTCGATTGTAGGAAATAAAAGCTAAGCTTCTTGGCATCTCAGAGAGTGTCAGGCTATTACCATGCGATGATAGATCAAGTTCACATGATGCTGATGAAAGTTGGTCATATTATGCAGAATCTTCACATTTTGCAATAAAAGAACTTCTAGGGATTAAGAAAAACATAAAGAAATTGATGAGACCTTTGAACTGGACTGACTGTTTCCTCTGGTCCAGAGAGAAGCCGGGTAAAACTCCTGTGGCCCCTAGGTGGTAATTCAAGTGGACTCAACCTTCACCTTTAGTTCCTGAAGAGGGGGAATCGAGGGTCGATACCAAGACCTCTAGCTCTGAAAAATGAAGGAACTGTACCACTCGGTCAACTCCAATAGTGGTGGGAATGGGTGGCCTCGGTAAAACTAATAGATCGTTTTAGGTATGATGAGGCATATGTACAATATGTAAGAGAGTTCTCAGGAGTAAGAGGTGTTCTTGAATCGTTTTCAGGCATGTGAAATGTTGAAAGGCATGATTTACCAAACATGACTTAAAAAAGGCGTGAGTTGAGAGGCATGAGTAAAAGGATGCAATGCTCACGTAGGGTATTGACGCTGATGTGGCTCAAGAAAATAAGAGATTGAAGTAGTTTTTCCGAAAGGACTTGTAATGTTTCTCAACTTTAAAGAGAGAGAATGTGTAGATGTCTGCATTCTCATTCTTGTGTACGTCGGAAATTAATATTGATGCTAATTTTTTTTTTTCAGGAATCGCTCTAATTCATATCACCTACTTTCATTTGCACTATTTGCAATTTCTTAATTTTAGTTTATCTTAAAGTCATCTGAGAATGTATCAATGCATGTATCAACTCTAATGGCATGAGATCCTTACATCCTGCTGTCGAGTGAAAGTTACAAAAAAAAATTTGTTCATGTATGTATTATTTTTGTTCCTTAAGCACCATGTATGAATTTTGAGATGTTTTGAATTGGCATCGGGTTTGAAAGTTAATCTTCATAAAAGCATTTTAGTGGGGTGAATTGTTCTAAAGAGGTCTTAAGGCCTTTAGCTATCAAACTTCATTGCAAGATTGGTCATTTGCCGATCCATAATCTTGGATTACCTATTGGAGCTAATCCAAGATCGAAAGCAATATGGGACCCTGTTATGGAAAAAGTTGAAAAGAAGTTAAGTCGGTTGTAAAGGTGCTACTTATGTTTAGGGGGAATGATAACTCTCATCAAAGCTTCCTTGTCAAATATCCCAGTTTATTACATGTCGTTATTCAAAATGCCAGCATCGGTAAGAAATAGATTGGATCGTGTCAGAAGAAACTTTCTTTGGGAAGGTAAAGGCGATAAAAAGAAGATTCATCTTATAAAATGGAGTGAAGTGGTCAAACCTAAATCTTGTGGAGGTTTAGGCATTGAGGATCTAGAGCTTAAAAATTGGGCTTAGCTAGCTAAGTGGTGGTGGAGGTTTGGAGTAGAAAAATATGCTTTTTGGAAAAAAGATTATTGTTTTCAAGTATGGTGAGGGTGAGTGGGGGTGGGTCCCTAAATATGTCCCTAAGTATAGGTTGTCAAGTTTATGGAGAGTCATTTCTTATTTCGGAGAGGTGTCCAATGTTAGGGGGGAAGTCTTCAATAAGAGTGTAGGCTTTAGAGTTGGGGAGGGAAAGAATGTTCGTTTTTGGTATGATGCTTGGGTTGGGATAGGAAAGTTTTAGTCTCTTTTTCCTAGATTGTTTAGAGTTGTATGTCATAAAGAGTCTTCTGTCAAAGATTGTCATTTTTGGGTTGGTTCAAAAGTGTCATGGTTTGTGTCTTTTGGGAGAGGGTTGCGCCAGTTTGAGGTTTCGAAGTATGAGTCATTGTTAAGCATTCTTGCTAACGTCTTTATTTGCAGGGATAAGGAAGATATTCACATTTGAAAGCCATGTCCTTCGGGGATTTCTTTATTGGATCTTTCTATGGTGTTTCTTCCATAGTCTTGGGAAGTCATTCTCATCTATCTCAAGTGTGGTGTGGTTTGGCCCCACCAAGGGTTGAGGTCTTCCTTTGGTTGGCAGTTGCAGGAAAGATTTCAACGATGGACAATCTAAGAAAAAGAAGGATAATGTCTGAAGCCATTTCAGACACTTATGTCTTATGTGGTAAGGAAGAAGAATCTATCACTCACTTGTTCTTGCATTGTGAGTTTGCCTCTTGCATTTGGCAATCTTTTTTAAAAAAATGTGGAATTTCGTGGTGTTTGCCAAGGGCTTTGATCGATTTGATGGAGGCTTGGAGGTTGGGTCCTTTTAAAGGGGTGGGATTAATCCTATAGAGGTTGATTCATTTCTCTATTCTTTGGTCAATTTGGAAGGAAAGAAACAATAGAATCTTCAATGGCAAGTCAAAGGACATGGAGGATATTGTTTTTATGAGTGTCCTCAAAATAGCTAAATGGGCAAGTATCAAAAAAGAGTTAGAGCACTTGACCTTGGATAATATCTTAAGTAATTGGAAAGCTTATTTGGGAAGCTGATGTGTTAAGAAGAAACATTTAGTCACTTGGTCTCCCCCCTTCTTCTAATGTTCATAAATTTAATGTTGATGGTGCGACAAGAGGAAAACCAGGACCTGTAGGTATAGGTGGCATCTTGAGGAACTACAAGGGAGAGGTATCGTTTATATTCTCAAAGTATATAGGCATCAAATATTCTAATGAAGCAGAAGTGTTAGCTATATTGGAAGCTCTAAGGATCTATGTCTCATATAATTTTCATAGCATAGTGGTGGAAAACGATTCCTTAAATGTGATTTCTTGGATGTCTTGTTTAGAGAAGTATCCATAGAAACTTCAATTTCTTTTCAATGAAATCAAGACTTGGTCATCATCTTTGAATGTTGAGTTTCATCATGTGCATCGGTCGGGGAATGGCATGGTGGATGCTGTGGCTAAGATGGGGTAGAAAGAGAGGTAGCTTTGCTTGCTCCTTTGTAATTTGTTGTTTTGTGTTGGTATTTAACTCTAATACATTCGCATGCTTTTTCTTTCCATCTTCTTTATTGTACCTTTCTTCAGTCTTTAATATATTTTACCGTTACTGATAAAAAAAAGATTCTCATAGTAATGATCAAGGAGAGTGACTTGTTTTACAATATTTTTTTGTCTGCTGACTATTGTATTGCATGCTGTGTATATATCAATAGGTTTATTAAGGGGTGCACATGGGGAGGATCGGTTTAGAGGGGAAACCATCAATCAAATCAAACCCATTGGTTTTCTATTTTCCCAAACCGAACCGCGGTTGGTTTTTTTTTTTAATATTATTTTCTCACAAAAAAACGGCAATTCGATTGGTGAGAGATGTTGGACTTCAAGTAACGGAGTGAGGGTTCGAGTCTTCTTCAAGTAATTTTTCATATTCCTTTATATATTTTATAAAAATATATATATTTATATAATTGGTTCGGTTTGAGCGATTTAACTGTACATTCAAATTGAAAACTTAACCGAACCGAACAGTTAGAAGGAAATCCAAACTGTGACCGAACTTATATAACAAAACTGGGCGGTTCAGATTGGTCCAGATCGGTTGAGCGGTTTTGCACCCTAAGTTTATGTTCCTTAAGCACCATCAAACTTCGCTAAAGACTGTTCATCACTCCGCTGAAGAGGCAGTTGTTCATGTTAGTTTTATGGTCTCAATACCAGCATATGATGCAATAAATTGATTCATTTCTTTATTAATCAATATATTCATGCTTTCCATTTCATGAGATGAATTGTGTTTAATTATATACTTGTACATAACCAATACGAATGACATAATAGTTCATGAGATGAACCGGAGTCCATAAGTATACTAGATGTAATACATGTGTATGGATGAGATCCACATACAGGAGACATGTATAATAAATCTTATACTTGAATATCTTCACAACAGTGATGAGACTGAACATCTCATGTTGGCAAGTATGCAGCATTTTGATCACTATGAGATAGTGTGATTTGTCTCGATCATCAGAATGAAAGATTCTGGATCATAGTGCTGGTACATTGGATGTATTGAAGGACAATGAGAAGCACCTTATAAACACTGTCTTTATATTAAGATCTACTCTCATAATTCCCTAGCAGTAAGCTCTCAATCCTGAGACATTAATGAACTCAAATTTGTATCTATTCATTTGCTTTGAGTCACCAATGAGTGATGCCAACTGTAGGTCAACACCTCGATGATTTGGGTACATGGTAGTAGATCTGTGGAAACATTCAATGGTCAAGATGAAATCTATCTCTAATATCCCTTGTGCCAATTAATGGATTTATCATTAGTAAGTGTATACCCATTCCGATTAAGAGTTAATTGGAAAGGTACCATTGATCATTATAATTAATTGGGGCACAAGGATAATAAGATATGGATCTAGTTTGGAAGACAGGTCCAATTGATCCATGAATATTGATGGAGGGGCCTACTTGTGGTAATAGAGAAGTTTAGAGTCTTCTATTTATTTTTCTATGACTGGAGTGCAATTGCATTTATATAGTGGAGTTATTTGCAATTAACTGTGAGCCCATATTACACATGAGATGTGGGGTCGCGTGTCCCAGTTGAAGCCAGCTTTCTAAGGAATCCCTAGTGGTCCCCACGCTAGCCCATATTAGAAAGATGCTAATTCTAGTTGAACTCTAAAATGAATGTTACTATTTCTATTTGAAGTGAGACTTCTAATAGTGGTAATAATCAGTTACTAATTAATTAAAGGAAGTGAGACTTCTACTTTAATTAAGAAAGAAGAGAATGTTACTAATTATTTTGGAAGTATGACTTCTATTAATTATTAGTAAGATGAGGCTTGATTGTGCTATAAAAGGGGATGCATATGGCTGGACGTCCCACTCTCTTATTCCTCTTGGAATTCACGCCCAAGCCCTCTCCCTTGTGAAAGTGTTGCACAACTTCTCTTCTTCTAGTTCCTAGATAGTTTCTCTTGAGAATCCCACCCATCTTCATGAAAAAGAGATTCTGATTCGTGTCATAGCGTGGAAGGCCATTGGGTTTTGGAGAAACCTATTTGATTCGCGAGAGAGTCCGTCATCAAAGAAAGTAGCAAATTCTCCATTATAGCACAACCGAGTTTCAAAGATATAATCTATTTCCTTGTATGTTATAGATCTTTGTTGCATGTTTGTTGCTGATTTTCTGTCTCCCAGATAGATTGTATTACTGCTCATGATAGTTGAGATTGAGGGTTTACATATTGGAAAGATTGGTAGCCTTCTGGATAGTTGATCCTTGCATCAAGTGTGTCAAAAGTTTTGAAACCTATCATAGAGGCCCACCTAATTTCCAACCGTTCATTCACTTCCAAGTTTGTTCAAATTGCTTGGACTAATACCTCTTAAGAAGGTGACTTATCATGCAACTACATGGGTGTATCTTTTGGTGATGACTTCATTGCTCTGTGTTTTGTGGTAGTGTTTGTTTTCTTGTTTTAATTTTATTGTCCTATGTGAGACAACCACTGATTCATAATTTTAGAAAAAGAAATTGATAATAGGATTCTCATTCTGCTGTAGAGTGAATGTAATATTTTGAAATGAAGTTCATCTGTATTGTAATTGTTTTAAGGCTAACGAATTGTTTGAAGTTCTGGAAAATCAGGTTTGGCCTTTCCCTTTTTTCAAATCATTCAATTATTAAAGGGGCATTAAGGCCTCTTGGATCAAAGAGGGATACAAATCTATTTTTCTTTTCAAGAGGATTAGATGAGATTTATGGCTGATGTCAGGAACCCAGTGCTAATCAACATCAGCACATGTTCTTTCAAGCCATAGTTAGATTTTATGTAATTCTGAATTTTAGCAGAACTTCATTCATATGGTTTCATGTAATTCATCCAATCCAAATGGTTGGGAACCCTTGGATAGCAAAAAAAAAAAAAAAAAAAAAAAAAAAAGATTTCAAGTAATTATGAATTTATGCAGTTTCATATAATTCTAAATTTAAGCAGAACTCTATGCATGCCTGCGTGCGTGCGTGGGAGGTGGGAGGTAGGAGGTAGGAGAGAGAGTTTTGTACACTATATCAATTCATCGACATGTCAAGATTACTCATGCATGTACCAATCATTTCTCAACTTTGAAGAAAAAAGAATTTGAATGACCAACTATTTGAGATACTAGAGAGGGCAATGAAGGTTAGAAAGGGAGAGAAAGAAAGAGTAGGGAGAGAGAGGGGAAGAGGAGGTTAGATGGACAGAAAGGAGAGAGACGGGCTTTTGAGTTGTAAGGAGGGATAAAAGATAAAAGATAGAGTCATCTATTCAATGATTCGTTTCAAGATGAGGTAGTTTTTTTTTTTTTCAAAATTGAGATGTGTTGATTGGGCCCCATTTCCATATGCCGATGTGGCTAATGATGGATCGATTTAAACTAGAAAAAACTCAAAAATGTATCTCAACTGCACCAACCGTTTTCTAGCTTTAAAGAGAAAGAATGGTCTCCGCATAAAACTTTGATTGTAGATATTAGCATTTGATTAATTCCTCTATATTATATGCATATGTTATAAAGTGAGATTGCACTTTCTTTGTATTAAAAGTGCATTTGTCAATGAGGGTGCTTGCGTATTTTATTTTTATATAGATGAATCATGCATTCGTACCCCTCTTTTAGAAAATAAAAAGCCTCTCTATAAAGCAAAGTCGGCCCTTTTATCTTTTTTTTTTTATATAAAATATTACACAAAATGACAAAAAAAGGGTCTAAACAGAAAATCAAAATAATTTTCCTTTGTCGTAAAATCCTTTCTATTACAAATGTTTATATAATCTTGTGGGAAATGCATTATGTGGACTTCCAAACTTTTATGATTTATTATAAACACTTTTTTTTACCCTTTTCAAAAGAAAATAGTTTTTTTTTTTTTTTGACAACGTGAAAATTTAAGTTCTTTTGTAACTTTTCCTTGAGGAACTATACACACTAATAACACATTTACGTAGCCGCTTTCTTGCGAAGAAAAAGCATAGAAAGTGGAAATGATTTTCTACAGCGTTGAAAGTTTCATATTTATTGCAGCTCGGTTGCTTTTCCATGAGAAAAAACTAAAAAAAGGTGAACTAACTTTTCCACGATTTTGTAGAAATGCATTTCTGATATGCACAACATAACCGATTATACAAGCATGCCTTTCTTTATTTTATTTTATGAGGAACTCAAGCTGATCATTTAATGAAGCATACAACATGTCCCTAACCAGCTGACTAGCAGCCGAGAAAAAGTGCCCCAAGTGTTCTTTCTATATAATTTTTTTTGCCAACGGAGGGTTTCCAACCCTTTGGGCCAGACTATTTCCTCCGAGCCCATAGAGAAGCCAGATAAAACCCCTATGGCCCCTAGATGGTAGCACAAGTGGACTCAACCTTCGGTTCCTGAAGAAGAGGGGGGAATCTTGGATTAATACCAAGACATCTAGCTCCGTAAGTGAGAGGAACCGTGGTCATGACTACTCGGCCAACCCCAATTCAGTAGTTTTTGAGGTTTAGATACGGGTAGTACCCACTATCAACCCTGGGCCGAAGCTCGGCCCATGTAATACAAGCGCAGCGCAGCAGCCGTCCGACATCAGTGGAATCGGGTCCACGACCCTACAATTTCGTGATCTTGCAAGGTCTTCTCGGTAATTTCAGAGACACTCTTATCGGTCCCTTCCGAAATAGCAAAAATTACTGTATCCTTCTTCTACTCTTCTTTCTTCTTCACATATAAATTGAAAAAAAAAATCATTCACATCAATAGTTCCAGATCTCCATCTAAGCTTTTCCATCTCAGGTATCATCTTCTCTAATCTCTCTCATAGATTTCTTATTGTCTCTGTGAACTCTTTTTTTCTTTTTTTGATTGATTTCTAAAGCAGTCTTCTTTATGTTCTATCTCTGTACCTTTGGAATAGTAAATGAACATGGACTTTGATTTTATAGATCTTAATCTTGTGTGGGTTGCTACAAATTTAGTTGATTGATTGTCTTGGTGTTCTTTGAACTTGGATTATAGAAACCCAGTTAGGATCTTCTAGATTTGGGTTTTGTTGCTCTGAGTTTCTGTTGTTGTTTGGTATGTTAATCAAATACTAGGGATCTTGGATCTTTTAGGAGGAACCCATGTGTGAAAATCTCGATGGGTGTTGGTTGATTTGATGGGGTTTGGCCCTTTTTGATACTTAAATATTGCTGATCTTCTTAGATTTTTTTTTCTTTTTGTACTGATGTTTTGGAGAAAATGTATAGTTTTCTTGATTTTTTTTTTTTTTTTTTGTAACTCTTTGATTTGTTCCTTCCTATCACTGAGGGAAAATTTATGGGAAAACTTCATAGTGGGATTTGGGTCAAATGAGGGATTTGATCCTTTTGACTGAGACTTTGATGATGTTTTTATTTGGGTTAGATCTTTGAATCTTCAGATGGCTCTCAATATGATTCATTGTTTTGAAGTAGTTGCTAGTGTTTCTCCCTCGGTGTTAGTTTGACGTAATCGAGTTTTTATTAATACCCAAAACTATTTATGTTTAGTTGCTGAAGAAGAATGCGATTTAGGTTTCATTGGCTGGACTATCTTTTTTTTTTATTTTTATTTTTATCCATGCTCTGCAGGCACTGCGCTTTTTCAACCTCTTAAAAAGTGTATAAATGTAATTGCAAATGTTCTTCTAGGGTATTGTTTGAATGAAGAGGCTTTCCATTTTTTTTTATTTTTTTATTTTAACTTG
Organism: Litsea cubeba; assembly: GCA_012931725.1. Lineage (NCBI taxonomy): Eukaryota > Viridiplantae > Streptophyta > Magnoliopsida > Laurales > Lauraceae > Litsea > Litsea cubeba. The sequence goes on from CM022948.1 coordinate 10,745,806, forward strand.
GGTTCTGTGGTAGTTTTAGATTAGTTGTCTTCAATTTTGATGATGGTATCCTCTATTTTTATGGAGGGTCTTTGAGTTTAAAGCTGGAAGTCTCATTTTGCGTCTTCTGTCTTCAACTTTCTTTTTAGATCTAGTGACCGAGAACTATAGATCTGTGAGGTTGATACCGACACAACTTAAAGGATTTTACTTTAAATGAGAGGATCTGGTTCTTTTAGCCCAGATTTCAATGATACTATTATTATTATTATTATTATTTTCACTTGAAGACAGAAGATGACTGGAATTCTGGATTTCATATAGTGTTTATGATATTTCCAAAACTAGCAGTAGCAAGGATTTTTAGATTTTCCATTTGGTTTTTATGCATAAAGAGAGGAGCTCCACTCCACTCAGTTCGCATTTTTGTAGAAACTTATAGTGCTGAATAAGTAATAATAGCCCAAAGAAAGGGTGACCCATAAAGAAGATTAGTCATTAGTTTTTTATAAATTTTGGGTTTCTGTATAAGCTTGTGAACTGTATTTGATCCCTTCATCTCAGGATGTGATTTTGCCCAAAATTTCCTTCACATGTTGGGCTTACCACTATTCTTTCTTCTTCTTTGAAAAAAAATGGTAACATGACTCGAACCCACAACCTTAAGGTTGCCATGGGCTCTTGTTGGACTTAAAACTCTTACGAGGTTGTTTTTTTAACTAAACTAGTAAGATTTGCTTATAGTTGTCAACTTTGGAGAATTGATGTGGATTGCAGCTATGATATTTGGATCATTTAAAAATCTTCAGTAGCCTTCTCTGGTACTTGGATGAGGATGATTTATGCCTCTCCCCTAACATTCTCTAAGACGTCAACTATGCCATGGCTTGACCCTGGACCAGATAATTGTGGTCTCGTGTTTATCTTTTTGAGTCCTTTTTTTGGTGATCGCCACTGTGTCTATCTAAATTTAACATATTCATTTGTCATTTGGTGAGTCTCAGTAACTTAAGATGTATCCTCATTTTCTTGATGGATTAAATTGTTTTGCTTTGCACTATTTGATTTGTCACTAAGGAGGTAAAAAGAAATCCAGTTTTTCAGAATAATATCCACCAGGAGCTCATTGTTGACTCATCCTTCTGATCTTCATATTGATTGTTTTCTGATTGAACCTTTGTAATTGCTGTTTTAGAATAATCTGTTTGTAAGATTTTGTATATCTCATATTTTTTTATTATTTCAAGATTAAAAGATCTTTTAATTTAATTTTGTATATCCCCCATGTTGGGCTTAGTAGGTCCAGACCAAGTAGGTTCATGGTCATGGGTATTTTGGTAATTATACCGGGACTTTCTTATTGACTAAGATACGGTTTCTTAGGGGGTAAGAAAGAGAACATATATATATATATGATGTAATGTGTAACCCATGAGAGATAGACAGAAGAGAGAACCTAAAGGAGAGTCGAGTTTCTTTCCCGTGGACGTAGGCAAGATTGCCGAACCACGTAATTCTCTTGTGTGTGATTGATTGTTCTTGTGTGGTTTATTGTCCGTTCGATCGCATTAATTCACGTTTCCGCATACACGCGCACAACAAGTGGTATCAGAGCCTAGGGTTTGCTAGGATTGGATTGTGCCGCGCTCGTGATCGACGGATCAGATCAAGGGTATCCGGATTTCTGCCCGTGGTTTTTCGTCGCAGAAAAGTGAGATCGTTTCTGATCTCTGCTGGGCCACACGGATCACACGGATCGAATTTTCTAATTCGAAACAGAGAAAGGCTCTACTTGCAGAGAACAGAAACTGGGTTTCGTTGATTTTGATCATCGCTGGGCCACGAAGAAGGAAGAAGGTTCTTCCTGGACTGCACATTGCCTGAGAAGGATCCTGCAGCACCGCCATCGCTGCTTGGATTCTTGGGTTTGCAAAGCAGCCCCTGCACAGCCGGAATCAGATCGGAGTCTTTTGGTCGCCTTCCGTCGCCATCCGTGAGACGTGCGTCGCCCGCTCTTCGCTGGAGTTCGCCGCCGCCGTGCCGTTTCCCCGCCACTAAGCCATCACTGGAGAGGAAGAGGTAAGGAGCAGAAAACCTCCATCGTTTTCTGGTTACAGAAACCAGAAGAAACTAGACCGAACAACATCCCAGTTCTTTGGGGAGAAGACATTGTTTGGCTTCACGGGTTGGGTTCCAGGTCGGGTTGACCTGACCCGTTTGCAGAAGCCCAGCCCAGTACAGAACCCAGACCAGGTCAGGTCTTTTTCGGTTTTGGGTCAGTTCCGCCTGACCCGTGAAGCAGGAAGCCCGTTCCAGCAGCTGCTGACGTCAGCGCCACGTCAGCGAACAGTTTGGTCAACAAGGGTTTGACCAGATTGACGGCTGAGAATTGTTTCTTCTATATCTTGATCATCTGAGGTCATATCGGAATCCGTTTGCGCCTACAGACTCGTTGCGAGCAGATCTACGTAACTGTGGAAGAAGATTGGCAGTTTGACGGTCAACAAGAAAGTTTGACTACTCGGAACGCAGAAAACAGTTTTTGCGATATCGAAGCCATCCAAAGTCGGATTTCAGATCCGTTTCTTCCGGCGTGCTCGTGGTGACGAGATCTACAGATTGGTGCAGAAATTGAGGTTAGTGACAGTTGTTTATATTTTCTTGATTATTAAATTGAGATGGAGAACAACATTGTGAACACTACCATGATCAAACTCAACCATACCAATTGGTTGATTTGGAAACCTAAGATGGAGGATATACTCTATTGCAAAGACCTCTATGATCCCATTGAGGGGGATAGTGACCGACCAAAAGAGATGTCTGATCCAGATTGGAAAAAGATGCATAGAAAGACCATTGGTCACAGCAGACAGTGGGTGGATAACAGCATATTTCATCACGTGTCTAATGAAACCAATGCGAGAACCTTTGGATGAAGTTAGAAGAAAGATATGAGAAGAAAACTGCCGTAAACAAAACTTTTCTGATTAGAAAGCTTGTGAACATGAAATTCAAGGATGGTGGTAAAATTGAAGATCACATAAATGATTTTCAATGCATTGTGAATGAGCTGGCTACAATGAAGCTGGTCCTTGATGATGAGATGCAAGCTTTATTTCTTCTAAGTTCTTTGCCAGATACATGGGAGACATTGGTTTTTTCCGTGAGAAACTCTACTCCAGATGGTGTGTTATCAATGAGTCAGGTTACTAGTAGCTTGTTAAATGAAGAAACAAGAAGGAAAACTGCAGGGACAGATAGTGCACAGGCCTTTGTTATTGAAAATAGAGGGAGGAGTAAAGAGTAGGGGACCAAAGGGGGGTCGTGGCAAGTCCAGAGGTGGCAAGGAATCACAGACTAAGAAAAAGTCTGGAAAATGCTTTCATTGTGGCAAGGAGGTTCACATTAAGAAGAATTGCTTTGCCTTGAAGGAAAAGAAAGAAACCAACAATGAGCAGAAGAATGACACTAACACGACTGCTACTTTGGATAATGAAGTAGTGATTCTGACTAGTGAAATTGAAGAGTGTTTGAGTGTTGCAGATGATCAAGTTGAGTGGGTTGTTGACACAGCAGCATCCTACCTTGCTACTCCTTCTAAGGAGATGTTCACAACGTACAAAGCAGGGGACTTTGGCACTGTGAAGATGGGCAACACAAGTCATTCGAATATTGTTGGGATCGGTGATGTCTGCATTCAAACCGATATTGGTTGCACAATGACGCTGAAAGATGTGCGACGTATTCTTGATCTGCGGTTGAATCTGATTTCCGGGACTTCATTGGACCGTGCAGGTTATGAAAGTTACTTCGGAAATGGCAAGTGGAAACTCACTAAATGGTCTCTTATTTTTGCGAGAGGGAAGGCGTGTAATATGCTGTACAAGACACATGTGAAGCTATGCAAAGGTGTGTTGAATGCTGTTGAAAACAGATCCTCTCCAAACCTGTGGCACAAGAGACTTGGACATATGAGTGAGAAAGGACTGCAGTTATTGGCAAAGAAAGATCTGATTAATTACTCCAAAGGTACATCCCTTAAACCTTGTGATTATTACTTGTTTGGTAAACAGCATAGGGTTTCTTTTTCTAAAACATCAACGATAAAATCTAATGTGTTGTATTTGGTATATTCTGATGTTTGTGGTCCCATGGAGGTGGAGTCATTGGGTGGCAATAAGTTTTTGTCACATTTATTGATGATGCATCCAGGAGAGTATGGGTTTATGCGTTGAAATCGAAGGATCAGGTGTTCCAGGTATTTCAGTAGTTTCATGTCATGGTTGAAAGAGAAACAGGAAAGCTCTTGAAATGTCTCCGCACAGATAATGGTGGTGAGTACACATCCAACCAGTTTAAAGGCTATTGCTCGAAGCATGGTATTCGACATGAAAGAACAGTTCCTGGTACTCCACAGCACAATGGTGTAGCAGAGAGAATGAACCGCACTATTCTTGAAAGGATGAGATGCATGATTAGAGTGGCACAGCTACCCAAGCCATTTTGGGGTGAAGCTATTCTGACTGCCGTTTACCTGATTAACATGTCTCCCTCAGTTCCTTTGGATTTTGATCTTCCAGGGTGAGTATGGACAGGTAAAGATCTTTCTTATTCTCATTTGAAGGTATTTGGGTGCAAGGCTTTTGCACATGTACCAAAGGAGCAGCGTTCAAAGCTGGATGAAAGGCAGTGTGTTGCATTTTTCTTGGCTATGGTGGAGCCGAGTTTGGCTTCAGGTTATGGAATTCAGAGAAGAGAAAAATTATCAGAAGTAGGGATATTGTGTTTCATGAAGACCAATTCTTTGAAGATATTGAAAAGACTGAAAAGTCTAAAGAAGTTGTTGATGGAGTGGTTGATCTCACATCGACTCCTTCTCCAGTGCAGACTACAGGTGGAGAAGGTGGACAAAACGATTTAGATCGTGATGAGGCGCAGGGGTTGCCAGATGAACAGGGTGTTGAGCAGGGGGGGCAGTCTCCTCAGTCAGAAACCACAGAACCTCAGGTTAGGAGGTCTACTCGAGAGCGTCAACCATTAACAAGATATCCTGCAGCCAGAAGCAAAAACTCATGCAGATAAAGATGAGTGGATAGAGGCTATGCAGGATGAGATGAGTTCTTTGAAAAAGAACAATACTTATGAGCTAGTGAAACTCCCAAAAGGCAAGAAGGTTCTGAAGAACAAATGGGTGTTCAAGCTGAAGAGAGATTACAGTGGAAAACTGATAAAGCACAAAGCACGGCTAGTGGTTAAAGGCTTTGCGCAGACGAAGGGTCTTGACTTTGATGAAATATTCTCTCCAGTTGTGAAGATGACTTCTATCAGAGTTATCTTGGGTCTAGTTGCCAGCATGGACCTTGAACTTGAGCAGATGGATGTGAAGACTGCATTTCTTCACGGTGATCTGAAAGAAGAGATCTACATGACTCAGCCGGAGGGGTTTGAGGTAGAAGGAAAAGAACAGCTGGTTTACAGGTTGAAAAAGAGTCTACGGACTACGAGCTGAAACAAAAACAAGCGCCGAGGCAGTGGTACAAGAAGTTTGATTCATTCATGGTGAGTCATGGGTACCGGAGGACAGCTGCAGATCACTGTGTTTATGTTCGTAAATTTGGTAATGACAAATTTATCATCCTTCTTTTATATGTAGATGATATGTTGATAGTTGGACAAGATAGTAAGATGATTGGCAGATTAAGAGGGACATGTCAAAGATTTTTGACATGAAAGACTTGGGTCCCACACGACAGATTTTGGGAATGCAAATACGCTGTGACAGGAATGCCAAGAAGCTGTGGTTGTCACGGGAGAAATATGTTGAACAGGTGCTAGCAAGATTCAACATGGTAGATGCTAAGCCAGTTAGCATGCCTTTAGCCGGTCACTTCAAGCTCAGTAAGAGATTATGTCGTACTACTTATGAAGAAAAGGAACGGATGATGTCTGTTTCATACTCCTCAGCAGTTAGGAGTCTTATGTATGCCATGGTGTGTACACGGCCAGACATTGCTCATGCAGTGGGTGTAGTGAGTAGATTTCTTTCTAACCCTGGGAAAGAGCATTGGGAAGCAGTGAAGTGGATCTTCAGATATTTGAGAGGTACATCAGATTTTTGCTTGTGTTTCGGAGGCTTAAAACCAGTACTTGAAGGCTTTACAGACGCTGATTTTGCAGGCGATCTTGATCGTCGGTTGTCTACTTCTAGGTACTTATTTACTTTTGCAGGGGGGAGCTATTTCCTGGCAGTCTAAGTTGCAGAAGTGTACAGCATTGTCTACAACCGAAGCAGAATACATAGCTGCTAATGAAGCAGGAAAGGAGATGATTTGGTTGAGGAATTTCTTTCGAGAACTGGATTTGAAGCAAGGAGAGTATGTAGTCTACTGTGATAGCCAGAGTGCTATGGATCTTAGCAAAAATGCTACATACCATGCCCGCACAAAGCACGTTGATGTGAGATATCATTGGATTCGTGAGGTCATCGAGAAGAATCTCATGAAGCTGGAAAAGATTCACACTGACAAGAATCCCTCCGACATGATGACTAAGGTCGTGTTTAAGGGAAAGCTGGAGCTGTGTTCAGAGTTGGCAGGACTGGACTCCTAGTAAGGGATTCAGAGGCGTCTTCCCCATGGTCTGGAGGGGGAGATTGTTGGGCTTAGTAGGTCCAGACTAAGTAGGTTCATGGTCATGGGTATTTTGGTAATTGTACCGGGACTTTCTTATTGACTAAGATAGGGTTTCTTAGGGGGTAAGAAAGAGAACATTATATATATGATGTAATGTATAACCCATGAGAGATAGACAGAAGAGAGAACCTAAAGGAGAGTCGAGTTTCTTTCCCGTGGACGTAGGCAAGATTGCCGAACCACGTAATTCTCGTGTGTGATTGATTGTTCTTGTGTGGTTTATTGTCCGTTTGATCGCATTAATTCACATTTCCGCATACACGCGCACAACACCCCATGTATAGAGATATCCAGTTGATGAGTAGGCCGACCTGATTTCATTCAAGTTATGTCCATGGTTGGTCTGACCTGACTTCCTCCATTGATTAAAAATTTCGATCTTTGGGAAGTATCATGATCATACAACAAGAAGGGTTTCAATTCAAATAAATGATTTGAACACCTATTCATTCTAACAACTGATTGCAGATGCCAAGCTTTTGATTTATAGGGGTTGATACCAATTTGTAAACTGCACTAACACTACTTAGTAGAGCAGGTCTTGCACATCTAATGTTCCACTGTGCATTGGTGCTGAAAGAGTTAACATTATTGAAAACTAAAAGCTCATCACCAGGGCTGCGATTAATAATGGCTTAACCAGGAAAATCCCTGTAGTTTGTATAAAATGCTGCCATGGTAATTATGGGATGGAACTAATGGAGGATTTCTTCCACCTGAACATGACTTTCATATAATAGTTACATTGGAATTGCCTCCTCTCAGGAAAACCTTCCACAAAATCATCACTTTTGATACTGTAAAGCGAAGTTTTTTAAAGTGGCCATCTGGCTCTAGTAGCTGCATCATTTTGGTATTCATAAACAAGATTCTGCAATGAAATTTCTCAATTGTACGTATGGACCACATTGCCACTTATTTCCTTACTATGATCTTCAGAACCTGGGCGTGTGCTGCCATTTCTCCAGAATTTTTCAAGCATAAAATGGAGGCGAACAGGGGCCAAGGTGGAATTCAACAATTACTAGCTGCTGAACAGGAGGCTCAGCACATTGTCAATGCAGCAAGAAATGGTAAGTTGTCCCCACTCGATTATTTTCACTTACTTCAAATTGTGGGAGTATGATAGAACAACAATTACATTGGATGCTCACTGACTTTGTTATCAAACTTTTCTAATTCGGCCAGTGTCCACAATTTCTTTATAACTATTAATAAACCTGTGTGTATGTATATCACGTTTCTTTGTATCAATTATATAACAAGGACAATGTTACAAATTGCCATCATCTAACATCAAAACAGTTCATTTCCTTTAATGTAACCTTATTTCTTTATTCCTCCCACTCAAACATCCATTAAAATTTCAGAATGTGGCACAAGCATCAAGACATCTCCCCATTGGTGAGGGAAAGGTCCTGAGTTTGAGACTACCGTTGTGGTCAGCCTTAACTGCCTCGTTTGAATGCTGGGGCTTGATCCCTACCTGGGTTCTCTTTGAACACCTTGTCCTAGCACGTGTTCCACTGGGGCAAGAAAAAAAAAATAGTCAGGAAAACTCAAGGTTATCATTTTTGTTTTCTATTATGACGTGCTGCATAGGGAAGGTTAGGTAACAAGAGGATTCTGCGCTCTCTGAATTTCCATTTCTGCGCTAAGGAAGAATCCTGCTTACCTACCTTCCCATACGAACTTAAAATCCTCTATTGCAGAGAGTCAGTTCATCTTTTTCTCCTTTCCAAGTGGAGAAGTGTTGCCCCAGACAATGGAAAAGTGGGCTGTGTGGAAAATCAAAGTGATATTACTTATCATGGAATCATTCATTACACAAAAGTGCTTTTATAATTTTGGGTGATCTGCCCAAGCCACATTGTGCCCATCAGATTGGCAGTCCGTATCATAGAATTGTTGAGTTACACGTATGGAATTTGGCCCTTTAGCAAACCATATATACATGCTAAGACCTTTCGACTTACTGTTCCACTTAAGTCGAACTGTTTTGATTGTTCTGATCTGATTAGTTTAATGGTTTTGCTGACCTGTTATATTTCTCTTTCTACATCTGACTCTTTACATAATTTCCTTCTGCTTATCTTTCCTCTCAGCAAAAATGGCTAGACTTAAACAGGCAAAAGAAGAGGCTGACAAGGAGATTGCTGAATTCCGTGCCCAAATGGAAGCCGAGTTCCAGAAAAAACTTGCAGAGGTAAATACGGACCGTCCTATTAATTCTTTGAATTTACACATTCATATATGCTCTATCTTTGAACTCTACCACTTTCATTACCCTCTCTCTCTCTCTCTCTCTCTCTCTCTCTCTAATATTGTGGTTTTATTATTTTCCAAACAGAGTAGTGGGGACTCAGGTGCCAATGTTAAGCGCCTTGAACTAGAAACTGAGGCCAAGATCCAACACCTGAAGTCTGAGGCAGCAAGGATATCACATGATGTTGTTCAGATGCTACTGAAGCATGTGACAAGTGTGAAGAACTAGCTGCTTGTGGTGGAAACTGGTTTGCTGAGAAATTTCTCCAATTTATGGACTTACTATAAATTTCTTTTTTGGGGTGCTGAACATCTGTTGGACTAGTCAATATGTTGCTTGTAATTGTTTGAAGTGGTTAAATTTCATATTGTGTTCATTCAAATAAAAAACATTGGGAGGCCAGAGTATATCAGCTTTATCAAACAATCCGAAGTAGGGTTACCTAGATCGCTTTAGCACCTCATAATCAATGATCTGGGTCTATTGTGGTCTGTTCTTTATGTGTCAAATGATCTACTTGAGTCTAGTTATGGATTTAATTAGTCAATGTATGAGAATCTTGATTGTCTTTCATTGTGATCTAAATTTCTATGATCCGTTGTTCAGATCACAAATCAACCAGGATGGAAGCAAGGCCCCCATCATTTCAACCCCTTGGAAATCTTAAGATATAGAACCTGGACCACTTGCAAATTAAAAGGGCAGGCCACATCTAACACAAGCAATCCAAAAATACAGCCTTTCTCATCCCAAGGCTAGTGAACCAGGATCATTGATATGAGGCTTACTTCAAACCATGAATATGAACCGTGCAGGTCCCTGATTTGGAGCCCCCTTGATAGGCATGGGATGCTGCAAGTAGGCTTAAAGCCTTGACAACTAATGGTGATTAGCATTAGAAATTATTGTAATCGTAGATTACATAATTGGTGTTTATTTTTTACAGATTACTTGATTTTGATGGACTGACATTTCAATCTTTCTCCCATGGGCCATGATAAGGATTTAATATTTACCATTTAACAAGAGACTTAACCTGGTTGAAAGCCAACTTGGGTTGCTGTAAAACCTAGCATCCAGTGTAAATGCTGTATCTTATTCAGTTTGGGGCCTTTTGGCTAACTTGGTCAAGATTCAACCTTGACTTGGGCAGGACTTGGTTACAACTGAAGTAAAACATTAAGGTTCCTTTTTACATTAAGGTTCCTTTTTTTATAGTCCTACTAATACTAAGATTTGAACCTTTTTGTCTAAGCTTGCCCAGGCCTCTGGGTCAAGTCGGCCCTTCAGCTTTTATGGCCAAATTGGGTGTTTATTGAATGATGGTTAGAACTTGGAAGGTGCTCCTTATTGCAATCACAAGATTTTAGGTTTTGATCTGTTCGCCCATAAAAAGAGCAAGCATTCAACACATGGGTAAAGTGACTCGGTCCGTGACTTTGTGGCTGACAGGATAGAGCACTTTACAAACTGAACCCAAATTGAAAACTTTCAGGAGAAATTGGTGTGCCCTAATACCTGGTATGACTATGCTTTATGCCCATTCAATACGGATAAAGAGGGAGGGATCCATCAACATTATGTGAATATAAAAGCTCGTTGGTTGAATTGGACTCCAGTGACCAAAGTTTTAGAAGGGAAAATTTCAAAATGGGGCCTAACTTTTTGTGACTTTTCAAAACAGGACAAATTAAAAGACACATTCAAAAAGGCCCTTAAGTTTTCCAAAAGTCTTTCAAACCAGGACATCAGGTCATCCAGCTCACCATCCGGCCACTTTTTCTCATTTCTTTTCAAATTTTTCCAAAATGCCCTTTGGGCTTCTTTTGAAAAGAATGCGACTATTCTCACCACTTCTGTCCCTTCTTCTCTCACTAAACTCTTGGCCCTCAAAGCCCAACCTCTCCATCCCCATCCATAAACCGCCCAGCAAACCACATCACACCTATAACTTCATCTTCTTCCATTCTCTCTTTGTTTATCATCCTATATCATCATCACACATCATCTTCATCTCAACCACCTTTCTCCATGCATCTCTAGTCATCCACTTGTGCCAACCTCACCAATCACCCATCTTAATCTACCCTCACGGCTTCACCACTGCCCAACTCAAACCCACAAACCAACCAAACAACTTGCACACCATCACGGTCCCGGAATCGAGCCTAGCCGACTTGCCCCAAACACACGTTACCACTCAACCACCTCTCCGTTCCAAGCCATCTACCTTGCGATCCAACCACCTGAAATCAACTTACCTTAACGTATCTCCCATCTCATCCATTTATCCCCCTAACCAAACACGTCTCAGAACCCACCTTGAGAAACAATAAAACAGGATCGCTAAAAGTCTCAGGCATTCACTGTATTTTTGGACAGTGACGACCTTGAGATTGCTTTATGTTTATAGAATAGCAAAGAGTTCTGAGCTCCCATACATGAAGGACAATCTATTTTCAGAGAGACTCCCATACATGGACAGAAGACTTAACAGAACAAAATTCAAATGACTATTACACAGTTCTGCCATCTCCCCTTGTTTCACTAGGCTCTTTTTAGCACACCCTGTATATCTCAACTGAAATTTACTTGACTTGGTCTCCTTCTGTAGTTGTGTAGGTGGGTCAACATGAAGGTTATCCCCCTAACCAAACAAGTCCTTTTTTTTGGGAGAAACCAAATGCGTGTTAAAGCCCTCAACCAAATTCTTATCAAACCTCTATGAAACACCTAAACCAACCCAAAACATGTACTCATTTCCTCCCTCACCCATGCCCTTCTACTTGATCAGCAGAGCCCACTTAGCACATAGCACCCACCTCTCATCACCTCCACTCACAACAACACAAACATGTATGCATATACACATAGCCAAACCCGGGTTACCATCACCTTTCTGGTCACTCACACCCACATTACATCTCATCACCCTCACCCATCCTCTCTCTCTCTCTTCTTCTCTCAGTTCTCTCTCCCACTCTCTCTCTCTATGTTCTCAATCACCCAGCAATCTCTCTCTCCACCCATCTCACCACTCATTATTCTCTCCATCACCCATCATCTTCTTCGTATCTTTTGTCTCCATCTTTTTCCATCATGTCTTCTTTTCTCTGTCACACCCATTCCACCTTCCTCCCGCCACTCATCTCTCGGCCTACATCTCATCCAATCCATCATCTCTATCTTTTCTCTCCACCATCTCCTTCTGGAAAGAAACAAGTTGACGTAGACCGATCTGTGGTTCAGTTGAAACAAAGGCTAAAGGGCATTTTCGGAAATTTTGAAGAAAATTGACAAAAAGTCAGCTGGATGTTGGGTGATTTGGCCGGATGTCCTGTTTTGAAAGATTTTTGGAAAACTTAAGGTCATTTTTGAAATGTGTCTTTTTATTTATTGTAATATTATAATATATTAAGCTAGAAGGTCTTGGATTCAATTTTGATTGTGATTTCTATTTTAACTGGAGGTTACTTTAGTTTACCCCCCTCCTCCTTTCATGTATGCCCGTGATTAGCACAAGATTTTGTGCTAGTTAGGGTGGAGGGCTTTCTCCTTCAGCTCGCTTTCTCTCTCCAAAAAAAAAAATTAGAAAATGAAAAATAGAGCAATGGAGTGTAAGTACATGCCCCTTCATTTTTAATGTGGCTTGATTTTGTTTTGTTTTGTTTTTTTTTTTTTTTTGTAAAATAATGTGGTTTGATTTGATGTCATTTATACTATTCATCTGACGGGAGCAATTGTATGTGGTCAGGATCTCTTGCCCCAAAGTGGAGTCCATCAAATTAGATCAATGCCACTCCAATTATGAACCCAACTGACCCAATTGACAGGAACTGTTGCCACCACCCCTATATAAATCCAATTGGAGTGGCATTGAGCCTGTACTTATCCAGCCAACAATATGGACGGTATGGATCAAGCAGAGATGGTACCCGCATAACACCAACTGCTTCTATGAGTATTACTGGGTCACGGTCATGTTAAAATTCAAGTCACAAATCCCTGGTGCTTGCCAATGATCTCCTCTAACTTTTTCCGACTTAGACTTGCCCAAGTAAAATTAGATCGTTAAGCTCACAATGGGGGCAAATAAAATAAATTTTGGTGAAGACTAACCGGCCATACTCACCTGAGTCACTCCGCTCAGTCACCCGAGTCAAATAATGTTTCGAGTTATGTAGTAGGCTATGCTCATAAAAGATTGGAATTTTGACCATACAACTGCCATTAGATCTAACATTTACCCCATAACAGCCAAAGTTTTAAATATTCCCCGTATAGCTATTCGTGCAATATCTTAGGGCCGTGCGAATGTCAATTCTAAGGTCACTTGTATGGGCAAAATCCCAGAAGATATATTCAGCTGGAGAGAAGGGTCAGCTGGTGCCAACAGACCTAATGCAGCTTTGCATGTGTTTTAATAGATATTACTTTTACAAAAAAAACACTGTAGTTTCCTTAAGGCCCGTTTGTCAACATGGAATTCAATACATAGGAATTCATCATCAAACGAGCTCCAATAAACTACTACTAAAGGGATGAGAGGTGTAAGATATAAAGTTGAGATGTAAATGGGACATTGACTCTCTTAAGAGTTGAATTACCAGGGTGATGGCCTGGTATTCATTTTTCATTTCACTTATCCACTTTCTATTGAAGGGGAGAATGTTTGGTGGTCATTTTTGGATTTTTCACCTCTGTCTCTTCACTTTTAGTCACTTTAGAGATACAAGTCTTAGAAGTCCTAGGAATTCAATTATATGAAACAAATGGGCCCACTTAAAGTGTGTCCTTTTCATCTTATGTTCACTTCATGCTTCAGTCTACTTGATTTAGATAGATCATCCTGAAGCTGGGTAGACACAGAAACAGCAATAAACCGATGCATGATATGGCTCTAGGGCCATTCTGCCTACCAGTGACCATGTTGAAAAAATGTATCCAAACTAATGCATGGCCTCTGCAAAGCTCAATATAATTAATATCCATGATGACCACCTAAAATCTAAACATACTACATACCATTCAACATTTTAATTTTTAAACAGCCACGTGCTCACTGATTTCTGTTTGGCTGCGACACTAACCATATCGACCATAGGTCAGGCATTTGTTTCCTCGGGAAATGATTGCTTTTTTTAATTTGATCAAGAGAAATACAAATACATACTGGTGAGGTTATCAATTTCCCAATTATTCATTTATAAGCAAGAACAGCCAGTGCAAAAGAGCTGGCTGAAATCAGCTTCACAGCTTGTCCTTGCTTTCTGTTTACAGCGTCTCTTTGCTTCTCAGTTGACTGATTATATGTAGAAAATCTATGTATACAATGAATGGAGCTTGAACATTACCTCTATGTATAACATTCGGCAGAAGGGGAAATCCCAGATTTTACTCATCAGCCGGTGGATCCACCCAACGTCCATGGTCTTTAATCAGCTGAATCAATGCATCAGTGGCTTGTGCCATCTCTATTGCTCGCTTGACTACAGTCTACATCACAATCAGGGAGAGCATCTTAGTAAACTGTCATTGATTGAAATTCAAGTACCACACCTTGCACTCCTAAAAAGATGAAAAATGATCAAATGGTTTGATCCTTGAGTACCAAGACTAATACAAACAACCTTAGAACAATCACTTGGGCCTTGAGGGAATAATGCCTGTCTCACACCACTGGATCAAGAATTTTTAGGGTGAGGCCTAATTGATGCTGCTGCTACCAAAATGGAGATATATTTTTATCTTAAGGTAAACAAAATTCTGTTAATTTTGATTTCAACCCCCTTTTGTTATGGGATAGATAATCTGCCATGTCTTTGATGTTGTTTAGTAGTAGAACATTACCTTCCCCACGTAGAGGTCAATCTTTCCAGGAGCACCACCAACATATCCAAAATCTGCATCTGCCATCTCTCCTGGCCCATTTACGATGCAACCCATGATTGCAATCTGTCATAAAAGGACAGCAGAACGTTTAGATTCATTCAAAGCACTTCAGCTTGCTCATCAGGGTAAATGAATCAAGAGTACAAAAATGCGCCTGAGATTTACCGAAACACCAGGCAAATGGGATGTCTTCTCTCTTATCTCAGCGCTTATCTCTTGGAGGTCAAATAGAGTACGACCACAGGATGGACACGAAACATACTCCTGTAAGAAGATTCAAGCACTTATCTCTGCCAGATGATTTCATAGAAATGCATCAAAGTCATTAGCAAGTAAAAAAGAAGTTCACCGTTTTTGTATTCCGCATTCTGCAACCTTGGAGCAAATTGAAGGATGTGTTCCTCAGAAAATCAAAATCCTGGTCAGAAGCTTCCAAGAATAAACCATCCCCTAGGCCATCAACCAGTAGAGCTCCCACACTGCTACCAGCACCGATCACTAGATCATCTCTGCATAGCAGATGCATAAGAATAGTTAAAGGGACTAAAACATGTTTTTATGGGACCTTCATAATGCACCATTTAACCAACAAGTTTACTCTGCTGACAGGAATTTGTTGTTACCTGTGAATCCCTTCAGGAAACTGTATATGGTGAATAACAGGGAAGTTAAGAGAGTTTTCTGATAAATACTCAAACAACCTGCAACCAAATTGAGACTTTGTATATTCAAACTTAAGATGTTTATAAATAAACTATTAAGCACTATTACTTTTTTATATCGATACAAAAAAGAAAAAAATATAACTTTGCCTCAGTCACAGCACAAAAGCTTTGGAGATACTATGAATAAATTAGAAGAAAAGGGAAGCACAGACATGAATTTGGGGTATTACCAAATACACAATCAACACTATATTTACCATTCCACCTTCCATTTTGGAAACAATGAAAATCGGATGCCAAATTAGGCAGGATGCCATCTTTCCAACTTTTCTGCCTAAAACAAAAAGTGATGACTGAAATGATGATTTCGGGCAAGAAAGAAGAAAAATAGCAACCCACCTAGTATGGTTTCTGATTTCTCTGCCATCCTAATGAATAACCACCTGTTCTGACAGGATATTATTTTTCCAACTTTTTCTGCCCAAAAGAATAGTGATTGATTGAGACTGGTGATTTTGGGAAAAGAAAGGCAAGAAAAGAGCATCCCACCTCATATGGTTTCTGATTTCTCTGTCATCCTGAGAATAACCATATGCTCTGGTAGGATATCTTCCACCTTGGATGACATCCAAACACGGCACAAACAGCAAAAATTAAAGATCATTACCTCCTTGCTGCATGCACTCTGCTGTTTTTCTCTTCAGAAAATGGAAGATTGTGTAAAAGCATTACAATATCCACGCCTTTCAGTACATCCAGCTCTTCATAGGGTTCATCACCACGAACCAATACCGCCAAACGAGTGCCTGAATAGTGGACATGTGACATGGTATGAACAATTATATGGCCATGAAATGAAATTTAAAAAATATCACCGACACCAAGGAGAATCGGAAGGGAAAATCTACCTTCTGGTAAAAGTTTGTGGGCACCAGTTTCCAGTTCCTTAAGATTAAGTAGGACCACGGCGTTAGGTAATGGCTTGGTAAGCTGCTCTGACAATGGAGTCAGAACTCCCATGCTTATATCTATCAGCCTTTTGAGTGCTAGCCTCTGGAGCATGAAACAAAGAAGAAGCTTAAGTCATCTCCATATCTTCTAAAAAAGATACCATTTAATGATGTTGCAGTAGGAATCCAACTACTGAACTACATCATAGATTCAATATGAAAAACATTGTTCTTCGGGCAATTTTAGAAAGAAATCTAATTGGGCCCTGTTGCTTCATCAATGTAAGATAGATTATTGAAAAACTGATAAGATCCTCACAGAATCAGTGTCTTCTGCTGGAGGAAGTTCTTTCACAAGGATTGAGTCTACTGTTGCCAGATCCTGCAGTTTACAACAGAATTTGTCAAAAAACATATTAGATGCATCCTACTACAAAATAAATTATTTCAAAATAACATCCTTTTTGAATGAGAAAAATGAAAATACAAACCTTAAAAGGCATGCCAACCACAAGCTTAGCTGCAAGTGATTTGTAGAGGAGCTCAGGTGTCTGATAAAGAAAAAGAACCACATCAAGAATCGAAACTCATTAGAATATGTTACTGCAGCATGGGGACCCCAATGGTTCATGTAAAAACCAAAGAAGCAACAAGAAACCAGGATCACATAGAACACTTTTTAAAACAAATTGTTTGTCATATACTCATGTGCATGAAGAGGGCGAGCCTTGGCGCAACGGTAGAGTTGCTCCTTTGGTGACCTCGAGGTCACGGGTTCGAGGCGTGGAAACAGCCTCTTTGCAAAAATGCAAGGGTAAGGCTGCGTACACATGCGCCCACCCTCCCCCTACCCCCGCTTAGCCGGGGAGCACTTTGTGCACCGGGTGAGCCCTTTTATACTCATGTGCATGAAATGCTCGTCTTGCTTAGGCTACCATCTATTTGGTGTATGCCAAACTGTAATCACACACAAGATTAAATACACTTGTAGCCACACCTTTTCCACGTGTTCTTGGTCCAAATGATAATTAATTTAAAATATAATATTAATCAGGATATGGTTAATATTGACTTTAAGTTGAATTACAAGAACCCCAATAAGAACTCATTATATTAACAATGTCAGAAGCAGCAAGAACTCGCTCCCTAAGTAGCTCATGCACGGCTTTCACACAAAAACAGAAGGGAAGAAGAAGAAAATCTCTACAATAACTGCACTCTAATCTTATTTCTCTTTTTTCGAAACTATGTGTCTCTGGAGTGTGTGCTTGCATTCTCTTATTTCAAAACAGTATGTGTGCATGTGCGTACGCGCATGCATGTGTGTGATAATTCCATCATTTTGCATCTCTTTAAATAAGTAAAAGTAGAAACCTAATAAATCTAAACCATAAAAAAGAATAAGCTAAATCCTCGCCATCTAAATATAATAAAATAACAACGACAAATATCCCTAAATTCGTTCTCTTTCACACCCAATCTGAAAATTGGCCGTAAATTTCTCAATACAGGTTAGAATGGCATAAACTTGGGCTTGATGAAAAAGCTACTTGAATGAGTTATCCAACAGATCAAATTTTAGGCTATCGTGACATCATTTAACATAAGAAATATGGCCATCATTAGAAGATAGAAAATAAATTTAAATAAACTCAAAACTAGACCACCACATGGCCGTAGCTTCCAGTCACTTGGTTGAAAAATGGACCTAAGTGGGTCCCATGATATGAGCTACATCATATGCGCCACAAAGAAAGGAATATACCGCAGGGATAAAAATTGTACATTAAAAATATTAGATGATGCAGGAAATAAATTGTATACAAGAAACATAACTAAGAGTCACCTTCAATTGATCTAGAGACACAGACATAAGAACAGAACCATCGCGGTGCAGGACTCCTCGGTAGTCTACCTCTTCACCCTGGAGTTATATCAAATGTTGGTTTCAAAGTCTCAGAAAGTTGATAGAGCAATCAAAGATCAAACAATTCATTATCTGGTGTTAAAAACATAAACTAACCTCCTTCTGAATTGGTAGTTGACCAGTTCTACGCTGGAAATCAAAATAGCGTCTGTGTTTTTCCTCAAATGGTACCTGCCAAAAAGTGCCACCAGGTAACATTTGGAACTAGAAGCATCTACAAAGGGCAGAGAGAGAATAGTTTGGAATCCTACCACCCCCTTCTGAAGACTTGAGGCTTGCATGCCAAGGTTGGCTAGTCTTCTGCAAGGATCTATCTCTTCCTCTGGTGGTTCTGTGAGGGAAACACGGATAGTATCCCCCAAACCATCCTGTACACAGAACAGATGTCCATTCTGTCAACTAGATTCCTGACACACAGTAGGTACAACCTGGTGATAGAATCCAGATTGCCCACCAATAAATGGGGAACAAAATCCTAGAACATCATTATAATGACAAATATAGAGGTTAAGATGACTTACAATTACTCACTCCTAAACTATCTTGATCATATGCAAACTCACCCAGCCAACAAATAATGGGACTTCAGAAAACTTGCCCATCAATTACAAGGAATATGTACAGATCTGACAAAATTGGTTACCTGAAGAAGGGTTCCAATGCCAATTGCAGATTTCATCCGCCCATCTTCACCTTCTCCTGCTTCAGTGACTCCCAAGTGCAGAGGATAGTCCCAACCTTGAACATACATTTCAGCAACCAGTAAGCGGTATGCTTGAACCATGATTACTGGGTTGCTTGCTTTCATTGAGAAAACAAAGTTATGAAAGTCCAACTTGCGGCAAATCCTTGCAAACTCAAAGGCAGATTCAACCTGTTTAAAGATCATGGACAAGCATGATGACAATGACAGAATTTCGATATGACTACAAGAACATAATGTAAGACTTCTAAAGGAATGTATAGTTATTTTTACCATTCCCCTAGGAGAATCACCATAATAGCTCATGATACGGTCAGAAAGACTTCCGTGATTAGTTCCAATACGCATTGCTCTTCCATACTTTTTACATTTCTCAACTAATGGAGAGAAAACCTATTCAGTAAGTAAAAACGATGAGTAATTATAGAACAAAAAACTATAAGTAGGCATGCATATGACATAAAGACATAAAGTAATATTTAATTTTGTATATCTGTACTCATCTTATTGTTGCTGATTCTGTAAGATTTTAGATTTATCCATTTGCTTGCATTGAATTCATTGAGGAAAATAGAAAAATATAAACATGAAAATGAAATAATAAAGGCACAGAGACAGCAAGCAGAATTCATGTGCCTTTAGCAAGTTGCAGACTGTGATACACAGATAGCGCAAGGTCTTGATAGCAAGCACCAGACTGATCACAGTCCATCATTAGGTAAGTTGTCATACTGTTGACGACCAGCAACACTGTCATAACTTACATCTACTGCCAATCATGTAATCAAACTTCCACACAAGCTGTTGGCATTTGTGGATAAAACGTTGGACTTGTGTAAGCATTATAATAGTCCAGGGCTGCTGTTCTTTAGTGGCTATGTTATTTGTTGCTCATAAGCATGACTACAGACATTAGCAAGGTAAATCCCAAACTTCAGTGTGCACAATGGCTGATACCAAACAAATTTTGTAGATAAACATGCATAGGTGGATTAAATAATAAGAATGAACCTGAACGGCAAAAAAAAAAAACTGTTATCTGACCTGCTCAATATGCTCAAGCTCCTTCTGATAATCTTCTTCTGTGTACTCCAGCTTCTCAAACTGAGCCCGCCTATCAGCTGCAAGGAAATGCCTCAATTATCACAGGGAGCCAATCATCGGCCTATAGAGCAGAATGGAAAGATAGATGTACCAAAGTTTCCTGGGTTGACACGGATCTTGTCAAAACATTCTGCAACTCTCAAAGCGACTGGAGGAGCAAAATGGATGTCTGCTACCAGAGGAATATTATAACTGAATAAATTGAGAAGTTAGTAGAACATAAAATAAATTGTTGTCTTAACAAGTCCTGAACAATTATCAGACTCAACACTTACTTTTTCTTGACCAAGGTGTTTTTTATTTCAAAACAAGCATCTGCTTCTTTCCTACCCTGTACTGTAATCCGAACAATATCTGCTCCTTTGTCAGCTATTCTCATTACCTACCAAGAAAAGAATATAAACTACTCATTTACAACTACATTCTTATTCTGTGTACCAGTAGAAGATATAACAAATTTAAATTAATCTCCCCCCCTCTCCCTCTATAATATACATATATATCTGACCAACCTCCTCAACAGTTCCCGCAACATCTTTTGTGTCGCTGGTAGTCATCGTTTGAACTCGTATGGGATGCTCACTACCAAGAGCCACATTGCCTATCATCACAGTCCGTGTCTTTCTCCTTACAGTCTTGTGAACTGATTCACAGTACTTCTGCCTGGGGACTAGAATAGGATGTATAAATCTCATTAGATAAAGATTTGTAATTGGCCAGGATGAAAACAAAGATATATCTTGAAAAAAAGAAAAATGAATAGATTACAACTAGTCTCATTCAACACGATGCAATCTATTTTAGCCCTATTGAGAAGTAGAAACTGAAATGAAAAATAAGCAGCAAAAACCCATCCACCATATCTTGGAAGTGGGGAAAAACCTTTCCAAAGAAACTAACAGATGGGAACAGAGACAATTAGCCATCGAAACATGTTGAGAGGGGTAAAGCAAAAGTAAAAGCAGACAATCAACAATATTACAGAGGGGGGGGGGGGGGGGGGGGGGGGGGGGCGGCGTGGGATGGGATTAAAAACCCCATAACCAGGATCATGGCGTTATGATCTATGAAGAGAAGGCTGCAGCCCAGGCACAAGCAATAAATAGAAAACATCCCAGAACTCGTGCTAAAATTGGTGGATCATTCCTAACCCAATGGTCCAAGACACTGGGAGAGATCATAAAGGAAAAAAATCACAACAGCTGACGGAGATGGGGTAAAGAGTGTCTATTACTCTCTTGCAGAAGTTGAAAAGATGAGACTTTGATAGTTTGAGCAGTGAGAGAGGTGTCTACCGTTTCCATCTCATGCAGGGAATTGTGATTCACAGACATGCAAATGGTCTATGCAGCTGGATAGGGCTAGGTCCCAAAGGATCTTTGCTTAAGAGGAACGTATGACCAATAACACACTACTGATGTTAGATGAGAGAAGATTTTGAGTAGTTATGGAGATGGCATGGTAAATATTATGCACCTTCACAGATCTGCCATGGGCAGTTTTAGCTGATGCAGGCTGTGTTCTACAGTCAATTCTACTTTGCAACCTTCACACACATGTCACTGATTCTAAACGAAAGAAACGAGAATCATAAAAGAAATAGAATATATACCTAGCAGAGGGCTTCCTTCAGAAGCAGGCTGCAATTCAACGGTCTCAGGACCTGGTTTTGAGTTTCTTATAACTGATACATAATCTCTCCGACATTTATTCTTCTGAGCAGGCAAGCAGGTAACCTTCACAAAATCTACACTTTTCCCAAAGCTTAAACCATGATCACTGATCTTCAGACAAGAAATTGAAGCTAGAACTGTTCCAGCAGCCATCCTTGAAAAGCCTTTACCAAACCTTCACAGCACCGTTAGACAAAATCAGATGATAAATTGTAAAAGATCCACTGCTTCAAAATGCCACCATACTATTAAACTGAATTTTCAGTCCATCACTAAAGTGCCAAGTCTTCAGAAACATACAAAATTACAATTTCACAAGTTGGGTTATGTTTGTCAAAATTAAACAACATTCAAAACCCTAGTCAGAACTCTGAAATGATGCTAGAAAAACCTTTGAAAGGAAAAAACAATTTTGTTCAATTGTCAAAGAGAAAAGAGTTTCTGAATCCACTCAAGAGAGGCTCTTCGGATAGGCCAATTTCAAAAGCAAAATTTACTTAAATCACAATAGGCCTACTTGGTAATGAATTCCTAGGAATTCAAAGTAAAAGGAGCTTTGTCGAATGAGTTTTGAAGAAGTGAGGAACGAATTGTCTATTATGGAGATATAAATGAGACCATCATCACCTTCAAAAACAGTTTCTTGCTTAGAGTCACGGATTCTAACAAGCCAAGGAAAAAAAGATCCAATAACGATGTCAAGATATCTGTTGACCCTTGGAAAGGCTCAAAAAAGCGAGATTCAAGGCAAGTACTTGGTAAAGCTAACTCAAAAGAGCTCCGAAAACTCTCCCAAAGAGGGAAAAAAATCCATCACTACTTGCTACATTTTGGTATCAACAAAGCTAACTCAACAACGCCCAAAACTCATAGAAATCTACCAAAAACCGCTCTTTTTTCCCTTCATAGTCTAGAAAAACTTCAAAAATCTGAATCCGAACAAGAGATCATGAATCGATTGATTACAAAACCCGGACGAGAAAAACACTCAATTAAACTTCAAATCATCAACAGATACTACATCAGATTCTTCCAAACAAACTAAAAATCATCTTAGACGAGCTGCAAAACACAGCTCGATCATGCGCAAAAGCTCAAGAAATCTTTCAAACAGAGCAAATGAAACCAGAAATCAGCAAAAACATCGCCTTTGATTAAAAAAAGGCGGAATTCGTAGCGGATCTTCGTAATCAGAAAGAGCAGATGGTGATTTCGAAGCTCACCTCGAATTGCAGAAGCGATTAATCCGTCTCAATTCGAAGGATTGGGAGGAAATTAGAGCGAGTGGCGGGAAGAGACGACAAGAAGAAAAAAAAATCTTCGACGATTTCGAAACGCAGCAGCAGGAAGAATAGATTGTGTCGTTATATATAAATATATTTTTTTGTTGTGAGTTTTGAGTGGGGAAAGCACACGAAATTTGTACATTGAAAAGAGTATCTACGGATGACAGATTCACTATTTGGAATTGGATGGAAAGGGCTTTCCACGATTGCAACATCCACATGGCTAACCAAGAGGTGCAGCCGAGCTCATTTAAAACCACGGTTTGCATAAAAAGGTTGAAAGTTTAAAACTGTATTATTACATATAGGCCAAAGGAGATTTATTCGGCTCTAGGATTGGGACACCCTCCGTTATCTAAAAGAAAAAAACATCCGATGATCCAAATTGAAGATGGTCGGGTATGGGGTCCATTACTTTAAGACTTGGCACTTTCTCAATCATTGGATTAGATTTCTAACCAAGATCTACCGTTGGATTTACCATGGGAATAGTGCATGGAGTTTTTATTTTATTTTTAATTCATTGGTAAGTATTTGAGGCTTGGGACAAGGCTTTGATGAGGATGATGATGAAGTATATTCTTCTCAATTAACATTCTTTAGATCCGATTAGTGGAGTGAGACTATGATTGATCTTTGGTTTCTAAGGAATGGTTTTGATGTTATCTCTAATTGGGATACAATGTATCTAGTTAACGCAAGTAGGATGGAGTCATAGGGATGTAAATGGATATCTGATTATCCAATTATCTGGAGGTTTTGGTTGGTAAAAAATTGGACTTGGAACCTGTTTTAGGTTCCGGCTCATCAACGAGTCCAAGTCTAGAATCTAATTTAGATCCCAATTGCTAAATGATATGGCTCTTAATTTGTATGGGCTAATGTCAAAAGGTTCGTGTGACAACCTATATATTAATTATGAAGATGTCGAGATTTGACAGGTGTAGAAGGTAAACTTTATACACTGTAATTTGGTTGAATGATGCTCCTTTTGGATTTTTAAGTTGAAGATATCCCTATTTTAAGCAAAAAATAATAAAATGAAAAATGAAAAGTCGGAAGTATTAGTCTTGGAACCGGACTCGTTCCTCTTATCGAAACCAAGTCTAGGAAAGGTTGTGAGTCTGAACTGGAGCTTTCTTTACAAAATGGTTCTAGTTCTGGGTCCATTATGATTCGCATTCCTTTATATTTTTTTCTTTTAAAAGGAGAATAGACTAGGTAGGGATTAATTAATATCATTAGTTGCATGTCCAGTGACACTGCTATATATATATCCTGCATTCCTTTATTTTATTTTTTTTTCCTTTTAAAAGGAGAATAGACTAGATAGAGATTAATTAATATCATTAGCTGTCCAGTGGCACTGCTATGCCATGTTGTAAATATTGCCGATATTTTGGATTTATTGCATATTATTTTAGGGTTTATTTTTTGTTTGAAATTTCTTATTCACAATACTTTTTAATCTATTGTTACGAAAATATCATTATTTTTTTTCCGAGCACTAGGACATCAAGGAAAGAGTTATCAAGCCTTGTCACTGAGCCAACAAGTTGCTGATATATATAGTTTTACATTTAATAAAAAAAATGTAAACATTATAGTTTTCACTTAAGTACGTACTCTCTTCTCGTAGTTTTTAATTTCCTTTTTTCACTCGACATTAAAATAATTTATACAAAATTTTTTATATTTTTATTATCCCAATATTATCTCCCACTTATTTCATCCTAATAACAATATACATTGGTACCAGCCAAGATGGCTGGACCCCTTGAGAGACCTGACTAATGTTGGGGTGACTCCCACAACAATAGTGAGAGGACCCGCCAATACTCGTAGGGAAGAGGACCACTTCCACATGCAAAAGAGAAGACAGTGTACAAAAGAAAGGCTTGGCTCGATCATCAAGCTCTATGTGGTTAGATGAGAGCATGACAAGTGATACAAGTGAGCAAGAGGAGTGGTTTGACTTTGGCATCAACTTTAATTAACCAAAGAATAAGTATCTAAGATTTTAGCCTATTATGTCGCGATTGCAAAGGAGTCGCACATGTTGCTGTTTTTACTTTTTCATTCAGAAACCTAGAATATATTAAGATATTGCTATAGATGCATTTCATTCTAGGTTAATAAACAATATATCTGATATGTTTACATTGTACACTAGTTAAAAGTGACCTTATACACTGATCACAATGCATTGTCTAACCACGTAAATCTTATTACATTCTTTGACTATTTATTTATCATTGTGCAGTAAAAATTAGCACCTCAACATCAAAATACTATTTTCACCACCTTTGGTTATTCAACTACTACTACAACGATGTGTTTCACGATAATAACAATAACAACTAGTACGAACATAATAAGAGTGCACGAGAATCGCGCCTCCTTCCTTGACGTTTTACGTAACAGCGAACACGTGAAAACACACCGACGACGTAGAAGAAAAATGCACCATAAATTAGTGGGTCCAACAATTCATCCATTGTAAGACATTACGATGCAATGATCACATCAGATTCATCAACTACATTTCCAGTCGTTTAATCTAAGGCATTAAGATTAGATTGCGAAAGTAAAATTGAGGAAAGATTTCAAAATTGTGGCAATCAAATGGTGGCCTATTAGCTTTTGATTTGATCTCGACTGTGATCTCGATTGATAGCTAATCCACGCCCTGCGGTTTTATTTGTAGAGACAGTGATCCAAAACAAAACATGACATGTGATGCACGACAAAGGAAATATGCAAAACACTTCTCTCACAATGGAACATTTTTTCCTAATTATGAAAGGACTTGAGTCATTAATGATTATTGGAAGAGGTATATTACAACTGGCCTTAATAATAATTAAAAAAAAAAAGTGGGTACATTAGCGAGAGATCCCTAAATATTGTGTTATAAAATCTCTAGTACACAGTATTATTGTTTAAGGCCTAGAGTTCCTTGCGCATATGATTAATTCAGGCGGTGGTCCCTTAACATGCCACATCAGACATTTCATGACTAATTTGCCATTTCAACTGTTTAGGCATAAAACTTTGAATTTTAAATTTTCAAATCTTCCATTCTCCCTCAATTTTAGGGCAAGGTTCTCTCTCATTTCTCTCATTTTCTATTTGTAGAAGATTGACGTGCAGGAGGTTCTTAGTTTGTCGGTATCGTCGGACTGAATCCGTGCCGATTGCTGCAGCCATAGCCGTGTTGCTCCATCATCGGCAAAGAGGAAGACATCAAACTGTTGTCTCTTGGTTATTGCTGTAGAATCAGAACAGAGGTGGTCTGGGACTCTGCTGCGACGCACGGTCTCCGACGAAAAAGACGCAAATCTGAGTTTGCAGAAAAGACGACAGGAACTTGCAGAGAAAGGCAGTGAAGATTTGAGAAGATTTCTGGTTTCGTTCACCATCGCCAGAAAAAGAGG
The DNA here is from genome assembly GCA_012931725.1 of Litsea cubeba. Lineage (NCBI taxonomy): Eukaryota > Viridiplantae > Streptophyta > Magnoliopsida > Laurales > Lauraceae > Litsea > Litsea cubeba. Next base: position 10,772,383 of record CM022948.1, read on the forward strand.
GCAGTCTCTACCCGGAGACCACCGCTTATCTGAGTTTTTGTCAAATTTATCTGAGTTTTTGTGAAATTTATCTGAGTTTTTTTTAAATTTTATCTGATTTTTTTGTGAAATTTTTTAAATTCAAATCTTCCAAGAGGATCCGAACTCTGTTTAATTAGCAAAAAGGCAAATTTTTGGAAAAATATATTTGATTTTTTTGGCAAATTTTGAATTTTCCAAAAAAATCAAAATTTGAATTTTTGAATTTCAAATCTTCCAAGAGAATCCGAATTCAAATCTTTGAGTTGTTGAAATCTATTTTTGTTCTTGAATCTTATCTTTTGAAATGGTAGTTGACCATTATTAATGGCATATCCTACTAATCATGGGATATGATTTATCTTTAAATAAAATGAACTTTTAAAGAAATGGTAACTCAGACATTTTAGGTCTTTAAATTTTGGAAAAAGGACCTACCACACTATGAAAAAAGATTGTGGATCTAAGACAAGAAAAAGAAATATTTAGGGACCTGTCGCCAAATGCCAAAAATCTCTCTCTCTCTCTCTCTCTCTCTCTCTCTCTCTCTCTCTCTCTCTCTGAGTTTTAAAAACCTTGCTTGAAGATTTTGCATCCAAATCCAAAGAAGTAATTCCTTTCCTCAAGATCAACCTCATCCAATAGAAAAAAGAAAAAATATAAAGTAGCAGAAGAATGTTTCAGAACCAAAATGGAGATGGGTGGTTTAACTTTTTTTTACTCCATCAGGGTTGGCCCCACCGTAAGATTGATCATATTATGCATAATGTGATTAACACAATCTTATTCATTAATCATATTTATTAATCGTGTTATTCATTATATGGCAAATCGTATAGTGGGGCGAACTCCTAATAGAGTAAACTTCTGGGAAATCCCATATATGGTAAGGGCATTCAGTTTTACTAGCTCGGATTTTCATTAAGTGGTCTCCACTATGGAGCTCCGCTCAAGGGCGGAATTAGGCGACTGGTGGGGCTATGGCTCTAAATTGCAAAAAAAAAAAAAAAAAAAAAAACCTTTAGATTAATTAAATTATAAAGCCATTTTTGCAATGCACTCAATCCCTAATTAAACTTCAAAGCCATTTTTTGCAATGCCCTCCCCCCACCCCCACTAAGAATTGCCCCCCCCAACCCCCCCCCCCCCCCCCAACACCAATGTCTACATTCTAGTTCGCAGAAAATCAACACCTTTGCCAAAGGGTTAGAGTTCAGCCAAACATGGACTCCTTCTCGTCTAAGTCACCACCCCCAAGAGGCAACCATACAACCATGCAGTTCCAAAACATCAACCATGCCACAAAACGATGTAGCAAATGTCTTTGATGTACCAGGATTTCTCTTATTCACTTACCATAGTAGGCACACCCAGATAACTAAGGAATTTGATAATGATACCAAAACTATCCATTTCCGGTCTCATAAACTCGGAATCACAGCATCTTATGCACGATGAGGATGTTATGCATTATGCTCCTCCCATTATCCTCAAGTAAGGCCTGTCTCTGGTCATGAGCATGTCTTCTCCTCTCTTTCCTTTTCGCTTAAACAAAGCAAAGAACAGGAACCCAAGATAAACTCAAGAAGATGAGAACCACCAAGATCCGTAGCCCCATCACAGTATCCGGACCATCAAACTCAAAAAACCTGTCTCTAATACTAATTGAAAGAATTGTTGGTCCAGATCGGTGTCAGAGCCAAACTCGCCCCGAGAACCTTTGTGCGTTTCGTTGTGAGATGGATCTTGCAAACTCGCAGCAAATGCTCTCAGATCTATTGCATGATCAAGCAAGGGTTTTCATCTCCCTTATATAGAGCAATCCCTAGAGTCATGACTACTATAGGCATTACCACTCCTGGAATCCCACATCTCCTAACCAGCGTGAGAATTCTGCCAAACCATGAGTCTGAACCTGATCCAAACTCTACTAGCAAGAGTTTGATCCTTATATGACTCAACCAAATTAAGACTTGTTGGGAGTTCATCTGCGGCACACCGCCGGATTCGATCTGGAGTGGGCCCCATGGCAGTTGGCCACATAATTTTCCAACATAGAGTTGGGTTAGGCTGATTGTTGTGGATAACATTATTAACTTAATTCAAGTTTGATGCATTCATAAATCAGATCGAAAATGTCAAACACATACCCCCATCTAAAATTGAAAAGGGTCAACCAAAACACTGATGAACTAATCAAGTTCATATTTAGTCAGGTTGAATCGGATTCAGGTCGGGTTGATGGGTCAAAAGGCAAGAATAGACTCAACCAGACACACCGGTTTACTTTCACAAAAGGTAATAGGAATAGAACCATTTAGAAAATTTATCCTCCTGATTTTTCCTGAATAACCGTTTTTATATGAGGATTGAATCTTGAACAGTTCCTGAGAGCCTGTTTCTTTACCAAAATTCTAAGAATTCATGTCTAAAGGAGTTTCAAATTCTCTAAAAGCTGTCCCCTTGAGGTGAAATTCCAGATCCCTCCTCTTGGTGGAGCATTTGAAATTCCAACCAAATGCATAGAGAATGGAATTCTAAAAGATCACTTGAGACCTTTTAGGTGCTGGAATTTGAAATTCTAGTGAAGGAAACTGGGCATTTTAAAGTCCAAAAAACCGGCAACATAACAAATACTTCTCATGAATTCTTGTAAAGAAAGAGGCTGTGGGGGGAGATTTGACTTATTGCGTGGGTCAAGCTTGGGTCAAGATCAACCCAACCTAGCCCATTAATCTAACTCAAACAGTCATGTGGACTAAAGAGCCAATAACCGTCAGCGTGCAATTACTGAGGAAGTAATTCCTAGATTCAAGGTGTCCCACGATCTAGGGTTAGGCAGTTACCAGATCATATGGGGGGGGGGGGGGGGAGGAGAACGTGCGTAGGTGGAAGGGAGAAGATCCAGGGAAACGGAAAGCATATAAGGAAAAGAAAAAGAGCAAAAGGGGAGGTAAGCAATTTTTGGAAAACAACCGTAATCAAAATGAGAACACAACCAGTAGCTAACTTAACCATCGGAGGATCCTCGGTAGGATAAACCGATCAAGTCTTCAAGGTTTTTCTCTATGATCTCAGGGATAGTGATTTGATACAAAAGCGAAGGCAAGTCAACCTCGCCATCGACAAGCCAAGTTGACCTCCAGTCCAAGGTTTCTTCAAAATCAGATCTTACAATTGGCACCGTCTGTGGGAACGAAGCAAAAGACCCATGAAGACTTCTTCTAGTTGAGGAAAATGTCGAACCAAGAGCAAAATCCAAATTCGCATCAGGTGGAGGAAGTCCCACACAAAGATCGACACAAGCAAACAAGCAAAAGTCCTGTGATCGCCAACTCTGATGAAGCTGACCTTAACTATGTCCCATGTACAAAAAGCAATGGAACAACCCCCTCTGCAAAATGCTCTGGACTAATCCGGTCAGAAGTGCACCGCACAGACCAAAGTCGTGTGATGGTTTCGCCTTCCGAGACTAAGGTGCAGGGTAGAGTGCACTGTGGACAGAACCACAATTCCACTGATTTCGCCCTATGACGGGATACGTACTCCTGGCTCGAATTAGCCTGCAGAAATGTTGTGCGAGATTTGGCGAAGGGAGTCAAGCGGCAACAAGAGAAAATTGACGTCTTGATGTCAGAGTTGGAAGCAACGTCCAAAGGATCCCCAGATCCGAAAGGAACCTCGTGAAGTGCCAAGGGCAGATTATAGGAGGTACACGCCAGAACAAGAGCTTAAAGTCATCAGACTGAACCAAGAGCTTGGCAAATCCGAACAAGGGCAAGAGTTGCCGATGAAGGCAGTAGGACTTCGAGCTCTCAACCTCGGAGGAGAGAAGGAGATAGTGAAGCCCAAGCTCAGCACGCGAGGGATGTGGAGTCCCAAGGAGACCCTAGGGGGAAGAAGGCGCCAGCACGAGCATTAGTCGAAGAGGACGTGCAGGCCCTTATAGAGAGAGCACTAACCGATCAGAAGCTCCCACCTGAGGATCCGACCAAGGCAAGGTGCTAAAAGAACACCCAAAACTTCGAATCTCCCTTCTCAGAGAAAATTGAGAAGGCGGACTCACCTCGGCAGTTTTCTAATCCCAAGCCGAGGGTCTATGATGGAACTTCGGACCTTATCTATCACGTCCAGCAATTCCAACACTCCATGGCGCTATGGATAGGGAATGAGCCCCTAATGTGCAAAGTTTTCCCCTCTAGCTTGGGAGACTTAGCCTTGAAGTGGTTCTCCCGCCTGAAGCCGAGGTTGATCTGCAGCTTTCGAGAACTGGTTGCGTCATTTGTGACGCGTTTCATAACAAATTTCAAGCAGCCCAAAGACATCGGGGCGCTATTGTCCCTCAAGAAACAGAGCTCGGAGAGCCTTATGGAATTCAGTGCGAGTTACTAGCGCCTTTACAATGAGGTTGAAGGCAATAACGAGTCGATGGCCGTGGCAACCTTTAAGCTCGGATTACCGAGGGAAAATCAACTTCGCCTATCCCTGACAAAACATTCCCCGGTTATGCAGGGAGAATTAATGGAACGGATTGAGGAATTTATAAAGCTGGAAGAAGATATGGGAGTGACTGAGCTTAGGTGGACCCGCCCAACGGAATATGTATCCAGAAGAAAAAGGAGAAGGGAAATGGGGGAAGGGTTGGATAGGAGAGTGGGTCGTGCCGAACCCATAAGAGCAGCCTATGAAGAGGTGCTGACAATCTTCAAGGATCCAATCTACAAAATCCTGACCCAAATTAAAGACAAACCATATTTCAAGAGGCCTTCCAAGATGGTGAGCGATCTCGGGTGCCGAAACCCGAACTTATGGTGTTCTTACCACCAGGAAAACGGCCATCTAACAGATAACTGCCGAATGCTAAAACAACACCTGGAAGATCTGGTAAAAGAGGGCCACCTAAAGGAGTATATGGGAGACGAGCGGGCTAGGGAAGGCCTGGATCGAAAGGAGGAGAAGAACTTCGGCGACGACAGAGCCCCAGTCGGTGTGATCGACATGGTACATGGAGCGATAAACCCGTCCGAAGTAGCGGCGCAATCTGTCAGGACATAGCAAGAAATGACGACACATTTGAAGGAAGTATATCAGATGGGCATCGAGCCAACCTTTGTCAATAAAGCGAGAGATGTCAAAGGAGAGATCTCGTTCTCGGACGAAGACCTACGCGATGTGGTCTAACCTCATAATGATGCATTGGCGCTGACCCTACGAGTACAGGAATACAACGTAAGAAGAATGCTGATAGACTCAGGGAGCTCGTCAGAAATTATATATACTGAGTTGTTCGAGAAGCTCGACTTGAAGCAGTCAGACCTGAGGCCGACCTCGATACCCCTGTTCAGGTTCAGTGGGCAGGCAGTCCATCCGAGGGGCCTCGTGATAGTGCAGGTCGGAGCTGGGCCCATACACCTAGATGTGGAGTTCTTGGTAGTGGATGTACCATCCCCTACAACGCGATCATGGGGAGAGCTTGGGTCCATCGCATGAAAGCAGTACCATCAACATACCACCAAAAGATTCGCTTTCCGACACCAAGGGGAAATATGGAAATTAGAGGGGACCAAATAGCTTCAAGGAGCTGCTTGATCACGGCGATCAAAGAAAAACGAAGAAGGAAAGCTTGGAAGGTATGTGCTCGGATACAAATCATAAATAGCAACTACAGTGGGATCGGTTCCAGGTAGCCGACCTAACTGAAGAAGCCATGGAAGATCTGAAAAGGGTCTCGGTGGGTGGAATGGATCCGGAGCGGTATTGGATGATCGGGTCGTCCATGTCCGAAGACTAGCAAAGTAGCCTGGTTAGACTACTCGATCAAAACTCGGAAATTTTTGCTTGGGCTCCACTTGAGATGCCCGGGGTAGGGGTGATCGACCGGATTTCCGGTCTGGTTTTCAGACCGGAATCCGGTCGAACCGGATTTCCGGTCCGGCCTAAAATGAAGGACCGGACCAGACCACTTATAAGTGGTCCGGTTCAGTCCGGTCTGGTCCAAACCGGTCCGGTTGGACCACTTAAAGTGGTTCGGACCAGTTTTCATTTTTTTTTTCATTTTCACCTCACATCTAAAAAGTGGGCAAATGTCAAATGAATGAATGATGGGTTTTACAAATGGGTGATGGGCTCATGCCTGATGGGCTCGAAGATTATGAAAAAAAAAATTATTATTTTAATAAATGCGGTCCGGTCCGGTCCAGACCGGACCGGATTTGGACCACCAAGACCGCAAATCCGGTCCGGTCCGGTCCGGTTTTGTGGTCCGGTCCGGTCTGCGGTCCGGTTCTGTGCAGCCCTAGCCCGGGGTGGTCCCAGATGTTATCAGCCACAAGCTAGGCTTGGAGCCTTGGACACTAAAGCAAGGCCCGTGATGCAAAAGCAAAGGAAGCTCGCCCCAGAGTGCCAAGCAACAATAAGTGAGGAAGTTGATAAATTACTAGAGGCTAGCATAATATGAGAAGTACACTACCCCGAATGGCTGTCAAACACGATGGTCGTCCCAAAAGATGATAAGAAGTGGAGGGTATGCGTTGATTTCACTGACTTGAACAAGGCTTGTCCCAAGGATAGTTTTCCACTCCAAAAAATTGATCAACTTGTGGACTCCACAGCGGGACATGAACGAATGAGCTTTCTGGATGCTTATTGAGGATACCACCAAATCGCGATGGAGGAGGCCGATCAAGGAAAAACTGCATTCATAACACCAAAGGGGACCTTCTGCTACAAAAGGATGCCCTTCGGACTTAAGAATGCGGAGGCAACATTCGAGAGGCTAGTGACGAAAATACTTTAAGACTTGATTGGAAGAACGGTGGAAGCCTATGTTGATGATATGGTGGTGAAGAGCGGAAAGAAAATTCGCGAAGAGCGGAAAGAAAATTCTCCATGAGAAAGACTTAGAGTTAGTTTTCAGCATCTTACGGAGGTACAAGTTAAGACTGAATGCCTCGAAATGCTCGTTCGGCGTCAGCTCGGGGAAATTTTTGGGATACATTGTGACCCAAAGAGATATAGAAGCAAATCCCGACCAAATTCTGGCGGAGCAAAGGGTGGAGCGGCCTAGCTCGAGGAAAGAAGTACAAAAGCTCACAGGTATGCTTGCCGCCCTAAATAGCTTTATAGCAAGGAGTTTGGACAAGTGCCGACCCATGTTCCTTGCCCTGAAAAAGAGGGCAGAGAAAATATGGGACGAAAAATGTGACGAAGCACTCGCGTAGTTCAAACAGTATTTAAGTTCTCCCCCTGTTCTTTCCATTCTGAGCCCCGGGGAGGAATTGGTATTGTACTTGGCAGTGTCTCAGCATGCAATCAGTGAGCACTCATGAGAGAACAGGGAAAACACCATCTTCCAATCTATTTCATCAGCAAGACCTTGCTAGATGCAAAAACCAGATACCTACCGCTGGAAAAACTCCCCCTAGCCTTGATATGCGCTGCGTGAAAGCTCAGGCACTACTTCCAAGCCCATATAGTGAGAGTCTTGACCGAGCATCCCTTACGAGCTATTCTTCAAAAGGCCGACCTATCCGGGAGGTTGGTAAAATGGGCAATAGAGCTCAGCGAGCACGACATCAAGATAGTTCCAAGAATTGCGATCAAGGGACAGGTGGTGGCCGATTTCATAGCCGAATTCACACACAAGGAATCGCCCGAGTAGATTGAGGAAGGAGAAGAAGAGAATGGTGCGGAGCTTGGCGAACAATGGCAATTATATGTCGATGGAGCGTCCAATTCACAAGGCTCGAGCGCCGGCATGGTGCTCATAACGCCAAATGGAGCGACAATAGAGCGGGTTGTGACTTTAGGGTTCAAGGCATCAAATAATGAAGCGGAATATGAAGCATTACTATCCAGACTGAAAATGGCTGGGGAGCTTGGAGCCACCCAACTAACAGTGTATTGTGATTCACAACTGGTTGCTAATCAGTTAACCGGCGAATACACAGCTGGAGATGATCAAATGGCAGCATATGTCCCTGAAGCAAAGCACTTGATCAAAGAAATATGTGATGTTAAGGTAAATCAGGTTGGCCGTGAAGAAAATTCGCATGCCGATGGCTTGGCCGGCCTGGCTAATGGCTATTGCCATTAAAACAGAATTACGAAGGGAAATCCTGGTCGACTACCAGCCGGTACCGAGCATCACAGGACGACAGGTCAATTGTGCCAACCAGGGTGAATAAGCACCGAGCTGGATGACTCCAATCATAGAATACCTCCAAAACGGCACACTCCCAGAGGATTCCAAGGAGAGCTGGAAAATCAGGAGAAAGTCAGCCAGGCTCTGGTTATCCCCAGCAAGAAAGCTTTATTGACGGTCTTTCTCAGGATCATACTTGCAATGTGTCAACCCTGACACCATAGAAAACATGCTATGGGAAATCCATGAAGGATGTTGTGAAGGGCACATTGGAGGACGGAGCTTGGCCCACCGAGCTATGTCGTAAGGTTATTGGTGGCCATACATGCAGAAGGACGCCTTACGATTTGTTCAAAAGTGTGAAAAATGTCAATGCTTCGGTAAGGACATCCATCAGCCTGTCGAGCAGCTAAACTCAGTGGTGAGTCCTTGGCCGTTCGATAGATGGGGGATTGATATCATCGGGCCCATGCCGAGGTCGGCAGGCAACTTCAGATTTCTCATTGTGGCTACTTGTCACGACCCAAATCCTGGGGCCCTGTCAGATCTCTGGATCGTGATAACTTGGTAATATTTACCAAATATTAATCAAATAATTCACATAAGCATTTGGCATTTAAATCAAATAATAATTTTATTTAATCAAATAGTTGTAACTACTCAAACTTTACTATGTTCGGTCTGCATCAATAATGTACTAAAACATTAAATAATATCCTAAACCAGGCTAATCCCTTTATCTACTAAATTATCTTTTCTCGTGCACTCTTGTCAGCCACGCATATTGAAATTTACGTGCTGATCATCGTTTCGCTCTGTCCCGCCCGCAGCATGATTACCTGAAGGGGGTAACACAACATCAGTACTACTGGTGAATGAATATTCCTAATTACACAAATCACATAAAATATAACATCACATGATTTAACAAGTCTAAATCAATAATTAAATATTATTTAGATTCTTTCATACACAATCCGTGCCCATGCACATCACCACGCCTCAAAGGCCTTATCGTATACATGTATACCGGTCACCATGACCCTGTCTCATCAGACACGTCCACTAAGGACCAGCCATCAAAGTGGCCCATCACGTCCATTAAGGACCCGCCGCTATAACGGCCACCATGGCCCGAAGCCATCTATCATCCGGACACAAGTCCAACATCCCAAATCTGGGACCCAGTGCATAATATCTCATAAACATACATTAACCATAACTCAGTAGTAATAATGCACACAATCAGTAGTGTGGATCTAACCCATACACAATTCATTAATTGCTACCCACTTCTAATCAATTGGTGCTGATTGGTGTAAGGGTGGCCCACACTATGTATTTTGAGCTCAACATTACACACTATTAATTAATCACATGTCCATATAGTTAAACATAGTTAATTAATCACTTAAAAACTTAAGTAATCTGGATGTAAGGGTCATATGGTCATTACTCACCAAGTCTAGGGCTAATCCCAATTATATATTCCATCCGGCCAGTTTTATTCATACAGAGACTAGTACAGTTCACGCCTGAATCATCTTGGCCTTAATCATGGTGGGTCCCACTGATCAAATGCATGATCAGACACCTAGGCCTTGGTCGCCCGCGACTATTGCATCATTCCAACTGTTCTGATTCATCACAGAATCATTCACTGGGGTCCACAACATCAAGACGTAAAACACAGCAGTTCACGCCTGTAATTATTTGAAGTTCACTGTACAGTGGGTCCCACTATCCAAATCCATGATCAGCCAACTACACCATGGTCGACTAGGTAACCTTGAACAGATGTGTGATCTTGATCCTTGATCTGATCAATAGGTGGGTCCCACAACTACAAACGACATGTACAGTGATTTCTAGGATTTTCACGCCTGAAATTCTTTGAGTGCATTGATCTGTGTGTCCCACCGATTCAAATATCAAATATCCAACTCCACTATGGTCGACCATACGTCCCCTTTAGGATGTGAGGTCTTGATCTTAGATCAGATCATGGAGTGGGTCCCACTATCCTTAAACTACAAACTGTGTTAGTGACGACAGGCTTCTGAATTCCATCAAACGACTTCCTGTTTGATGGATTTCCTTGTATTTGCATCCTACTGTCATTCATATCATCCCAATAGACATATAACCTACTTCTATTGACAAAAACATAGAACTCACCTTAATACATAGTTTTAATTCAAAATTACCAATCGTCTGGAACATCATTAATGAGTAATTAAGAAGATTCACTCACCTCTGATACACAATTGTCTCCTTTGAACGCGAACTTGACATCAACAACCGCCTTCTTCCTTCTCCTAAATCGAAAACCACAATGGTTTGCTCTCAAAGATTTTCTCCAATGAGAATGAACATGATGTAACTATGGTCGTTGGCTTTCTATATATAGAGGAAAGATAGAAATTCTAATTACTTTCAAACTTTCCATTTAGAGTTGCTTTACAACTCTCTTCTTTCCCAATCTCTCTCTCTCACGTGGGATGCTTGCAAGTTTACTAAAAGTCTAGGACTTCTACTTGCATTATAACTTGGGCTCAATTATCATTACAACTTGGGCCAAGCTATAATTAAAATACTACCTGGGCCAGACCAATCCTAGGCCCAAGTACTCAGGATATTACACTACTGATTACTTTACTAAGTGGGTAGAAGTATAGCCATTGATCCGCATTAGGGAAAGTGATGCCGAAAGATTCGTGTTGAGGAGTATTATTACAAGATTCGGAATACCTCGAGCATTAGTCACGGACAATGGGAAGCAATTCGAAGGAAAGGCTTTCAGGCATTTATGTGAACGATATGGCATCAGGCGTCACTTCTCAACTCTTGTCTACCCTCAGGGCAATAGCCAAGCTGAAAGCTCCAACAAAGCCTTGCTGGACGGCATAGAGAAAAAGCTGGACGAGCCAAAAGGAGGATGGGTGGACAAGCTCCCTACTGTCCTATGGGCCTACAGGACGACCACACGAAGATTTACTGGAGAAACTCCATTTTCTCTAGCATATGGCATGGAAGCAGTGATCCCTTTAGAGATCGGGTTGCCAACCACAAGAACAAAGGCCAACAGCCACGAGAAGAACAATGAGAGGATTACTGAGTAGCTTGACATGATAGAAGAGCGAAGGGAATGAACACTAATCAAATTGGCCGCCTACCAGCAACAGTTGGCTCGGAGCTTTCAGAAGAAAGTACGAAGTCGAATATTCAAGGTTGGAGATCTAGTCCTAAGGAAAATGCTCCCGAACACCAAAGATCCCAGCCACAGAAAGCTAGGGCCGAACTGGGAAGGACCATACCGAGTGACTTCGGTAGGGGGATAGGAGCCTATCACTTGGAAACGCTTGAGGGAAAGGCGTTGCCAAGGCCATTGAATGTAGCAAATTTAAAGAAATTCAATTTCTAATCTTTGTACCAAAGGAGTCGCAACTCTTGTATATTCCATTTTATCTATGAAAAGTATCTTATTAAAATTCTTGTGCCAACGATTGATTTTCTAAAAATTGTGCATGGCCGAGCACCTGCAACAGGGGAAAACCCTGTCGGGACAATTGTGCAAATATCAGGCCAAGGCCTGAAAGTCATGGGTAACAATGAGCCCACTACTTCATGCCGAAGGAAAAAAAATCCTAACTGAGAAGAGCTCAAACTAGGTTTACTGCACTGATCTCTTTTTTAACTAATTAACTAGGCATGACGATGCGAGTGTTAGACCAAAAAGAGAGTACGAAAAGAACCGACAGTGGCAGTAAAAACAAACAACTTCATTCACAAAAAGGGAACAAATGTCCCACCACAAAAGCATTTTATTCAAAATACTACGCCCACAGGTCGGGCAGATTGGCTGACAATATAGCCATACAACACCAGAAAAACAAAAGACTATCAACGAGACACATCACTTAGGAACTTTGAAGACAGAGGGAAGAAGCTCGACAGTAGGTGAGTGGCAATCATTCCCATACACGCCAGAAGATGAAATAGCATCGTCGGCCTAAATATTGGATTTGGGTTGAACAGGCAGCGGTGGTAGGGGAGCTTGCTCAGACAGATCTGAATATTTGGCCCAAAGGGGGGACTCTTCAGGGACTTCGGCATCCCCAAGAGCTACGTCATAACCTCGCTTAAATACGAGAGTTTTGATTTGCTCGACCTGCTGCAGATACGTCGCTTTAATCTCCTTGAATTGGGCATCCTTGGATTTCTCAACAGCTTCCCGAATCTCCTTTTCAGCCTTAGTCTGTCTGGAACGAAGAGCTCTAAGCTCCATTTCAGTCGTATCAAGGCGGCTCTTGACAGCGACCACCTGGACCTCGGCAATCTGACGTTCTTGGAAAACAAATCAGCCTTGGACTCAGCCTGGCACCGAGCAGCTTTGGAACTTGCTAGTTCCTTTTCTAAGTCCTCCATGCGACAGTGAAGTTGCTTCAGGCAATTTGCAGTGATAAACCATTTTTGAAGACCCTGAAAGAAAAAAAAAAGAAAAATTGTTAGGAATGCATATAAAAGAAAAGGGAGAACTGATTAAACCCAGCATACCAGAAAACAGTGCTGGACCCCTGTGGATACAAGCTCGTCGTTGGATAAGGCACTATGCAGGTTCATATCAGAAGGAAGAAGTGCAGATTTGCCCAGGATAAGTGCTAAAAATGGAGACCCAGCAACTTCCTCACCCAAGGATGGAGATCCGAGCGAACCTTTCCTACCTAAAGAAGAGCTAGGCTGAGGAGGCAGTGGAGGTAAACTTCCTTCCGACCATATGGAAGGAGAGTCAGTAACTTCGGCTGACCGAGCGGGAAGCTTGCTCACCTTTGGCTAGGATCAGGATCAGAGGCCGATTCTTGCCCAAGTGTTGAAATAGGCCCAGAAAGGGGAGCCTTCCCAGTCCTGGAAACCGGAAGGTCGCCAAAGCTGTCAAAGAGATTTCTTGGTCTGTGTCGAGACATTGCTGGAGATGGCTGGCTGGCGTCAGAAAGGAAGAATTATCCGAAATATTTAAAACAGGAGTTTGTTGACGGTCAACAAAAAATGAGGAATCGCTAGGAGGTGCAACGCTTCGTTGATTTTTTAGTACCAAAAGTCTCTTTCCGAGCAGGAGGAGATTGATCGGAAGATGGAATGGGGGCAAGCGAATGTTGAGAAGCAAAGGATTGGGCGCTTGAAGTTATACCCACCCGCAAAGATCGAGAAGGGTTGACAACCTTCACCTTCTTCCTCTTAGAAGGGAGATCAGATGCCAGGGGTTCGTGCCAAGGTGGAAGTGCTAAGAAACTGTCATATGTACGGGTATACCCAAGCAGAATGTGAGCAGCTCGGCCGCAACCTTTCAGCTCGGCAGGACCCCGAAACTCGACCACACGACTTAGCTCTTCGGCCCAGACGAGGGATGAAGGGACACGGTTGATTGTAGCATCTAAAGATATAAAAAAAAAAAAAAGAACAAAGGAGTAGTTAGTAATGAAAAAAATATACACTGAAGAAGTGAAGAACAAGAAAAGGAAGCTTCAAAGAGGGGGGAAATTCCAACCTGAGAAATCGGGGGATCGAGGAACCACACGGTTAATCCCACCCCAGATGGTTGGCGATTCCCAGTTTTCACTCACAATAAAGAAATCTCCTTTGCTAGATTTATTGGAGTCCGGAAGATAGTGGACAAGGAGTCTATTGGGATCCCTAGATTTCAAATAGAGAAGGGATTTCTGTTGGTTAGAGAAAGAAAGAGGACTAAGAGGGGATTGAGGGGAAACCTAACCCCGCCTTCTACTATGGCGAATGAAGGAAAGGGCATCCCATCTCGGGACCCTGTCTCAAGGGACTCGTCGGACCGCGGGGCGCGGACCTGAACGTCTGAGGGGATGTTATATTTGTCCCTGAAATCGGAAATCCCCTCCAGAGTAAGGAGCAAATCTTTAAGGTTTCCCATTGAAGAAGAGGAAGGTGAAGGAAGATGACACTTACCGCAGATTGGAGGAAGAAGAGAGAGGAGAGGCAGACCCCAGAGACGAAGATTTGAAATAAGAAAGAGAGGAAGATAGAAGCCGAAGAAGGAGGAAGAGTGATTTATAGATTGACGCGTGACAGCTCTTGACAGGCGAGCCATCATTGTAAGGACGCCTGGCCAAAAAAAATCTCAAGCCCCCCTATTCTCTCGAAAAATGTAAAGGGAAAGGCTGACTTGGGGGGCAATTGTGGGGGGGAGATTTGAATTAGTGCGTGGTCAAGCTTGGGTCAAGATCAACCCAGCCTGGCCCATTAATCCAACTCAAACGATCATGTGGAGTAAAGAGCCAATTACCGCCAGCGTGCAGTTATTGAGGAAGAAATTCCTGGATTCAAGGCGCCCCACGATCTAGGGTCAGGCAGTTACCAAATCATGGGGGGGAGGAGGAGAACGTGCGCAGGTGGAAGGGAGAAGATTCAGGGAAAAGGAAAGCATATAAGGAAAAAAAAAACAGAGCAAAAGGGGAGGTAGGCAATTTTTGGAAAACAACCAGAATCAAAACGATAACACAGCCAGTAGCTAACTTAACCATCAGAGGATCCTCGGTCGGATAAACCGATCGAGTCTTCACTGTGATTTTTTGTGATCTCAAGGATAGTGATTTGATACGAAAGTGAAGGCAAGTCAACCTTGCCATCGACAAGACGAGCGGACCTCCAGTCCAAGGTTTGTTCAAAATCAGATCTTACAAAGGCCATGAGTGACTTGCTAACCCTTTCACTGGAGCCATACTATCAATCCAGTTGGAAAAGGTGCTTTCTATGATGACCTTCCTGTCTTGAACAACTAATCGTGATGCCTTTTTTTCTCTCTGAAAACTATTCCCAAATCCAATACAGTCCACAAACAAACTTCCAACATCATGCCCCCTTTTAACCATTCATATAATTCAGTTTATTGCCGTCATCATCATAACAATAAGAATAACAGCAGCAACAAGGATAATAATGTATCACTGTCCTGAATTAGTAGTTCAGATGGTAAAGGGACATCAAAGCCCTCAGGACAGAGGCGAAGTGCCCTGGTTTGAGCCTGGTCAGAACAGAGAGATATCCGCAAATTATTGGCTTAAAATGGGATAGAATAGGATTAGCTCTAAAAGAAGATCTGTCATGGTACTTGACTTGTGGTGTGGGACACAGAGGAAGCATGAATTTGGTCAGGTCTCTCCTCAAATCAATACATTAAGAATGAAAAAGATGTAATTGTTCTGAAATGAAGTATGCATTCATAAATCAAAGTGGCAGTTGGGGTGATCTGGAAGTACAGAGCAAGAGAACCCCACCTCATAAGTGGAAAGGGATCTGCCGACTGCAAGATATGCAACAATGGCAGAGCAAATAAAAGTACAGACAATAAGGGTCTGTTTGTGCAGCGGAGGTTTCCTCAGAAATTACAGGGCCATTTCGTTTGTGTGCAGCAAGGATTTCCCTCGTCCGGATTTTAGGAGCGATTTTCTAAAGGGAAAAATGATTTCATTTTCCGACTCGCCTAATAAGAAATGAACTGTTGCGGTTCCTCTTCCACGGCTCTACACAAATAGACCCTAATATAGATAGGGGTGTTCACGGGCCCGGCCAGTCCAGCCCTCTTTAGGCTGGGCTTGGATATGTGATTTGGGCCCATTTAATAATTGGGTCAATCTTGGATCAAGTGAAAGAAAGCCCAAAGCCCGGCTTGGCCCATATAAGTACTGCCCGTAATTTAATTTAATTAGGCCAAACATTTTCTAGAAAGCCCACAAAATTGATCAAAAGCCCGGTACAGCCTGGCCCTGTTGATTAAATGGGAAGGTTCAGGACTAACATTTACAGCCCGTTTCAAAAGTTGCGCCAGGCCTAAGCATTGTAGGCAGTTCATATGGTCTATCACTGTCGTAACAAATAAACATATTAGCCTACTTGGCTATGTGAACATAAGTTCAAGTTTGAGAAAGAGAGGGAGGGAATAGGTTATATTATTAGTAAATGCAAGTTGAAGCTAAAATTAAATGGATTTGAAACCAAGTTTTAGGTCGTCCATAGTTTTCTGGTGGACCCACACAAGACACTTACAGAAAAAAAAAAAATTTTAAGATACAAAGAAAAACAAAAGGTCTCACCTCCCAGTAGTAAATAGTAACCATCATCTAATGCCACATATACTGTCCTCCTACGATCATCTGATTAAAGTGACTATTATAGAACATGATCCATCCAAGAAGGGCCCCACCAGTTCATTGAACATCACCAACAGAAAACATCATTTATTCAGACTTTGAAAATCATCATTCTAGTTTTAAAATATCTCTAACAAGTGTTTATAGCATTCATACAGCCTTAGTGATGACACCTCAAAACCATAGCCATCAGATTGATCACGAAGCTCGAAGCAAAACAAGAATATTATGATACAATTGACCACAGATGAGCAACTATGATGGAGCACCCAGATAGGAGGCCAGCCGCAATATATCACTGAATACTCCACCTGCAGTAACTTGAGCACCAGCACCCGGCCCACGGACAATCAGCGGTTGCTCCTTATATCTCATTGTGGTGAAGGCAATGATGTTGTCTGATCCAGAGAGCTGTGCAAATGGATGATCTTTCTTGTATCTTCTTAATTCCACATACCCTTTTTCATTGATAACGTCCACCACTCCCACATATCTCAACACCTTCAGAAATATCAGAGAGTCATAAACCACATGGCCGTTGCATCGAAAGGCTAATAAACAAGCCAAGCTAGCATGCAGGTTACCCAGCTCAGCTCGATTGAGCTTAATTTGAGCTCCACTCAATTCTCATAAGGGCCTCGAGCAAACAGCTGCTCAACTCAGCTCAGCTTGTCAAGGAGCTTGGCTCAATGCATGTTACATAATACATTTATTCTATACTAAGAAAAAGTAACATATATAGAGAGTGAATAAATACTATACGTAACACAAGACAAAATACTTAAGTTTATGATGAGGCAGAGGGTTGCAAGGTTCTAGCCCCAGTTGGAAAAGGGGTATTATCCACTAGCACGAAGAAAAATTGGGTTAAACAAGGTAGCTTAGGAGGGTAGATTAAGATTGCCCAAAAAGTTGAGTTCAATTAGAACTATCAGAAAACTAACTTAACAGGGTATACCAACTTGAGAGATGCACATATCTGATGACCAATCACTATGCACATTGCTTATCACCTGCTTTGACTTATCCAAACTGTCCATATCCCACTCTCCTTACATAGGAATCCCTTATTCATGTATGGCCTTCCAATGCCCACCAAATCCAATCCCCCTTGATTGGCACTGGCGCATGATTGGTTCCCTAGTGGCAGGGGCGGACCCATGTACTAGCATGGTGGGGCGGCTGCGCCAGGTAGATTTGAAAAATACCATAAGGGGGTATGGGGCCCCGATCATGCCCCACCCTCAAATCGAAAAGCCCCTAAATTCTCTTTGGCTCACTCAGGTCTCCCAGCGCAGAAAACCGTCGCGCTAAATGCTTTTTCCATCCTCTGGATTTAGACTCCGGTCTCCTGCATCTTCGGCAGAGCAAGTTTCTTCACTATTTCTCTCTCGATCTATTCTCTCTTCTCTCGATCTCCTCTCTTTCTTCTCTTTTATCTCTGTTCAGCTGTTACCCTCCCTCTCCATCTATTTTTTCTTATTTTCTGTTTCTTTTTCTTTTTTCTTTTTTCTTTTTTCTTTTTTTTTTCTTTTTTTTGCGTTGATTAACCTTGGTCTTTCTTTGATGCATGATGGGGTTATTCATGGTATCTCTGCTTCCTCTATTTCTTTTTCGTTTCAAATGTGTTTATAATGTGCGATTCTCTAATGGATTTTCTTTTCGCTCTTAAATCTGTCCAGATTTAACCGTTAGATAGATATTGGGTATGACTGTTGGACAAGGAGAAAGCCACTATCGGTTGTGGTGATTTTATTGCTTAAGTGAAATTGATGTGGGTTCTTTGGTTATATTTTGGTTTGAATGATTTTGGAATTTGTCCTAGGTGATATATATGCTATATTTGGTTGTTTGGTGTCTATAGAACTGTTAATAGAAATTGATGCTCTTCCATCTTAATTAATGGTTTGGTGGGCTAGAAAAACTCTTCTCAGATGGATGTTTATACAGAAGCTGATTTTTCTTTCATTCCTGTTATACTGGATAGGGTATAATGCCTCCCCTCTCTAAATCTCTAGTAAAGGAACTTCAAAATCAAAAAAATAAAAGTGGGGCTTCCTATTCCTACTCAAAATCATTTATTCTCAGTGTAAATTTTTTTCATCGATAGAGATTTCATTTTGATCCAAACTCCTATGCACCATGGTTTAAGCAGATAAATAGACTAGAATTCCCAAATTAGTCCTTTTAGATGACCCTAACAAGTAGCAAGCCACATGAACATGGATAGTTAGATCAAGTTTTTTTTTTTTCTTTTTCTTTTTTTAATGGTATAGTTAGATCAAAGGTTTCTTTGTGCAGGTTGATTGTAAGTGATTTTCTCATGTTTTTTTCAGTTTTCTGTAATTGATTTCACTAGTTGAGTTTTGAATACGCCCAAGATTCATCCAACACGTGTTTTTATCCAAATATAGGCTTTTGATGGCACGAGATACGGTTTTTAGACGGAAACGAGGCTGAATCCCACGAGATTAGTTAAAGTAAAAGACATTAAAGAATTTTCCAGAGCGCGTCTCAAAACTATGAATTGCGTGAAATGAGGTTTACAACGTACAGTTTTGCAAATCCGCCTAAAATCACAAACAAACTGCCCGAGACACAGGTCTCGGTCTTAAACAACGTTGAAACCCTTACAATGCGTTCCTTACCCCAGAATCGCTCGAAACACATTTGTAAACAAAATGTGTCTCAGAATATCCTAAAATGTGTTCTTCGGCTAGAATCGTATCAAACGAATTGCAAACCAAGAGGCCAAGCAGTAATACCCAAAACGCTCAAGAATAATCCAACACGTGTTTTTATCCAAATATAGGCGATTGATTGCACGAGATATGGTTTTCAGACGTAAACGGGGCTGAATCCCAAGAGATTAGTTCTTAGGCACTAATTTGCACGAAACCCATTTTAAAGTTAAAAAAAAAAAATTAATCACAGTGTTTTCCAGAGCGCGTCATTCAACTGCGAGTCACGTGAGACGCGGTTTACAACCTACATTTTCTCAGAGCCGCCTAATTCCAGACAAACTGTCCGAAGGATGGGTTTCAGTCTTAAAAAACCTTGAATCCTACGCATTTCTTTCCTAACCCTAGCATCACGTGAAACTCATTTTACGAAACCCATTTTAAAGTTAAAAAAAAAATAATCACAGTGTTTTCCAGAGCGCGTCATTCAACTGCGAGTCACGTGAGACGCGGTTTACAACCTACATTTTCTCAGAGCCGCCTAAAATTCCAGACAAACTGTCCGAAGGATGGGTTTCAGTCTTAAAAAACCTTGAATCCTACGCATTTCTTTCCTAACCCTAGCATCACGTGAAACTCATTTTAAAGCAAAACATAGCTCGAAATATTTTAAAATATGTATGAAATGCCTAGAATCTTATGATCGTATGAAATGCATTTCAAATCAAAAGTGGAGACAACACCCCCCTGAAATGCCCTAGAATCATCAATGACGCGTTTTTATCAAAAAATAGGCTATTGATTGCAAGAAATACAGGTTTCATTAAAAAACAGCTCAGAACCCCGCGAGATTAGTTCTTAAGCCCGAATTTGCCTGAATCCCGTCTTAAAGGAAAAAGGATTCCCAGAACTTCCTAAAGCGCTTCTTTCAACCGTAGACTTCGTGGAATGCGGTTTGGAGCCAGTGTTTTCCTAGATCCACCTAAAACGAGGTTTCGTAATAAAATAGATTAGGAAATGCCTGAAGCACGTGTTTCAGACCTAAACAACCCTGAAGCCCACGTAATACGTTCCTTACCCTTGAATCGCCTGAAATCCTTTTTAAAGCGAAAAGTATCTCAAATTATCATGAAATGCGATTTCGGCATAGAATCGTTGTGAACGCATTTCGAAGCAAAAGATTGGACCATAATACCCTGATATGACCTAGAGACATCCGAAACGCGCTTTTATCCAAATACGGGCTATTGATTGCACAAGATTCTTTTGTCTGTCAGAAACGTGGCAGAATCCCACGATATTAGCTGTTTAGCCCTATTTTTCCTGAAACTCGTTTTAAAGTAAAAGACATCAAAGAATTTTCCAAAGCGCGTCTCCAAACTATGAATTGCGTGAAATGAGGTTTACAACCTACAGTCTCGCAGATCCGCCTAAAATCACGAACGAACTGCCTGGAAACACGGGTCTCAGTATAAAACAACCTTGAAACCCCTGCAATGCGTTCAGAGTAAAGCCCTAACTTGATAATGTGTAAGCCTATTGCATTCAATTTGTAAACTAATTCGGTAAGCTAATTTTATGAACTCTATTTTTTTTTTTTTTTTTGAAAATTTATTTTCAATTACCTGCATGCAGTACCTTGTTAACCACCTTCCGAACTTGCATTTTTGTGAACGCATAAATTGCGTCCACTAGGTTCCATATAACCTGCGATTCTTCTTCACCATCCTCAGCTTCATCTTCTTCATCATCATCCTCAGCTTCATCATCTTCTTCATCATCCTCAATTTTATCATCTTCTTCACCATCATCTTCATCTTCATTTTTCACAGCTTCATCATTAGCACCACCTCCGCCTGCAGCAGCTGCAGCCTCCTCCTTTCCCCCAGGGGCCTTTCCGCCAGGGGGCTCCTCCTCATCAGGATTCACAGGTGGAACCACAGCCTCCTCCTCCCCTGCAGGGCCCTCTCCGCCAGGGGGCTCCTCATCAGGATTCACAGGCGGAACCACTGCCTCCTCCTCCCAAGGGGGCATATGCGGCGGCACCGAAGGAAGAGGAACTTAGTCCATCGGCGGGGCATTGTTAAGCGCAGTCTGCTGCGTATATTGATTTTTAATGGAGCTGGCCGTTAGGCCATTAAAATATACGGTTAATTGAGACCACATACCTAAATTATCAGCAATCAGATGTATCAGCATTGCGATTTCGCCCGAAGTCAAGGGTTGACCTGCCCCAGGTCCAGCGGAACACCACCCGGCGGAAAGGGATGATTTCCGGGCTAGGGCGGGTTGTTTTGCAGCCCCCTCTGCCGCATATATTGATTTCTTACGGAGTCCGCGGTTCTCCCATTAAAATGTAATGATATGTCGCCCCACGTGTCTCCAACAGCAGCACCAACCAGATTCATCAGCAAACCTATCTCTCCCGACGTCCATGGCTGACGTGCACCAGGCGGTCCTTGCTTGGTGTCGAGAGGAGAGAGGAGAGGTTTTAGGAATGTTAAAGAGAGGAGAGGGTTTAAGAAGAATCAATTGTTGCCACGAAATAAAACAAGGGGTAATTTAGGTGAACTAAATTAGGTCTGTTTTATTTCGTGGCAACAATTGATTCTTCTTAAACCCTCTCCTCTCTTTAACATTTCCTAAAACCTCTCCTCTCTCCTCTCGACACCAAGCAAGGACCGCCTGGTGCACGTCAGCCATGGACGTCGGGAGAGATAGGTTTGCTGATGAATCTGGTTGGTGCTGCTGTTGGAGACACATGGGGCGACATATCATTACATTTTAATGGGAGAACCGCGGACTCCGTAAGAAATCAATATATGCGGCAAAGGGTGCTTTAGAACGACCCACCTTAGCTCGGAAATCATCCCCTTTCGCAGGACCTGGAGCAGGTCTGCCCTGGACTCCAGGCAAAATCGCATTGCTGATGCATCTGATTGATGATAATGTAGGTATGTGGTCTCAATTAACCGTATATTTTAATGGCCGAATGGCCAGCTCCATTAAAAATCAATATACGCGGCAGACTGCGCTTAACAACGCCCCGCCGATGGACCAAGTTCCTCTTCCTCCCTTGCCGCCGCTTATGCCCCCTAGGGAGGAGGAGGAGGCTGTGGTTCCGCCTGTGAATCCTAATTAGTCGTCCCCTGGCGGAAAGGCCCTTGCGGGGGAGGAGGAGGAGGCTGTGGTTCCGCCTGTGAATCTTGATGAGGAGGCCCCTGCGGGGGAGGCGGCGGCTGCATCTGCTGTAGGTGGAGGTGGTGCTGATGATGAAGCTGAGGAAAATGAAGCTGAAGAGGATGGTGAAGAAGAAGATGATGAAACGGATGATGAAGAGGTTGAAGATGAGGATGATGAAGAAGACGATGAAGCTGAGGATGATGAAGAAGATAAAGAAGTAGAGGATGATGAAGAGGATGAAGCTGAGGATAAAGCAGAGGATGAAGCTGAGGAAGATGAAGAAAATGATGAAGCTGAGGATGATGAAGTGGATGAAGCTGATGATGAAGCTAAGGATGATAAAGACGATGAAGCAGAGATAAAGCAGAGGATGAAGCTGAGGAAGATGAAGAAAATGATGAAGCTGAGGATGATGAAGTGGATGAAGCTGATGATGAAGCTAAGGATGATAAAGACGATGAAGCAGAGGATGATGAAGAAGATGATGAAGCGGATGAAGCTGAGGATGGTGAAGAAGAATCGCAGGTTATATGGAACCTAGTGAAGGAGGTTAACAGGGTACTGCATGTAGGTAACTGAAAATAAATTTAAAAAAAAAATAGAGTTCATAAAATTAGCTTACTGCGCTGAGTTTACAAATTGAAAGCAATAGGCTTACACATTATCAATTTAGGGCTTTACTCCGAAGAGCTCGGATTTCAATCCTGTTTTGTACATGTCAAGCGCCACTTTGAAGATAGGTTTTAGGATGAGGGAAGCATGGATTCTAGCTTGATAGCTTCCCCTTTGCATTACCATTGAGAGCACTTGTATGATCTTTCCATGTTGATCTTCTGACACCCTCTTGAATGCCCAGGTGATGGTTTGAGAAGGTATAAAACATTCATGGCCTCTTCTGTCGTTTATAAACTGTTGCTGAATTGTGAGATATCATTTGGGTCTTCGTTGGTGATTAGAAACGCCATTAGAGAGACAAGACCGGCTTCTTCAGCGTAACTTCTGCCGTCTTTGTTCTACTAGAATATGGAACTGGTCATTCTGAGAGCTTTAGCGAAGCACGTGTTTCAGACCTAAACAACCCTGAAGCCCACGTTATGCGTTCCTTACCCTTGAATCGCTTGAAACCCTTTTTAAAGCGAAAAGTATCTCACATGATCAGGAAATGCGTATTTCGGCATATAATCGTTGTGAACTCATTTCGAAGCAAAAAGATTGGACCATAATACCCTAATATGACCCAGAGTCATCCAGCACGCGCTTTTATCCAAATACGGGCGATTGATTGCACAAGATTCTTTTGTCTGTCAGAAACGAGGCTGAATCCCACGAGATTAGTTAAAGTAAAAGACATTAAAGAATTTTCCAAAGCGCGTCTCCAAACTATGAATTGCGTGAAATGCGGTTTACAACCTACAGTATCGCAGATCTACCTAAAATCACGAACGAACTGCCCGGAAACACGGGTCTTAGTCTAAACAACCTTGAAACCCCTGCAATGCATTCAGAGTAAAGCCCTAACTTGGTAATGTGTAAGCCTATTGCATTCAATTTGTAAACTCAGTCGGTAAGCTAATTTTATGAACTCTATTTTTTTTTTTTTTTTGAAATTTATTTTCACTTACCTGAATGCAGTACCCTGTTAACCACCTTCCGAACTTGCATTTTTGTGAACGCATAAATTGTGTCCACTAGGTTCTTTATAACCTACGATTCCTCTTCACCATCCTCACCTTCATCCTCTTCATCATCCTCAGCTTCATCTTCTTCTTCATTATCCTCAGCTTTATCATCTTCTTCATCATCCTCATCTTCATCATCCTCAGCTTCATCCTCTTCATCATCCTCAACTTCATCATCTTCTTCAGGATTCACAGGCAGAACCACTTCCTCCTCCCCAAGGGGCATATGCGGCGGCACCGAAGGAAGAGGAACTTGGTCCATCGGCGGGGCGTTGTTAAGCGCAATCTGTTGCGTATATTGATTTTCAATGGAGCTAGCCATTAGGCCATTAACATATACGGTTAATTGAGACCACATACCTAAATTATCAGCAATCAGATGTATCAGCAATGCGATTTCACCCGGAGTCCAAGGCTGACCTGCCCCAGGTCCTTCGGAACACCGCCCGGCGGAAGGGGATGATTTCCGGACTAGGGAAGGTTGTTCTGAAGCGCCCTCTGCCGCATATATTGATTTCTTACGAAGTCCGCAGTTCTCCCATTAAAATGTAATGATATGTCGCCCCATGTGTCTCCAACAGCAGCACCAACCAGATTCATCAGCAAACCAATCTCTACCGGCGTTCATGGCTGACATGCACCAGGCGGTCCTTGCATGGTGTCGAGAGGAGAGAGGAGGTTTTAGAAATGTTAGAGAGAGGAGAGGGTTTAAGAAGAATTAATTGTAGCCACGAAATAAAACTAGGGGTAATTTAGGCGACTCTTCACCTAAATTATCCCTAGTTTTATTTCGAGGCTACAATTGATTCTTCTTAAACCCTCTCCTCTCTCTAAAATTCCTAAAACCTCTCTCCTCTCGACACCATGCAAGGACTGCCGCAGGGACCCGGTGCACGTCAGCCATGGAAGCCATGAGAGATTGGTTTGCTGATAAATCTTGTTCGTGCTGCTGTTGGAGACACGTGGGGTGACGTATCATTACATTTTAATGGGAGAACTGCGGACTCCGTAAGAAATCAATATATATGGCAAAGGGCGCTTCAGAACGACCCGCCCTAGCTCGGAAATCATCCCCTTCCGCAGGACCTGGAGCAGGTCTGCCCCGGACTCCGGGCGAAATCGCATGGCTGATACATCTGATTGATGATAATGTAGGTATGTGGTCCCAATTACCCATATATTTTAATGGCCGAACGGCCAGCTCCATTAAAAATCAATATACGCGGCAAACTACGCTTAACAACGCCCCGCCGATGGACCAAGATCCTCTTCCTCCGGTGCCGCCGCTTATGCCCCCAAGGGAGGAGGAGGAGGCTGTGGTTCCGCCTGTGAATCAAAATGAGTAATCCCATGGCGGAAAGGCCTTTGCGGGAGAGGAGGCGGCTGTGGTTCCGCCTGTGAATCCTGATGAGGATGCCCCTACGGGGGAGGAGGCGGCTGCATCTGCTGTAGGTGGTGGTGGTGCTGATGATGAAGCTGAGGAAAATGAAGCTGAAGAGGATGGTGAAGAAGATGATGAAACGGATGATGAAGAGGTTGAAGATGAGGATGATGAAGAAGACGATGAAGCTGAGGATGAGGATGCAGAGGATGAAGCTGAGGATGAAGCAGAGGTTGATGAAGAGTATGAAGCTGAGGATGATGAAGAAGATAAAGAAGCAGAGGATGATGAAGAGGATGAAGCTCAGGATGAAGAAGCTGAGGATAAAGCAGAGGATGATGAAGAGGATGAAGCTGAGGAAGATGAAGAAGATGATGAAGCTGAGGATGATGAAGTGGATGAAGCTGAGGATGATAAAGACGATGAAGCTGAGGATGATGAAGAAGATGATGAAGCTGAGGATGATGATGAAGAAGATGAAGCTGAGGATGGTGAAGAAGAATCGCAGGTTATATGGAACCTAGTGGACGCAATTTATGCGTTCACAAAAATGCAAGTTCAGAAGGAGGTTAACAGGGTACTGCATGTAGGTAACTGAAAATAAATTTTCAAAAAAAAAAAAATAGAGTTCCTAAAATTAGCTTACTGCACAGAGTTTACAAATTGAATGAAATAGGCTTACACATTATCAATTTAGGGCTTTACTCCGAAAAGCTCGGATTTCAGTCCAATTTTGTACATGTCATGCGCCACTTTGAAGATAGGTTTTAGGAGGGAAGCAGGGATTCTAGCTTGATAGCTTCCCCTTTGCATTACCATTGAGAGCACTTGTATGATCTTTTCATGTTGATCTTCTGACACCCTCTTCAATGCCCAGGTGATGGTTTGAGAAGGTATAAAACATTCTTGGCCTCTTCTGTCGTTTATAAAACGTTGCTAAATTGTGAGATCTCATTTCAGTCTTTGTTGGTGATTAGAAACGCCATTAAAGACACAAGACCCGCTTCTTCAGTGTACCTTCTGCCGTCTTTGTTCTCCTGGAATGTGGAACTGGTCATTCTGAGAGCTTTAGCGAAGCACGTGTTTCAGACCTAACAACCCTGAAGCCCACGTAATGCGTTCCTTACCCTTGAATCGCCTGAAACACTTTTTAAAGCGAAAAGTATCTCACATGATCAGGAAATGCGTATTTCGGCATATAATCATTGTGAACGCATTTCGAATCAAAAGATTGGACCATAATACCCTGATATGACCCAGAGTCATCCGGCACGTGCTTTTATCCAAATACGGGCTATTGATTGCACAAGATTCTTTTGCCTGTTAGAAACGAGGCTGAATCCCACGAGATTAGTTAAAGTAAAAAAACATTAAAGAATTTTCCAGAGCGCGTACGAATTGCGTGAAATGAGGTTTACAACCTACAGTCTCGCAGATTTACCTAAAATCACGAACGAACTGCCCGGAAACACGGGTCTCAGTCTAAACAACCTTAAAACCCGTGCAATGCGTTCAGAGTAAAGCCCTAACTTGATATTGTGTAAGCCTATTGCATTCAATTTGTAAACTCAGTCGGTAAGCTAATTTTATGAACTCTATTTTTTTTTATTTTTTTTTGAAAATTTATTTTCAATTACCTACATGCAGTACCCTCTTAACCACCTTCCGAACTTGCATTTTTGTGAACGCATAAATTGCATCCACTAGGTTCTTTATAACCTGCTATTCAGCTTCACCAATCTCAGCTTCATCCTATTCATCATCCTCCCCTTCATCCTCTTCTTCATCATCCTCAGCTTCATCATCCTTTTCATCATCCTCATCTTCATCATCCTCAGCTTCATCCTCTTCACCATCCTCAGCTTCATCATCTTCTTCGTCATCATCTTCAACATCATCTTCAGTTTCATTTTTCTCAGCTTCAACATTAGCACCACCTCCGCCTGCAACGGCTGGAGCCTCCTCCTTCCCCCAGGGGCCTCTCCGCCAGGGGGCTCCTCCTCATCAGGATTCACAGGTGGAACCACAGCCTCCTCCTCCCCTGCAGGGCCCTCTCCGCCAGGGGACTCCTCATCAAGATTCACAGGCGGAACCACTGCCTCCTCATCCTCCCCAGGGGCATGGAACTTCATCGACGGGGCGTTGTTAAGCGCAGTCTGCTGCGTATATTGATTTTTAATGGAGCTAGCCGTTAGGCCATTAAAATATACGGTTAACTGAGACCACGTACCTAAATTATCAGCAATCAGATGTATCAGCAATGCGATTTTGCCCGGAGTCCAGGGCTGACCTGCCCCAGGTCCTGCGGAAGGGGATGATTTCCGGGCTAGGGCGGGTTGTTCTGAAGCGCCCTCTGCCGCATATATTGATTTCTTACGAAGTCCGCGGTTCTCCCATTAAAATGTAATGATATGTCGCCCCACGTGTCTCCAACAGCAGCACCAACCAAATTCATCAGCAAACCTATCTCTCCCGGCGTTCATGGCTGACGTGCACCAGGCGATCCTTGCATGGTGTCGAGATGAGAGAGGAGGTTTTAGAAATGTTAGAAAGAGGAGAGGGTTTAAGAAGAATCAATTGTAGCCTCGAAATAAAACTAGGGGTAATCTCTTCACCTAAATTACCCCTAGTTTTATTTCGAGGCTACAATTGATTCTTCTTAAACCCTCTCCTCTCTCTAAAATTCCTAAAACCTCTCTCCTCTCGACACCATGCAAGGACTGCCGCAGGGACCTGGTGCACGTCAGCCATGGAAGCTGGGAGAGATTGGTTTGCCGATTAATCTTGTTGGTGCTGCTGTTGGAGACACGTGGGGTGACGTATCATTACATTTTAATGGGAGAACCGCGGACTCCGTAAGAAATCAATATATGCGGCAAAGGGCGCTTCAGAATGACCCGCCCTAGCTCGGAAATCATCCCCTTCCGCAGGAGCTGGAGCAGGTCTGCCCTGGACTCCGGGCGAAATCGCATTACTGATACATCTGATTGATGATAATGTAGGTATGTGGTCTCAATTAACCGTATATTTTAATGGCCGAACGACCAGGTCCATTAAAAATCAATATACGAGGCAGACTGCGCTTAACAACGCCCCGCCGATGGACCAAGTTCCTCTTCCTCCGGTGCAGCCGCTTATGCCCCCAAGGGAGGAGGAGGAGGCTGTGGTTCCGCCTGTGAATCCTAATGAGTAGTCCCCTGGCGGAAAGGCCCTTGCGGGAGAGGAGGTGGCTGTGGTTCCGCCTGTGAATCCTGATAAGGAGGATGCCCCTGCGGGGGAGGAGGCGGCTGCATCTGCTGTAGGTGGAGGTGGTGCTGATGATGAAGCTGAGGAAAATGAAGCTGAAGAGGATGGTGAAGAAAATGATGAAACGGATGATGAAGAGGTTGAAGATGAGGATGATGAAGACGATGAAGCTGAGGATGATGATGCAGAGGATGAAGCTGAGGATGAAGCAGAGGTTGATGAAGAGTATGAAGCTGAGGATGATGAAGAAGATAAAGAAGCAGAGGATGATGAAGAGGATGAAGCTGAGGAAGATGAAGAAGATGATGAAGCTGAGGATGATAAAGACGATGAAGCTGAGGATGATGAAGAAGATGATGAAGCTGAGGATGATGAAGCGGATGAAGCTGAGGATGGTGAAGAAGAATCGCAGGTTATATGGAACCTAGTGGACGCAATTTATGCGTTCACAAAAATGCAAGTTCGGAAGGAGGTTACCAGGGTACTGCATGTAGGTAACTGAAAATAAATTTTCAAAAAAAAAAAAAATAGAGTTCATAAAATTAGCTTACTGCACAGAGTTTACAAATTGAATGCAATAGGCTTACACATTATCAATTTAGGGCTTTACTCCGAAGAGCTCGGATTTCAGTCTTGTTTTGCACATGTCATGCGGCACTTTGAAGATAGGTTTTAGGAGGAGGGAAGCAGGGATTCTAGCTTGATAGCTTCCCTTTGCATTACATTGATAGCACTTGAATGATCTTTCCATGTTGATCTTCTGACACCCTCTTCAATGGCCAGGTGATGGTTTGAGAAGGTATAAAACATTCATGGCCTCTTCTGTCGTTTATAAACCGTTGCTGAATTGTGAGATCTCATTTGGGTCTTTGTTGGTGATTAGAAACGCCATTAGAGACACAAGACCCGCTTCTTCAGCGTACCTTCTGCCGTCTTTGTTCTCCTGGAATATGGAACTGGTCATTCTGAGAGCTTTAGCGAAGCACGTGTTTCAGACCTAACAACCCTGAAGCCCACGTAATGCGTTCCTTACCCTTGAATCGCCTGAAACCCTTTTTAAAGAGAAAAGTATCTCACATGATCAGGAAATGCGTATTTCGGCATATAATCGTTGTGAACGCATTTCGAATCAAAAGATTGGACCATAATACCCTGATATGACCCAGAGTCATCCGGCACGCGCTTTTATCCAAATATGGGCTATTGATTGCACAAGATTATTTTGTATGTCAAAAACGTGGCACAATCCCAAGATATTAGCTCTTCAGCCTTATTTTTCCTGAAACCCGTTTTAAAGTAAAAGACATCAAAGAATTTTCCAAAGCGCATCTCCAAACTATGAATTGCGTGAAATGAGGTTTACAACCTACAGTCTCGCAGATCCGCCTAAAATCACGATCGAACTGCCCGGAAACACAGGTCTCGGTCTTAAACAACCTTGAGACCCCTGCAATGTGTTCCTAACCACAAAATCGCTCGAAACACGTGAAAGCAAAACGTGTCTCATAATATCCTAAAATGCGTTTTTCGGCCTAGAATCGTATCAAACACATCACAAATCAAGAGACCAAATAGTGACACCCCGAAACGCCCAAGATTCATCCAACACGTGTTTTTATCCAAATATAGGCTTTTGATGGCACGAGATACGATTTTTAGACAGAAACGAGGCTGAATCCCACGAGAATAGTTAAAGTAAAAGACATTAAAGAATTTTCCAGAGCGCGTCTCAAAACTTTGAATTGTGTGAAATGAGGTTTACAACGTAAAGTTTTGCAAATCCGCCTAAAATCACGAACAAATTGCCCGAAACACGGGTCTCGGTCTTAAACAACGTTAAAGCCCCTGCAATGCGTTCCTTACCCCAAAATCGCTCGAAACACATTTGTAAGCAAAACGTGTCTCAGAATATCATAAAATGTGTTCTTCGGCTAGAATCGTATCAACCGAATGGCAAACCAAGAGACCAAGTAGTAATACCCCAAAACGCCCAAGAATCATCCAACACGCGTTTTTATCCAAATATAGGCGATTAATTGCACGAGATACGATTTTCAGAAGTAAACGGGGCTGAATCCCATGCGATTAGTTCTTAAGCCCTAATTTGCACGAAACCGATTTTAAAGTAAAAAAAATAATCACAGTATTTTCTAGAGCGCATCATTCAACCGCGAGTTGCATGAGATGCGGTTTACAACCTACATTTTCCCAGAGCCGCCTAAAATTCCAAACAGACTGTCCGAAGGACGGGATTTTTTCTTAAGAAACCTTGAATCCCACGCATTTCTTTCCTAACGCTAGCATCACATGAAACTTATTTTAAAGCAAAATGTAGCTCGGAATATCTTAAAATGTGTATGAAATGCCTAGAATCGTATGAATCGTATGAAATGCATTTCAAACCAAAAGTGGAGACAACAACCCCCTAAAATGCCCTAGAATCATCAATGACGCGTTTTTATCAAAATATAGGCTATTGATTGCAAGAAATACGAGTTTCATCAAAAAACGGCTCGGAACCCCACGAGATTAGTTCTTAAGCCCGAATTTGCCTGAATCTCGTCTTAAAGGAAAAAAGATTCCCAGAACTTCCTAGAGCGCTTCCTTCAACCGTAGACTTCGTGGAATGCGGTTTGGAGCCAGTGTTTTCCTAGATCACCTAAAACGAGGTTTCGTAATAAAATAAATCAGAAACTGCCCGAAGCACGTGTTTCAGACCTAAACCCTGAAGCCCACGTAATGCGTTCTACCCTTGAATCGCCTGAAACCCTTTTTAAAGCGAAAAGTATCTCAGATTATCATGAAATGAGTATTTCGGCATAGAATCGTTGTGAACGCATTTCGAAGCAAAAGACTGAACCATAATACCCTAATATGACTTAGAGTCATCCGGCATGCGCTTTTATCCAAATACGGACTATTGATTGCACAAGATTCTTTGGTATGTCAGAAACGTGGCAGAATCCCACGATATTAGCTCTTCAGCCCTATTTTTCCTGAAACCCATTTTAAAGTAAAAGACATCAAATAATTTTCCAAAGCGCGTCTCCAAACTATGAATTGCGTGAAATGAGATTTACAACCTACAGTCTCGCAGATCCGCCTAAAATCACGAACGAACTGCCCGAAAATACGGGTCTTGATCTTAAACAACCTTAAAACCCTTGCAATGCGTTCCTAACCACAGAATTGTTCGAAACACATTTGTAAGAAAAACGTGTCTCATAATATCCTAAAATGCGTTTTTCGACCTAGAATCATACCAAACGCATCGCAAACCAAGAGACCAAATAGTAACACCCTCGATTATGTCTTATTTTTTCAGTTTTCTTCTCTCGGTCCATTGTATGATTTGCCTTTTCAATTGACCATCGTTTGCCCCACCCAAATGAAAATCCTGGGTCCGCCACTGCCTAGTGGTACACTTAAGGTTCTTCAGTTCTTACCACTTCTCCCCCTATTCTAGTACATTCTGTCTCGCATAGAGCTTCTGTGCAAGGTAGCTCGTTGAGGCCCACCAGGTCCCCACTAATTATGGGACCAGGTGGAAGTGAACCCAGATATCAAATTTAAGGTATAATACTACATATATAAGACACACTTGACCCTCCATCCAATAGTCTAGTCCATTCGGATGCGTACAAACCTATGATGCCCACATATGGATATAGATACGGACACTGATACGAGGATTGGGGATACGACTCCTCACTTTTGAAAATCTAGGACACGGATATAAATACGGGTGTCCTAATTTTTTCTTTTGATCACTGTTGAATCAATGAGATTTTCGTTGTTTTCCTCCCTTTCTAGCATTTCTATAGTGAGAAGTAAAATATTAAAAGAACTATATGAAATAAAGAACTTTATAAGTAGGATATGCTAAACTTGGTCTCTAGAAGTATTGGTGTAGTATCAGGTAATACAAGTGTCATATCGGTCCAATACGGATACGTTGAGCTTGTACAAGTATCCGGGTATCATAGTGCAAACCCAATGGATTTGATGTAAATAGTAGAAGAGAAGGCGGAGGTGGATGGTCCATTCAAATCAGTGACCAAATGGGGCCCACGTGCTACCTCGCATGGTAAGACCATGAGAGACAGATGCTTGTGAGCAAATGTCTATATATGATATACCCCAAGTATATATGATAGTATTAGACATGTAGGAAAACGTAAGCTTGTTTATGTATTGTCAAGCCAAACTCAAAACTTGGTTTAGCTCAGCTTGACTTCCAACCAAGCCTGAGCACAAGATCGGTTCAAGCCATGAGAGACAGATGCTTGTGAGCAAATGTCTATATATGATATACCCCAAGTATATATGATAGTATTAGACATGTAGGAAAACGTAAGCTTGTTTATGTATTGTCAAGCCAAACTCAAAACTTGGTTTAGCTCAGCTTGACTTCCAACCAAGCCTGAGCACAAGATCGGTTCAAGCCTAATTCAGTCTATCAAGCTCGGCTTGTTTAATGTTCAAGGCAAGCTCAACCCGGGTAAGCTTGGCTGAAATCTATTACACCCTTAGACCAAGTACACAAATGGATGAAACCAGACATTTTGCAAGGAACTTGCGTCTCAATCAAGTTTCAATTAGGACCTTTTTTCTCTCACTTCCAATTTGGGTGAAAATTACGGAAACCAAAAAATTTTATTAGCTTGCACAGTGGGATCAGGATGACCAACTGGAAACACCTAAAATAAGGAACCTCTCTATTGCATGTGATCATAGATCCATTTGCAATTTGGGGTAATTCAACCAGAACATAAACTCTCAGGCGGAAGAAAACTAGGAGAGAATACTCACATCGCCTGCAGCCTCCGCATCATGTTGTTTCATTGCTATGTCAGCATCATATTTTGGGAGTTGTTCCATAAATTCGTCAGCTGATGCACTTAACTGCAACATCGTTACAGCATGACATCCACATCAGGCTTTCAATCTCAAGACGTGATGTTATATTATTTTCCCTTGTAGCAGTTTCTTACCTTCAATGGTTCTGGCACAAGGCTTTGAACTGGGATATCAGAGAGCTCTAGCTTTAGTCCAGATTCTCTGGCGAGGATTATAACCTGTAACAAAAAACATGTCATTATATTGAAAAAGGAAAAATAAAATTAATGGATTTGGACACCAAATTTATAAAGAACAGTACAATTTGTGTTCAGTGCATCTGTCCATGTCATATGGCTAGCTGCAAACAATGCACCCAATGGAGCAAGAGAGTAAGAATGCGCTGATGTCCAAATATTAGGTACCAGACCAGCAGGGGACAGACTGGGGCCAGAAGCTGATGGGTGAGCCAAGCCTAGCCCATTGCTAGCCTCGATGAAAGGGTGGATGTGCAAATGCCTCCTCAAAAGATCTCATGTTACAGCAAGGTATATATTCACCTTTCTAGCAACATCTGTTCCTGAAAGATCATCTCTAGGATCTGGCTCCGTATACCCAGCTTGTTTTGCTTCTGCCACCACCTCACTGAAAGCTCGATTTCCTATGAAGTTGTTGAAAATGTAGCTCAAAGTTCCACTGTAATAGCATGAACAGCGAGTGATAACTAAAAAGTGCAGAATATTTTTTTTTAAGAACAAGTGCAGAATATTTTGAACAATGAGTAACGGGGTTTCGCATTTCTTGTTGAGATTGAATGCAAAACAGATGAGTGGATCACTAATTACAAAATAAGAGCATCACTTCATCACAGCTAAAACTAGAACAAGCCCCATATATTAATCAATTTTTTTCAAGTTCCCTCTTCAGCAAATATATGCATTTAAAACTACAGGTCTGCATTTGGAGAACCATCTCTATAATATCAAGAAATCCCACACTGATACAGTAGGAAGATGGCAATACATATACATATACATACATACATATATATAATAGGTAGTATTAGTAGTACTAGTAGGAAGAAGAACCTGAAAATGCCTTCGATGCGCAATATCTTATCACCAGTTTCAAGGAGCCCTCGCAAAGTGCTAACGATGGGAAGACCAGCTCCAACAGTTGCTTCATAGAAATAGTGGGTATAGGATCTCCTTTGAAGTGCTCTCAACTTCAAATACTGAATTTGGAAATGCCCATTGACAAAAGCCACAAGGAAAATTGTTATATGAAGGAGAAAAAGAGGCACAGTAATAAAAAAAAGTATTAATTATCTAACAAGAAGTACAGGAGATAAGGATTAATGCTTGTAGGGGTGGCTACAGTTCCAATAATACACAGTTTGACACTCAGAAGCCTTTCTTCAAAATATGCAATGTATAATATCGTATCAAATCTAATACTTTACTTTTTTGTGTAAAATCCATGCCCCTGCCATATCCATGGTGTGTCATGATGTATCCACGCTAGGGACTTTAATAATAAGATTCTTAAAGATCTAAAACCCAAACTGGCCAAGAAGAGTGATTGGCTGTCCAGGGTATGTACGTGGAAAGATAAGAATAACTTCCAGCTTACGAAGAAATTCCATGAGCTTTTGTATTCATGTTTCTTTACAGCTCCTTTTTATGCAGCAGATTGCTTATGCATCTCATGTTTACTAATCTCTTTTTCTCCATATTCTACATATTTCAAATTTTACCATCATCATTTTAGCAAGATACATCCATTAGAGAGAAAGAGATATATTTAAGTAGAGATGAGTGTGTGTAGAGTTTTGAATATTTTGAACGTAGCTCTCCTATCTAAGCTAGTGATAGGAGTATGGAATTTGGGATAGAGAAAGGAGGTTGTTGCTTCTATTAGTTTGAATGGTGCTGCTGAGTTTGATGCTCTAGGCTAGTCCTTGCCCAGAGTCTTCAGTTTTTAGTAGTTATGAAGACAAGATTTCCGAGATTGCCAAAATTTCAGGGATATCTGTTAGCAGTAGAAAGGAAGCAATGACAGCTGTTGGCATATAGCACATCAACTTCTGTACGAAAAGGAGAATCTGTTTGAATCTGACAACAATGATGAGGCTCTTCAAGTGGCTGAACATATGAATTGTCAGTTACAGTCGCCAAAGAACACTGATGAGTGTGGGGCTTCTTTAGGTGCTTTGGATTCTCTTGGAAATATAAATATAGATAAAGTAGATAAAACTGTTGCAACTGGGAAAGCATTGGGAGTTTACCTTTGGAAGTGTGAGGAGCCTATCCAGTATTTTATCAAAGGACTTCTGGACAAAGACAAAGATCCAAGGAGAGAGAATTTAAGGGGTCTAGTAAGAAATCAAGAGGAGACCATGATTAGTAAGAATTGAAGGCCAACACAGTGATTCTTTCCGTTACCTTGGCTTTAAGTAAGGATGGGGAGATTGATGAAGATGTCGAACATAGGATAAAAGCAGGATGGTTGAAGTGGAGACTTGCTTATGGAGTGCTTTGTGACCGACGAACAAGGATGAAAATAGCGGTAGCGGCGGGCGTAGCGGCCCACCACCAAAACGCTACGTAGCGGGCGCTACGTAGCGGCGTAGCGATGCGTTTTGAAAAAATGGTCAAAAAACTCTGAAAATTTTTCAGAAAATCCAAAATACTGGAGAATGATTTTTTTTTATTTTTTATTTTTTGCAAAAGTAACTAAGATAAAGGGGCGTAGTGGTCCCCTCATTGTACGAGGTCCCGTATCGTTGTATGAATAGAAAAAAAAATAGTAATGATCATTTTTTTCACATGTATTCATGTTACTTAGTTATGCTCTTAGAAACTAATGAAAGATCCATAAAAAAAAAAAAAAAAAATGTCATGAAGGAAAGGCACAAGACTTAAAAGACTTAAGTTAAGTTAAGAGTTAGGTCTTAGGAATTCAATAGCAAACAATAAGAGTGAACTTTGGCTATAAAGGGACCATTTTCTATTAGAGTGTTATTTGGTTAGGGCCCTATTTCCTATTAATTAGAGTGAACTTTGGTTGGGCCCTATGTCCTATTAGAGTGGCCTTTGTTTAGTTAGTGAGAAATTTGGCTGCGCTTTATTTTCAGCAGGTTTGAAAGTTGGCTGTGGCACTATTCCTAATTAGAGTAAAATATGACTAAGGTGTCAATTTCAATTAAGTAATATTTGGCTACGATATGACTTTTTTTATTTCAACGTTGGTGCCTCATTGTGGTGCCCACCAATGGTTACATTAGCCATTAGGTTCTTCAGCTTTTATTTTTTTTGGATGGCCCATTTAATTTTTATTTATTTATTTTTTTGAATGTTTTTTTATGGTCCACTAATTTTCATTTGTGCCTTTCATCTCATGGGCCCATAACTTACCCGTTTAATAAAACAAAGGGGAGTAAGGGATGATGCAAGCAGCCCGATAAAGGGCATTTGTTGCTGCCCTAGGTTTCATTCGAAACAGAAAATCGAGATGAGAAACAGGGAAAGGAGGAGGAGAAGGAGAAGAGCACTTGTAGTCCTGTACTAGGTTATGTGCGATCTGTACAGGGTTCTACGCGATGCTAGAGCAATGGAGAAGAAGTTGGAGCTGTGGAGGGTTCTGCGCCAATGCTGCCTACTGCTGTTGTCGCTGCAGTGATGTTGTTAGTGCCTCCATGGTATGTCCTCTGCAACTCATTTCTCTCTTTTATTCTTTTTTCCTTCCTCTTTCTCCCTTTTTTTCTTGTTGTTTGTTCTATCAGTCAAGCAAACGAGGAGAGAAGGGGGGAGGAGGCCGAGTTTGGCTGGGTGTGTGGCGCCGCTACATAGCGTAGCCACCCGTATCGGCCCCCACCCGATAAATCACATTTAGCATGGCGGCGGCCGATATATCGGCCACTACGTAGATATTTTCATCAATGCCGACGAATGCCAACAAGATTGAAGGAAAAATTTTACAAGACAACGATTAAACCAATTATGACCTATGAAGCAGAATGTTAACCAATCAAGAAGCAACATATATGCACAAAATGGATGTAGCAGAGATGGGAATTGAGGTAGATGTGTGGTAAAACTAGGAATGATAAAAATAAAAATGAACGCAAAAGGGACACTGATGGGTGAAAACAAGAGAATGAAGCCTATAAAGACATTGATGCCCAGAGAACCAGCAAGAATCAAACGGTTAACTATGCAGAATGCTAACAAATAATCAACAGTCAAACTGCAGTTTGAAAACAGTTACCCGGTCAAGTGGTCCTGAATTAGCCTTCTTGTTCGGGGTCACTACGTGAATTCCTTTGCGCAGCCAATTGTAATAATGGTTTGCAACATTTGTATCTGCTGTACAATCTACCAATACAGTATTTGGAATAGACTGGTGTCCATGCACATGCTGAACAAATTTCTCCAAATCAGCCACTTCTGCCTTCTCCTTCTGAAGTTCTCTCCATTTGGACAAGTCAATTCCCCTAAAGAAGCAGAAAAGAAAATTGTTAAGAATAATGACAAAAAACCATCTCTTTTAAGGTATTCCAAGTGTATAAATCTTGTTCATTTAATAATGTAAACTATAACGCGGAAGTTGCACC
Organism: Litsea cubeba; assembly: GCA_012931725.1. NCBI lineage: Eukaryota > Viridiplantae > Streptophyta > Magnoliopsida > Laurales > Lauraceae > Litsea > Litsea cubeba. Next base: position 10,810,345 of record CM022948.1, read on the forward strand.
TCAAAATGAGTGAAATCATAGAAGAATGAGACTTCTATTAGGAAGCCACAGAAAAATAAACTAATAGGCAGTTCATTAAGGTAATAGTCATGCTACAAAAGGATGAATCACAAATCTTCAATCACATGCGACATGGATGAGCTTCCATGTTTGCTACTTCACTTCCCTACAAATTCGACAATTTGATGCTCACGTTGGTCAGCTATATAACAGAATAGCCATAAGACCATTGTGAGCCATTAGCCCAAGACATAGCAATATTTAAATTGCGTTTGGAAGAGGAAAGGATTCCAAACAAGTTAGAGTGGAGGGATTCTGATGATTTCAGACAAATGAATGAATATATCAACTAGCTTAAAAAGGTACTGCTTGATTCCACTGCCAAAATTATTAGATTCCTTCCACCTATAAAAACATCATCAAAAGAGTTTCTAGAAGTGAATTTTGATGCTCCAAATTGTAATAAGTTTTAATGAATATTACCAATTTGGCTGAGTGGAGCATAACCCCATGAGCATGCCTTTCTAATATATAAATAAATAAATACATTGAAAAAAGAATAATATTATAAAAAATTAAAAGTAGCAATTTGGCATGTTACTGGGGCATACGTAACACCCCATCCCAAGGTGAGCCTCAAGGCCTAGCCCTTAAACGCTTTTTAAATCATTGATTAGTACAATTCTGACCTGCATGATATTTGGTAATTAAAAAAAAATGCCTATAGTTCTCAGAGTTGGACATGGAACCCAAAATATTGTGTGGATTCAACAGAACACTTTTTTTTCCTCCAAATGACTCAAGGAGAATCCCAAATTGGCTCCATAATTGATGGGTTGGTGTAAGCCTATCCATGCAGTTATGCACTCTTTGAACAAGAATCTATTTTCTGAAAGATCTTAGCTGTTGTGCTTCGATGGGTCATCTGAGACACCCTTGATAACCTATGTTGAGCTGAAGGGATATCTATATGATCCGATCAATTTGTAAGGTTGCCAAAAGCGCGATGTGGTGTGGTATGCACCAAGCAACCTGGAAATAAGCTACTTAATATGCACACAACTTAAAACTCGCAAGCACAAGATCACTACGTAGTGTAGTGAATTGTAAGTACGAGGTTGATCCCACGAAGACTTGTGATAAAATAATGTCAAAATTAACTAAAAATCAGAATATTAAATGGAATAATTGAATAATGAAAGATTGAATTAAACTAATAAAAATAATAATTTAAACTATTAAAAGCTAATTAAAAAGTAACCGAAAACACACAACTGGTATGAGAATTGAAAATAATAAGAATGAATGAACTAGGGTTTCATCTACTCCCCTAACCAATCCTATGCATGTCCCTTAGTATCCTTTAAATCAAAAATCAGATTTTATTAGTGACATCTATCAACCTAGACCATGGCATATGCGTCTAGATTATAATTCCCATAAACCTAATTCATGAGTGGCGTACTATATGAATCGTTCATTATGATGCAAAAACTAAGCATGGCATATGTCATAGTCAAAACAAACATAATGCATAAAACAATGGGAAAGATAAATGCATGAGTCTAAGCATGGCATATACTTAGATTATTCATGGTTCTAAACCCTAGATGCTTGACATCAAGATCAATCAAAATTAAGTTAGCTACTCTTAAAATTAATTGAACATCACATGGTTGGCATGGCATTTTAACAACTCATCAATTAATAACATGGTTTAGAATCTCAACCAACAAAACTGAAATCTGAATTAAAAGATGCCAAAAGAGACTACATAGAACTAGGCTAGGGTTTCAATTACACCCTAGCCCTAAGAAGTTTAGCTATTCATGTCTTTAATGAAAAATAAACTAGAAAATAGAGTCATAAGAAGAAAACTAGAAGATGATGAAGATGCAGTGGATGGCCAGCAGCTTGCTTCACTAATTCCTCCTTCAAAAGCTCTTCAAAGATGGCTCCAAAGATGCTCCCAATAGGGCTGTACGGCTGCTAGGGTTTATGGATGATGGTGGTTGAATGGTGGCTGGAATTATATGGCTGATGGTGGCTGGGATTATGGAATGAATGGTGGCTGGAATCATTATGCACATCAACTCCCTTCTTGCCCTTTTATAAGTCTTGCAACAGCCCTCTTTAGCAAGGAGTTTCTTCCTTTGATTAGGTCTCCAACTATCTTTACAATTATGTTTCCTAATTAGGATGCATTAGGAGTCTTCTTTCTTGTTTTAGCAAGCTTTCTAAATCTGGTCCCACTAATCTGAGATTTAATTGTAAGAGATAAATCTGAACTTTTAACATAAAAGTGGGCCCTACATGGTGCGTGCAACATGAGTGTGGGACCTTTCTACTTTGGCTTGAACTCTTGCTTTAACCTTTCTTATTTTTCTCCTTTTTCTTCTCCATTCTTGGGCTCCACTTGTACTTGAATAGGACTCTAAATTCTGAAATTCAGCTCTTTGCAATGGATGTGGGCCCCCCCTTGGGCGTGTAACATGTAGTTGGGTTTTTTTTTTCTTCTTTCTTTCTTTCTTTCACTTTCCTTTTTGATTTATGATATGAGTCTCCAACACTTTCCTTTTTGTTTGAATTGTAACCAAACCAAACCAAGCCATTTCCCACTAGGTGGGGTCAGCTATATGGATTTGACGACGCCAATCAAATCTATTTAGGGCCATGTCCTCCGTTAGATCCATGTAGGCAATGTCATATTTAATAGTTTCTTTCCAACTTCTCTTGGGTCTCCCTCTCCCTCTCCTACTCCTGGCAATCTCCATGCTTTCACACCTTTTAACAGGTGCCTCCGTTGGACGCCTTCTAACATGGTCGAACCATCGCAGTCGATTTTCTCTCATTTTATCTCCAATCGGTGCTATTCCTACTTTGCCCCTAATCTCCTCATTCCTAATCCTATCTCTCCTTGTGATCCCGCACATCCATCTTAGCATTCTCATCTCCGCAACTTCCATCTTCTTGACATGATTATGCTTTACTGCCCAACACTCTGATCCATATAACAACGCTGGTCATACCGCCACCTTATAATACTTTCCTTTAACCTTGAGGGGGACTTTCCGATCACACAAGACCCCCGAAGCACTCCTCCATTTCGTCCACCCAGCCTGAATCCTGTGACTTACATCAGTATCAATCCCTCCATCCTGTTGCACCATAGATCCAAGGTACCTAAAGTTTTCTTTCTCTACAATCTCTTGTGTGCCCAAACTTACTTCTATGTTACCAGGTGTCCTACTTTGACTAAACTTGCATTCCATATATTCCGTTTTGCATCAACTTAGCCTAAACCCTTTTGTTTGAATTGTAAGTTGTCCAAATAATTAGAAAGTCTTCTTTGAATCTGAAACATCTTGAATGGGACCCACCTTGGTCCTTCTTTGGGATTCACGCACATCATGTCTCTTCATTAATTCCTCTCTTTTTGCTCCTTTTTACCTTTGCATAAAAATTAACAAGACTATGTAAAAACAAATAAAATAAACATGAACTAGCATAGGATAAACAAAATATTAGGGCTTAGAATGCAAACAATTAAGCACTTATCATGGTGTTCTTTGGAGCTTCCCAAGGTCATTGGTTGGGTTAGTCGAAGCGTGGAGCTTTTTTTCTTTTTTTGGTAGTGGTTTGATTCTCTGGAGGCTCATTCCTTTTGCTATTTTGTGGTCCATGTGGAAAGAAAGGAACAACAGAATTTTCAGAGGGTCTTTGTTGACCGTGGAAGAGTTAGAGCAATTGGTGGTGGTTCAAATTGCAAAATGGGCTTCCTTCAAGAAGGAATTTGACACTTCAAAAGTTTATGGTGTGTTGCAAAACTGGGAAGATTCCTTATATTGTGCGGTGAAGAAGGTGAAAAAGGTGGTGCATAGGGTTCCTCCCAATGTAGGGGTGTTGAAGTTTAATGTGGATGGGGTAGCTATAGGAAAGCCTGGGCCGGCGGGTATTGGTGGGGTGCTTCTCGATAGTGGAGGGCTTGTGTTGGTAATGTTTTCCAAGCATGTTGGGACTATGGAGTCTAATGAGGCGGAGGTGTTGGCTATCCTAGAAGCTGTTCGAATTTTTGCCTCTTCTTCATTTAATTCAAGGTTAGAGGTGGAAAGCGATTCTCTCAATGCTATTTCGTGGGCGTCCTCTTCGGCTGTCATTCCTTGGAGATTTCAATTTTACCTTAATGAGATTAGAGCTTTAGCGTCCTCGATTCAAGTAAAGTTTCAACATGTTGGGAGGTCGGCAAATGGTTTTGCTCATTCGTTAGCTAAGCAAGGGGTGGATAGGTGTTCTAATTTGGTGGCTTTCGCTGTGCAATCTTTCTTTGTTTTTTGTTTTTTGCTTTTTCCTTTTAGTGGTATAATTATTTTAGACCATCGTGCTCTTTTTTTTTTTTTGTTTGGTGGGCTTCTTGTATCTGGCTTTCTCTTTTAATATAATTTATCGTTACTGATAAAAAAAAAAAGACAGTTTCTTTTTATTATATTAGTATAAACTAGAGATCCCAGCTAAGGAGTCCTTTTCTTGCATGATTCTTGGCACTAAAGCATTTAAGATCCCTGTTTCAAAACTTCTAATACCGGTAATTTTCTTAAAAAAAAGAAGAAAAAAAAGTATGTTTAGCAAAAACATCTGTTACAACCTGCAGACATGTCAAACATGAATCAGCCAATATAATCATATGATGCAGGGTGATATAAAAAATTAGCATATTCTCTTGCCACTAGAGAGATACTAAAGTAGCCATCTTCAACATATGAGAATAGAGGGAAGTCTAAAATATTAAGCAGAAGAATGTCAAACCAATTTGACGGTATCTTACAAGTGGCTCAAAATCATTTTCCTTGAACCAATGATTCCCATAACACGTAAATCAATGTTAAATTCTTCCTTCAGGACTCCTGCCTGCAAAAACAATTTTTTTTAATATATACAATCAATTTCAAATGAAAAGTTAATTTCAACTAGAAAAATTAAATCCCAAGTACACTTTTCAGCTTCATATTCATCAGTTTATTTCAGGTCATATAAATGACTGGATGATAAAGACACCATAACTTCAATGACGAGAATACATTGTTGCAAATGGACAGTGAGTGTCATACACAGATCCAGGAAAATTCAACACACCAGGATGCCCACAGCAATATTGAACAAATCGTTATTTACTGTATGTACTGCAGTTCATAATTACATACGATAGAGAAAAAATGAACTGCATTTTAAGATATGCATTAGAAGTAACACTATCAACATATTTGATGTTGTGGATGGAGGTAGTAAAAATAGATATGAAGAAGTGTAACTTATCTGAGGATTTGGCTCAAGACTGATCGGAATGGAGAAATAGAATTCGTGTAGCCAACCCCAACATAGTTGGGACAAGGCTTTGATGATGATGATGAAGATGATGACGACTATCAATATATTAGATGTAGACACTATCAACATATGCCATATGGATCATTATACAAGAAAAAGTTATGTTTTCACTTTTCCACCAATAAGTTATGAATGGCTGAATAGTACAAAGGAACTACTCAGGAAATGAGCGGCTTTATTGCATAGATTGACCAGAATTAGCTCAGAAAGCACATAAATGACAAAACTAAGACACAACTGGAGAAGTTTTCGATTCAATAGAGTGATCTCCCATTGCAATTTGATCCTCCTTCTATATTCACTTCTTTCCTTGTCTACAGGATAGTTACAACAAATCTCCTAATTGCGATCAAACAATATCCTAACTATAGTTGAGATATGAATCAAATAAAATACTTATGGTACACCTATGGTTCATAAAGAATATGCCCCTCACTACCTATGGTAGTCTGCATGACTATCATATTTAATAATAAATGAAAGTAAAATAATAGAATCGGTGGTAGTGGTGGGTGTGGGGGTGTCTGTGTGTGTTGTGGGGCGCTGGGGGGCGGGTGGGGGCGTAGGGCACCTGATCCCTGAGCTGGTCAAGTAGTGTGCCACCAATCAATCCCGAGCCAATAATGCCGACTGCTAAAGTTGTTTTGGACAGATAAAACCTCGAGTGGACAGCCCTTAAAGCCCTTATGCAATCTTCTCTCTTCAGCACCACTGTAATATTGTACTCGGAGCAACCTTGAGCGATGGCTCTTATATTAATATTAGCCTGAAAGGTAATAAACAAGTTCACTAAATCATTAAAAAGATTGTGCATAAAAGAAAATGGCACTTGTGAAATATATAAAATAACAAATTTTAAGTACCTCCAGCATTCACTTTACCAACCTTGAACATCATTTAAAATTTTCCGAACATGTATTAAAATTCTCAAAAACAAGATTCTGAACAGAGGAGCAAACCAGAAGATTAATTTATTTTTACTACAAGTCGCAACAAGATAATATGAATACCTTTGCCAGTGCGCTGAAAAGAGAAGCACTAACTCCAGGAGTACTCGCCATTTTCTGGCCAACTGCTGCCAAAATGCTACAATTTGGGATAACCTCAACCTGAAGAGAGTTGAGTTAGTGTTACGATGTGCAAAATGCCAAACAATAAGACTAAATAAATTAAACATTAAGAAACAACAGAATATTGATGTCAGGGAAAATAGAAGTTCACTAAAAAGGAAATGGTTGCTCTAAATAGGAAGATGCTTCTACGGAGTTAATCTGAAATGTGAGCATTCATCATGGGGATGAAACCAAAGTTGAAGATGCCGAAATAAAATTGAATTTGTTCAAACTTAAGATGGATAACAAAGGAATGGGCTCATTCATTTAAACATACAAACAAACAAACAAAACAAATACACACACTCGTGATCCTATCCACCTTTTTTTGTGCACACTCGTGCACACCTCATACTAGAGCCCACGTAGGGATGCCAAATGGGTCTGGCCGCCCAGGCCTGGCACACTGGTCAGCATGGCCCATTCCAGCCCGGGCTGTGCTGGGCATACCCAGGCCCGTGAGCATGGCACAGCCCGTGGCCCCATAGTTTTCAATTCTGTTCCGGTTTGGCCCTGTAGTTGAAAGCTCCAGCGCTACGATCAAATCCAGTGTACCGTCCTAGAAAAGAAAAGACGCTTGAAACATGAACGAACTAAAATGATACCTATGAAAAATGAAAAAAAAAAAAAAAAATAGAATGCAAAAGTAATACTAAAAATGTGAGTGTATACTTTCATGCTTCCATTTTCTAGTTTTCACCATCTATAAATGAAAGTTCGAAACATGTAAACTTATTAAAACTACTTAACAAACATAGTAAAATGAAACTTCTAGGGGCACTCTGTTCCGTCTAAGATGGGCAGGAATTGTGCTAGAATTGGAGTAGGTATTAGGCCTAGAATGACTATAAACGGCTAGAAGTCGGATCAGAATCTAACCACCTCAAGCCAAATCTGGAACCTTCCAACCAATTCCGGCTGGAATGGAATGGAATTGACAACTATGGGTGGCCCGGCACAGCATGGCCCAGCCCGGCCTATAACGGTAAAAAACGGATATATTGGGTAATTTTACCCCCTTTACCCATCCCAACGGTAAAAAAAAGGCCATATTTCAAGGAAATCATCATAGTAGTAAATTTTCTTTCAAGCTTTTTAAAGTTATAATATTATAACTTTTTTAATTTAAAAAAAACTTAAATAATATATTTTGGCCTGTGGGCAAGCCCGGCAAGGCCTTGAGTAAAATGGTTGTGCCATGCCGTTTGTCGAATGAGGCAACCTAGGGGTGCAGGGGTCGCCTAATGGGCCACCTATAGATAGAGAGGTAAGATCTAAAGGAGTGCAACCCATCCAAGGATTTGGCTCAGGCTAAATCAGAATGGAGAAGAAGAATTCATGTAGCCGACTCGAACATGGTTCAAAATAGCCGCATTATCGGTCGCAAAATTCATGGAGCCTACCCTAACATGGTTCAAAATAATCTGCACAAATATTCAGCGGATCTCTGGTTTCAAACAAATGATATCTATCCCTAAATAGATAAGGATAATACATTAATTAAAATGCATAATGCTGGACCAAAAAAGCTTCAAGAGAAACCCATTTGCAAAAACCCTTTCAGGCCATGATGCCCTAAATCAACAAAAGACGTTAAAAATCTGAGAACATTTTGAACTGAGAAAGTGCATTCTAGCCAGTGTTACGAAGTAAGTTTCTTCTTCTGTTGGACTGCTGCTTTCCGCTCGACCCTCAGCTGCTGTGCTTTTTTCTTCACTGACCAGCTGACCCACATGCTCTCTCTTTTATTCCCACCCTTTTGGGCTGGGCTGGGTTTGCTGGGTTTTTTTATTTTTTGTTTCAATGTCTGCTGGGCTGGATAGGGGTTTTCTCATTGCCGCCTTTTTTTTTTATAGGTTGCTGGGCTGGGTTTGCACTTTGCTCAATTTTTTCTCGCTTTTTTTTCAACTGCCATCTGCTGAGTGTTGAGGCGGGTTTGGTAATTGCTGATTTTTTCTCTGTTTTTTTTTTTTTTTCAACTGCTGTCTGCTGAGTGCTGGGTTGGGTTTGCTCACTGCTGTTTTTATTTTCTTTTTTGCAATTGCTGTCTGCTGAGAGTTGTATTGGGTTTGCTCGTTGCTGTTTTCTTCTCTCTCTCTTTTTTTCAAGTGCTGTCTTGCTGAGTGCTGGGCTGGGTTTGCTCATTGCTGTTTTTATTTTATTTTATTCAATTGCTGTCTGCTGGGCTAAATCTGTTTTTCAGAAATATGAAACTTTGGTATCCTTTTGCCAATTATCATGGGTGGGGTTGGAAAAAGTGGAACAACTTTATGGTTGTTGAATGTTATGATCATACATATACCATATTATGAGTTGATTGAGAAGAATAAACTAAATGTACGAAACCATATTTTTAAATTTTGATATTAATCTTATATTTCTCTATATACATTATATATTTTTAATTTTTGTATTATTCCGAAACATAAATTCAAAACTTTTCGTCGAAATCCCGAATCAGCCGAAATATTTCAGTTTGGAGGCCAGACCAAATCAGCGTCCAAAACAAATTTCAACACTGTTTCTAGCAATATTTTCCAATTCATCAGTTAATTGCTAACATTCAAAAACAATATCATCAGTTAATTGCAACAACTGGTGATCACCAAGGATGAAAATAGCGGTAGCGGCGGGCGTAGCAGCCCGCCGCCAAACCACTACGAAGCGGGCGATACGTAGCGTAGCGGGGATACGTAGCAGCGTAGCGGTGCGATTTGAAAAAATTGCCCAAAAAAAACTGAAAAAATTCCAGAAAATTGTAAAATAAAAGAATATGTGGTTCTTTTGCAAAAGTAAAAAAGAAAAGGGGGCGTAGCGGTGCCCTCAATATATGAAGTCTTGTATCGCTGTATAAATAGAAAATAATAGTAATGATTAGTTTTTTCACATGTATTAATGTTTCTTAGTCATACTAACTTAGAAAGTAATGGAAAGCTCATTAAAAAAAAAAAAAAAAAAAAAAAAAAAAAAAAACTAGAACATGAAATAAAGGCATAAGACTTAAGAGTTAGGTCATTACTCATTAATGAACATTGAACAATTAAATATCAATACTTCAACATTCAAGGTTCAAATTCAATCAAGTGAATGAACTATGAAGTGATCAACAATCAACACCAATTTAGAAATGACGGAGTAGAGAGTTAGTGAAGGAAATAGGAATACCTTAGTCACCAGCACAATGAGGGTTCTTTATAACAATTTAATTAAGACCGGTTTGAAATCTACTAGTAATGGGTAACTATATCTTTACTACTATACAATTTCAAACATAATTAAACAGGTTTAATATCTTATCTAGCAAGTTATGATAATAATAGACATCCAAGGCTCCAAGAAAAAAAACGGAAAGACAACAAGCAAAAGAGTCTTAGCTATGAAGTAGGATCCTTTCGTTTTCTTGATTGACACTTCTCTAAAACATGTGCTTCGCGGAGGGGGTCCGGGGGAATCCCCCGGCGGGGGTCGAGCTGACCGGTCAGCTCGCGGGGGTCCAGGGGGCAACGCCCCCGAAAATAAATAAAAAATAAAAAAACGATACGTATCGGCCGCCACATTTTGTGGCGGTCGTAGCGGCCGCTACACATATGTAGCGGCCGTAGCAGTGCGATACCCGCTATTTATAAAATAGCGTGGCGGTACCAGCCGCCACGGCCGATATATCGTAGCGTAGCGGCCGATATTTTTATCCATGGTGATCACTAATATATTGTAAAGAAATTCAAGGAAAGGATCACTCAGGTAATCAGAAAACATTTTACAGAAGAAATCCCTTTTTCTTGTCATGATGTACTAAAACAACAAAAGACGTTCAATCAATCCACACCAAAGTACCCGAGAAAGACGTCCCGCATCCAAAGCTTGACGAAATCTAGACTGTAAGGCCTCAGCAACAGCATTTACTTCTTTTTCAGGCACAGCAAAACATACAGAATGCTCGCTACTTGCCTGCAATTGCACCCCAAAATATCAGCATGGGCAATGCTGCTAGTTTGTAAGACTAATTAATAGTAACATATAGGAAGTATCTGCCTCATACCTGGGATATCATGATGACATTAGCTCCAACTTCTTTTACAGCACCAAAAATTGCATTTGCAGTGCCAGGAACACCAGCCATTCCAGTTCTGCATAACATCAATAGTACATAAATAAGCAAAATATGAAAATATAACTACACTGAAAATAACCAAGAACACGAATAAAAATCATCCCAAAATAATAAGTCACTTACCCTTCTACATTTACTAGGGCCAAATTGTCAATAGTTGCAAATCCTTTGACAACAGACTCAAAACCCTGGCTATCTCCATTTTCATTAGCAGAAGACTGGCAAATTATTGTTCCAGAAGCAGAGAGATTGAAAATATTTCTTATTACAATGGGGATATTATACTTCATCACTGGAATAATGGTGCGTGGATGTAGAACATTTGCCCCAAAATAAGACTGCAAATACAGGTAAAGTTGATAATTTAAGTATTTTTATTCAAAGAAGACAAGCAATTCAGAAACACATGAATAGTAAACAAGTTTACCATTTCCCAAGCCTCCTGATATGACAATGTCCCAAGTATCACAGCTTCACTGACTGAAGATAAGCAGCACTTTTATTTCAGAAAACTTGATTAAGTCATACTTAACTCGGTAAATTGTTTATTTCAAACAACAAAGTATCTATGCTCCAGAATTTTATGCTGGGACATGTGACACACCCAAACCATGTACCCGGTGGAACATATCATCAATACTCCCACCAAAAAGTCCACTCATAAGATCAGAAGATCTACATTTAATGTGGGAACCCATCATCAATAATCCCACCAAAAGGTCCACTCGTAAGATCAGAAGATCTACATTTAATGTGGGAACCATCAACAAGTCATTTAGCTGATCAATATCTTTCATACATATGTGGCCTACCAGAAAATCTGACAAGCCAGCCTATTTTTAGGCCATAGTAAACGCACACAAGTCTCCCTGATGTATGAATTGAATCTCACACACAAGTGGAACATAAGCAAAGGTGCTGACTGTTCTACACATGTCGGCTCATCAAAACTCCGACTTCCTTCAAATTTTAGGCTGCAAAATTACAGCATGATCCTCGTCTAATATGCAAGATATTTTGAAGAAAACATTAGTCATCATCTAGATGCACTACTTTACGATAAAATAAATCAATTATCCAACTTAGGATCAACAAAAGTAGACCAGTAAGTGCATGGTCAACCTAGGCTGTAAATTCTAATCTAGAAGCAATACAAAAATAATCAAATTTCATCTACATGCAATACTTTAAAATGAGATAAATCAGTAAATTTGCTTTAAGTCAACTTATTTAGACCAGTAAGCGCATGTCAAACCTTTTCTAGGGTCGGCACTGTAAACACCATCCACATCTGTCCAAATTGTGACCTGACGAGCCCTTAGAAGAGCACCCATTATAGCTGCAGAGAAGTCACTGCCATCTCTCTTCAATGTTGTGGGAATGTTTTGGGGTGTGCTTGCAATAAAACCAGTAGCAATTATTGTCTTGGCCGGATTACGAGAGAACCATTTTTCAAGTCTCTTCTCAGATTCTAAATAATCGGGATCCACTTCATTAGAACTAGTAGGATTTACAATAAGGACATCTCTCGTGTCCATCCAATTGCACTGCATTCGCTGCAAAAAAAAAAGTGAAAGAAATCAAGGTAAATGTAAAAACTTTATGAGCCTTCAGATACAATAAACCAATCACTCTAATGCCAATGCACCTTTTTTATAAATGATGACAACATCTGGGCAGACCATAACTCTCCATGCCCTACAACAAAGTCCGAAAAAGATTCTGTGGCATGACCAGCTGCAGTAAATTAAGCATGTCAGGCATTGGAATGGATGAAAAATAGATATTCACCAACATGGAAAATCCATATTAACAAGGATAACTAATAGCATTCCCTGTCGCTAATGCCTATGGTTAATGACCAAGAAAAGTGTTTGACATGCTTGTCTCAGAGAGAACATCAAAATACATCATAGGAGAGGTAAGGATGCCAGTCCAACATGACACGCCTACTCGTGAATCAGCAAAGCAATCTCATTAGTTTTCAGCATCACAACATGGTTCATTAAAATATAAATTCTACAATAAATCCCATAATTTGGCAAAAAAGATGAAGAATGGATAGATTAAAAAGTCAACTAATTTGATAAAGGAAAGCTAGAGTTTGGCAGATAATACGGTAAATAGGTATATGAATAAAAGAGATGGCTTTCAATAGTTATGTATTTCTTTATTTTAATGCCTGCTCAGCCGAGTTGGATTGAGTCGCATCCTGAAACACAAGAACCCTTAAAATTTCTGTAACAATGATAAGAAAATCTTTGAAAACTAAAAAAGATACCCTATGAATCTAAAATTTAAGACACATGTTTTTAACTATTTTCTTTTTTTTTTTCTAAATTGCAAGGAATATCATTAAGAGGAGGCTGAAAAAAAAAAAAGAAAGAAAGAAAGAAAGAAGCCCTCAAAAGAAAACAGACGAAAGGCCACAGAAGTATGCCATTTAAGTAGTAAAAGGTGGCCACATTTGTCTCTTACCGAGTTGAATGAATGGTACCTTCGATCTTTAAATGAAGCACGCAGTTAGATATGTTTAAGATATCAACATTAATAGGAAAAATAAACAAGTTGTGGTTTTTTATTTTGTTATCTTTAGATCAAAAAATAAAAAATAAAATCCAAACCATCAATGTTTCACGGTTCAGTTGTGTCTCATAAAATTACAAAAGTCTTCATGAAGAAACAACTGATGAAAAAGGGAATGTAGGATGAAATATGTCCAGCAAATAAATCTCATAAATTCTTAAGAGGTTTCATTAATGACTAGATTAACTCTCACAAATAGATACATTAGAAAACGAAATGAAGTAAAGCGTTAGCCATTAGGTTGTGGTTGTTCCCACCCTGACGAAATGCTTGAATTGTAAGATTCAATAAATCATGTATCCAATCGTAAGATTCACACTTGAATCTTAGAAGATTCACTTATAAAAAGGATTTTTTATATAGATATGAATCTTTTTCCTTATGATTCAATACTAGTAGTAGGACTCGGGATACGAACAGTAGGAATTTGACAACAATGCTTTCAATACCTACGTAAATTAAAACAATGCTTTCAATACCTATGTAAATTGCACGAAGCATCGCTTTGAGGTTATTGATGTCATGGAGCAACTGAGATAGGAATCTTTCAAGATCATCACCATCAAGAAGGTCATTTGCTGTTATTTTGTGCTTTTCAAATACATCATCCAAAGCAGATATATAAGAATCATCCCTCGACCGTGCCTTGTAAATGAGATCGTACATCATGTCTGTGACTTGTGACATTGCAGAAACAACAACCAATTTCCTTTCTGAAACATCATTCAAAATTATATCTGCAACATTCCGAATCCTTTTCGAACTGCCCACACATGTCCCGCCAAACTTATGAACAGACCACATGTCGCCTTTACGGGGATTAGCTCTTTCTATGGAATTGTCCACAGAAATATCTGCAGAAAAGTTGTTACCAGAAAAATTAGAAGGAAAAAAAAGAAGATAGGAAAACCTAGTTATCTCATAATACCAAATTGAATGTGAAAATGTTTCTACTCAAGTTCAAAGAGACAATACATAATGCTCAATTGAGGGAACTAAGTCCCCCTCCGCCAGCAATGCTACTATTGGGCTTGGGGGCACTTTTTGGTGATATAAGATGAATGTAAGACTGGAGGACTCCCCATGGAATGAACCTACTCATCCTACCATTAGAATGCAGAATGGGCAACTATAGCCAAAGATCAAATCTCAAATTTCAACTAATAGGGGCGCACCTAAATCACCAAAAGGTAGCACTTAGGTAAGGTGGAGCAGTTTATTGGACTAAATGGTTTGTTCAAATGTTTCACGTTTCTTTCAAGTTAAGCATTAATTTTAGGATAGTTAGTACTAATACCTGCAATGGAAGCAGTTATATGGTTAAGGGATGTCTCCTTGCTTCCCCTTTTTGCAAGACAACCCATCCTGAAATGAAATTAAAGGTAAAATCATAAAGCTCAGGCTTTCATGAGTGAAAGTAAAATCCAACTACAGATTGTTAAGACAACAATGCCCTTAAATGGTAACAATGCCCTTATTTGATCCATGATTTGGACCACTGATAAGAGCAGGCTACACTGGAAAAGGACCAGTCATCACAAATTGGATAAACTAAAATAGTCCCCAACCAATATGGGATTTCTTTTCTTTAATCTAACCAGTGAGAAGTCTCTACAATTTCCAATCCGTGGTGCAAACCTACCAATGCACAACCAGGACCATAGTCTCCCATGCCACATGCCCATTTCAAACACAACCCACTAAACATATCATTGGCAGTAACCTTGTACCAGCAAAGTCGGCCAAGAAAGATTTGGGTAAACTTTTTTTTAATGCAAGCTGCCTGCCTACCTACCTGTTACCAACCATCCTCCCTTTTGTAGCTTATAGGGCCCAAACATACCCATTTCCTCCCACCATATAAAGCATTCAAAGAACAGGAATCTGGACACTAAGGAACAAAACCCAACCCACAATCAAGATCCAATCCGCCCAAAATCAATGATCCTACACCCATCCAATTGGGGTGAGGCTTACTTCCCTCAAATACCAATCCTCTACCATGCATTTGCAGGCCCACCATTCAGACAGTTAAAGATCCCTAGAAATTATAACACGCAGCTAGGATGCCCATTCGCAACAAAAACAAAACATTGAAGAAGAAGTATGAAACAGACCTGAGAAAGGGAGATTGGTGGAGAAGAGAGGAGAAGGACAAGTGAGAATGAGTGAAAGGGAGAGCCTCGGGGCAGATGCATTTCTTCGTTGTTGTGGCCTTTCCAGCATTAGATGAGATGCCGTAGGAGAGCGAGAGAGAAGAGGACGCCATGTTACTGATGAAATGACAGAGAAATGAGCGTTTGAGAGAGTGAGAAAGAGAGAGGGTTTTGATGTGTTGCAACTGTTGCAGGTGTGTGTATGAATACGATCAGTACAAATAGAAGAGAGTACGTAGTTTTTTTTTTCCGCCATTTGCGAGTTGTCCTAGGCCTGTTTCGATTCATAATAAAACACAAGAAAGTAATATTTTCTAGATTATAATCTTCCATTTTTTAAAGAAAAAAAAAAGTTGTACATTTGGTAACCCAAGAAAAATATGAAGAAAAAGATTATTTTCTTTCAAAAAGCTCAATATTTTTTCCTACCTGTACAAAACTTTCTACAATATAAAAATCTTTCAAAATGAGGATTACAAAGTGGTAAAGTAAAGACTATACCAAATTTATCATGATGCTAGTTTGTTTACATGTATGGTAAAGGAAAAGTAAAGATAAATATCACATCATAGTAAAGGTGAGGTAAAGTAAAGGTATATATGATGAAGTAAAGTGAAAGAGAGTGGTAAAGTAATTTCTTTTTATTTGACTTTACTTTATCACATTTTACCGTAGTTTTATATAATAAAGAAAAAATGAAAGGTATATATGGTGAAGTAAAGTGAGAGAGAGTGGTAAAGTAATTTCTTTTTATTTGACTTTACTTTATCACATTTTACCATAGTTTTATATGATAAAGAAAAAGTGACTTACGACAAATTTTATGGTAAAAAAGTGGTGGCTAGAATATGATAAAGAAAAAGTGACTTATGACAAATTTTATGGTAAAAAAGTGGTGGCTAGACTTTATTTTACCACACTAGTTTTTCATCTAAATATGGTGAATGGATAATCTGTCACATCTAGCTCAAGGAATGTTTGTTTACATGTGTGGTAAAGTAAAATGAAGGTTGATGTCACATCATGGTAAAATGTGAGGTAAAGTAAGGTGAGATGAAGTATGTGATGAAGTAAAGTGAGAGAGAGAGTTGTAAAGTGGTTTTTTTAATAAATTTTACTTTACTACACTTTACCATGGTTTTATCATTTATGTGATAAAGAAAAGTAGCTTATGGTAAAAAATATATATATATATATATGTGGCAATTGAACTTTACTTTACCATACTACTTTTTTATCCAAATGTGATAAATTACATATAAATTAAAAGTGTTTAATGAGAAGTTATTCTAATAATGAGTTTTACTATGATCAATAACATTAATTCATTGCTATCTTGATTTTTTTAATATATATTAAAATCATAGCACCTTCCAAACAACTCAATTAAAAATCAGTAATATTCTTTAAAAATTGCCAAACAGCAAAAATATTACAATATTTTAATATTACACTATTCTATTATGTACTATTTTATTCTTGCAATATTTAAATATGTAAATTTATTATATTATTTTGTAAACATCCATATGGGCCCTTAGTATAGAGCAGAGGGTATTAGGATTAGATTAATGTAACCCTAAAGTGGTCAATCGATATAAAAAAGAAATACAAGAGGAACAACAACTTGTCTCCAGCGATTGGATTTTTCTAAGGGTTGGGACTCCGATTCTTTCAATCTGGCCCTTTCGTGTATTATTTATTTGACAGTTGGGCCCCATCCAGTGATATCGATGGTTTATGGCTTGTTCCATGTAACCACAGTGGGGCCCACCTAATTGATAATCTAAACTATTACATTTGAATGTCATCCCCTCAATAGACATGGAAATGAGTGTGGTAGAGATGGAGCACCCCACCTTTTCTTTCCACAAGCCTTAAGTTGAGGCCCAACACCCCTGCGCTACATGAGTTTTATTTATACTTTTTAGTGATAAATAAAGATATATTATACATATGGGGTTGGGCGGGTTAGAGCAACAAACCCGCATCGTACCAAGAAAACCACTATCAAACCCGCTCCTAATAAGAGCGAATCAGGGCAGGTCCATGTTTAAACCCGACCTATTGTCATCCCTAAACTTAGCCTCTGTTTGGCATCTCTATTTTTTGCTTCTAATTCTCTAAATCTCTAAATAGGGTAGAGTTTTTTAAAATAGAGGCATTTGGCAATGATTTTAGGCTCTGCCCACTTTAGAGAAGTAAAGGCAATGGCTCTTTTTTCCACAGCTCCCAAAAGGATGCATTTGAAAAGTAGAGCCCCAGTCAGGTTTTTTATTTTTTTATTTTTTAATTTGAGATAGTAAATCAAGATAATAACCGTTGGAAATGTTCATAAGATCAAGCACAGTTATGAGACCAAATTTCAGCCGTTGGATAATCACCAATCTTAAGATGTGTGCAAAAAAAGTGAGCCATTGGATGATATTTTCTTAATTATGTGGGCCCCAAACACAAGATCCAAACTGTTAGATCACTTTGGAAGGCTTAACATGGCTATAGTACATTGGGGATCTCAAGATATTTGCAAAACAATATCAGCCATTGATGTAACATGCCCAATTTTGGATTAGTCCAAAAGCAATCAAGTTTTTCTCTCTTTTTTTATTATTTTTACAATAGTAAATCACGATCCAAACCGTTGAAATTGTTCCTAAGATCAAGCACATCTATGGGAACAAATTTCAGCCATTGGATCATCACCAATCTCAAAATATGTGCAAAAAAGTGAGCCATTGGATGATATTTTATGAGTTTTGCGGGGCCCAAACACAAGATCCAGACCGTTAGATCTCTTTGGAAGGCTGAACACGGCTATGGGGTCAATTTTCAAGACATGATTCCCCGTGGATCTTAAGAAATTTGTGACATACTTTCAACCGTTGATTTTAAAAAAGTCTATTTAAAGTAGATCCTTGCATTAACAACACTCTTTTTTATTCTAGCCTCTTTTTTATGACTTTTTTTAGCAGTCTATCAAAAAAAGAGTAGAGATGTCAAATGAGGC
This sequence comes from Litsea cubeba, assembly GCA_012931725.1. Taxonomy (NCBI): domain Eukaryota; kingdom Viridiplantae; phylum Streptophyta; class Magnoliopsida; order Laurales; family Lauraceae; genus Litsea; species Litsea cubeba. The sequence goes on from CM022948.1 coordinate 10,828,699, forward strand.
CTTAGTTAGTTGCCAATCCCCTATCTCGCTCGGCTGCCCAAGGATCAATCCTTCGGTATGTCTGACAAACTCACGATTGAAAGAGTTTTGAATACTCTTGAGAAACTATTATTCTGTGTATTTTTCTATGAAGACTGTACATCATTATATAGGTATTTACATGCCTTTAATTAAGGCTCTAAGAAAGGAAAACAATCTAATTATATCAATCATCAACCTAAGTTAGGAAATCAACTAATTACAACAATTGCTATTCTAAGTTAGGAAAGCTACAGTTGTCTCAATATTGACCCAATCAATTCCACGTGAGATAAGGCATTTGACTACTAATGGGCTTTGGGCCTTGGGCCTGTTTAACACCCCCCCTCAAATTGATGCGGGAGAATCAACAAGCATCAATTTGTCAACCAAGAACTGATGGCATGGTCGTGGAAGACCTTTGGTAAGAATATCAGCAATTTGAAGTTCAGTGGAGACATGCGGAAGGCTGATGACATCACGTTTAAACTCATCACGTATGAAGTGACAATCAACCTCAATATGTTTAGTGCGTTCATGAAAAATCGGATTTTCAGTAATCCGAATTGCACTTGTATTATCAGCATAGAGAGGGGTAGCTCCTTCTGCTGGAAAACCAATGTCAGAGAGCAGACCACGGAGCCAAAGAATTTCGGAGCAGGCAGCAGACATGGCTCGGTACTCGGCCTCGGTAGAGGATTTGGAGACTTTTTCATGTTTCTTGCATTTCCAAGAAATGAGACTATCACCCAAAAACATGCACCATCCTGTCGTTGATCGGCGAGTATCCGGACAACCAGCCCAATCAGCATCGGAATAAGCTTTGAGAGATAGAGGATTGTTGGATGGAAAGAACAACCCACGAGTCGGTGTGCGGATAAGATACCGAATGATGCGGCGAACAGCAGCCAGATGAAGGTGACAATGAGCAGTCATAAACTGACTCATCAGGTTGACTGCATAAGATATATCAGGACGAGTGATCGTGAGGTAGATCAAGCTGCCAACCAATTGGCGATAGGCAGTAGGATCGGAAAGAAGATCGCCCTCCTCGCGACTGAGTTTGACATTCAATTCGACCGGCGTATCTACAGGAGCTGAAGCAGTAAGACCAGCCAAGGCAATGAGATCAACAGTGTATTTGTGTTGATTTAGAACTATACCCTGAGTCGATTGATGAACTTCAAGACCGAGAAAATAGTGTAGGGGGCCGAGATCCTTCATGTGAAAAGTCTGACGAAGAGACGCTTGAAGCTCCTGAATCATGGTTGCATTAGGACCAGTAATGACGATGTCATCCACATAGACAAGGAGTACGGTGATCCCGGATGGAGCACGATGTAAGAACATAGAAGGATCATATGGACTTGGATGAAACCCCAATCGTAGAAGAGCAGCCTGAAATTTCTCAAACCATGCGCGGGGAGCTTGTTTCAGACCATAGAGGGAGCGACGTAGTTTGGCAACCATACCAGCCCCGGATGAGCAGCCCGGAGGTAGGCGCATATAAACATCTTCTTTTAGATCACCATGGAGAAATGCATTTTTGACATCCATTTGATAGAGAGGCCAAGACTGAGATGCAGCAATAGCAAGAATAGTGCGGACGGTGGTCATCTTGGCAACCGGAGCAAAAGTCTCATCATAATCAATGCCATATTCCTGCCGATTTCCAAGAGCGACAAGACGCGCCTTATATCGATCTAAAGAGCCATCAGATTTTAACTTGAGAGAAAATACCCACTTACAGCCAATAGGTTTGACACCCACAGGAGATGGGACAATATCCCACGTATGATTTTGTGCTAACGCCTCCAATTCCTCTTGCATAGCCTTGTTCCAACATGGGTCCTGCACAGCCTTAGAATAGGATTGGGGAATGGAAGAGGAAGATAAAGTGGCCATTAAGGAAGTATGGGAGAACCCATAACGGGATGGTGGGACTGAAATCCGAGTGGAGCGACGCAATGAAGAATGGCCGGAAGGAGCAACTGCCGGTGTTGGATCAGATGCCGGAGGAAGAGCAGGAGGGGGATCCCTGGTAGGCGTTGTGCTGTTCCGTCTGTGATACACAAAATTGGGATTAAAACGAACAACTGACGTGTCGTCAGAAAAACCAGGTAAGGACACAAAAGAGAAGTCAGGAGGATCAATGTGTTTTTGAAAAAAATACTGATGTTCAAAGAAAACGACATTCCTAGAGGTACGGACACGACGAATGTGAGGATCATAACAAAGGAACCCTTTCTGGAAGGGTGCATAACCTAAAAACACACACTGAGCTGATTGTGCTGTGAGTTTTGTCCTCTCAGAAGGAGGCAAGTGCACAAAACAAGTGGAGCCAAAAACATGAAGATCCGCATAGGATGGATCGGTTTGGTACAAACGGTAATATGGGCTTTGATTCTCAATGGAGGGTGATGGCATGCGATTGATAAGATGAGCGGCTGTAGCCAGTGCCTCAACCCAAAAACGAGTAGGAACGGAGGACTCCAGAAGAAGGGAACGCGTGACATCAAGGAGATGTCGATTTTTCCTTTCAGCGATCCCATTTTGCTGGGGAGTATAAGGACAAGATTTTTGAGAAATAATGCCTTTTTGTTGCAAAAACTGTTGAAAATCAGAGGACATGTATTCCCCGCCAGAATCAGATCGTAAGATTTTAATGCAGGTGGAAAATTGATTTTCAACATAAGCCAAGAAAATTTTAAAAACAAAGAAAACATCAGATTTTGAATGGAGAAAGTAGACCCATGTAAACCGACTGAAGTCATCAATGAAAGTCACAAAATATTTGTAGTGGGCATGGGAAAGAGCTGGAGCAATCCCCCATACATCACTATGAACTAAATCAAAGCACTTAGAGGTGTGTGAAGTGGAATGAGGAAACGGAAGAGTTTTGCTCTTCCCCATTTTACAAGTAGCACAGTCAAAAGGCACACAAGAAGAGAAACCAGGAGATTTATTTAATAAACCAGAATTTAACATAAGAGAGAAAGCCTTTGAATTTGGATGTCCTAGACGATTATGCCACAATCGGCAATTATCTCTAAGAGAAAAACAAAATACATTATTGTCAAAAAGATTCCTAGAATTGTGAAAAAGATCCAGTGGAAACAAGCGCCCACACTTAGGTCCCCTCGCGATCTCCTTCCCCGACATCTGGTCCTGCACAACACAACCAGAAGAAGAGAAAGAGACATTGCAATTATTTTCAACAAGTTGTCCTACGGACAATAAGTTGGAAGTTAAATTAGGGCAAAGGTAAACATTTCTCAATGGGATGGGACCAGGGATATCACCAACAGCAGTAATGGGAACATGTTCACCGGCAGCAGTTTGAATTTGAAGAGGACCATTGTAACTTGTCATAGTGGAGAAGGGGGTGGTGGAATTTGTCATATGATTAGATGCCCCAGAATCAATGAACCAAGTAGAAGATGAAGGTGACTTACCTGAGAGACCAAAAGCAGATAGGGCATTGATAATCATTTGTTGAACTATTTCAGGAGTGAGAGATGAGGAGGGCCCAGGCTGTGAGACAGATGAAGGAGCAGGCATAACTGAGGAAGCCACATATGCGTGTGGAGTCGGAGACTGTGAAGTCTGATACTGCTGAGCCGGATACTGTGGAGTCTGAGACTGTGTTGACGGACGTGGTGGACGACGGCGACATTCAGAGATGATATGTCCCGACCGTTTACAGTAACTGCAGACTTTCTGTTTACACTGAGAGGCAAGGTGCCCAAATTTCTGACAGCTGTAGCATTGGGTTTTGCTCAAGTCTCGAGGCAGAGGCTGAGAAGTTTTATTGGCCGAGAACGCGACTGAATAGGTATCAGTCTTCTGTTGAGCAATATGAGCCGAGGTCATAAGACGCTGTTCTTCGCGTAAAAGCTCATTTAAGCAGACATCTAATGAAGGTAGTGGTGTCCGATTCATCAGAGCAGACCGGACACTTTCAAATTCATTCCGCAGTTTCATCAAAAACTGATCTCGCTGACTGGAGGCCTGAAGGTCTTAAATAACGGTCAACACATCGTCAGCCACATCCGCATACTTAATACTATCGTATTCCGACCATAGTGTACGGAAACCAGAATAGTAGTCTTGTACGGACAAATTCCCTTGTGTATATTCAGCAATTGCACATTCAAGATGGAATTGTCTGGCAGAGTTATCTTGATGGTATATTTTCTTCAAATAGCCCCACATGGCTTTTGAAGTGGGGTAAGGCTTGAGATTCATTATCAGATGAGGCTCAACGGATCCCAGAATCCAGGATTTGATTTTGGCATCTTTAGTATACCAAGAGGAGATTTTCTTCTCATCCTCAGTGGGTTTAGGGTCCGTGCCAGAAACAAAACCCCATAATTCCTTTGCTTCGAGATATGTTTGAAATTGGAAAGACCAGGCAGGATAATTCTTTCCAGTAAATTTGATCAAAGTGATCTCAGATTTGTCCATCTCAGCTGTATATTGTGAAACAGTGAAACAACAAGTGATAACTTAGCAAAATCTGATGGTCCTGAGTCAATATCAGAGGACTGATATAAGGCAGCCTTTTATTCTGCCTTCTACAGTAAACAAGATTAATCTCAGCAGCAGCAAAAACAGTACAGAACAACAGAACTATGAACAGGACAATAAGGGAGCAAAAACGGCCAAGTCGTCAGTGTGTAAAACTCCACGTGGGCCCCACCAGATGATCTATGGACAGATCAGATCCAAGGGATGATAGGAGGTCCAATTTCCGCAACTGATGGAGGAAGCGCTTCTCAAATCTGATCAAGATCAGAGATTCTGGACGGCTGAGATGGAATCTCGTGGACAAAAAGTGAAAAACCTTGAAAATAGAAGATGGCCAACTTCTGATGAGAGAAAAAATCTGGAAAAATCACTAGAATTCCTGATAAATACCTGCGACCAGTCTGGGCTGTTTCCGCAGATGAGTGGATGATAATCTGAAGTGGGCCACGATGGATCGGAGATGATCTGAGGTGATCAGGGGTGATCTGCGATGGAGAAAAAGATCCTGGATCTATTTCTGTAGCACTAACTTATTCTCTCTATCCTTAATCCCTTGATACAATGAAGATCTCTAGAATCAAGACTGCCTTGCAGGCTCTGATACCATGACAAACTCACGATTGAAAGAGTTTTGAATACTCTTGAGAAACTATTATTCTGTGTATTTTTCTATGAAGACTGTACATCATTATATAGGTATTTACATGCCTTTAATTAAGGCTCTAAGAAAGGAAAACAATCTAATTATATCAATCATCAACCTAAGTTAGGAAATCAACTAATTACAACAATTGCTATTCTAAGTTAGGAAAGCTACAGTTGTCTCAATATTGACCCAATCAATTCCACGTGAGATAAGGCATTTGACTACTAATGGGCTTTGGGCCTTGGGCCTGTTTAACAATGTCATCCACATGTACTAGCAAAACATGTTCGCGCTTAGCACAGGCAATATAATTTATAATTCAATTGGTCTATGACATTAGATAAGAAAATCAAAATATGCATTTGATCGATTAGAGACCACGAAAGATTAGACTCTTCAAAAGGAAACTCATTTTAGATTGGACTCTTTATTTAGATGGCTAAAATAAAAACATTTCCCTCGAACCCTGAAAATCTCTCCTTCAAGTTAAATTGAAATTAAAATTGAGCTTCAATTTCTCAATCAATTGAGAAATTAGAGCTCAATTGGAAAATCGGAACCTACCCCTTTAATATATAACAACTAGATGAGCTACAAGCCCACCCAAACATCTCTCTCTTCTTCTAAACTTCCTACCCATCTCTCTCCTCTTCCCACTCAAACCCCCCCCCCCCCCCCCCCCCCCCCCCCCCCCCCAGTTAGATCTCTTTGGAAGGCTGAACACGGCTATGGGGTCAATTTTCAAGGCTTGATTCCTCGTGGATCTTAAGAAATTTGTGACATACTTTCAACCGTTGATTTTAAAAAAGTCTATTTAAAGTAGATCCTTGCATTAACAACACTCTTTTTTATTCTAGCCTCTTTTTTATGACTTTTTTTTAGCTGTCTATCAAAAAAAGAGTAGAGATGCCAAACGAGGCCTCAGTTAGTTGCCAATCACCTATCTCGCTCGGCTGCCCAAGGATCAATCCTTCGATATGTCATCCACATGTACTAGCAAAACATGTTCGCGCTTACCACAGGCAATATAATTTATAATTCAATTGGTCTATGACATTAGATAAGAAAATCAAAATATGCATTTGATTGAAGATTAGACTCTTCAAAAGGAAACTCATTTTAGATTGGACTCCTTATTTAGATGGCTAAAATAAAAACATTTCCCTCGAATCCTAAAAATATCTCCTTCAAGTTAAATTGAAATTAAAATTGAGCTTCAATTTCTCAATCAATTGAGAAATTAGAGCTCAATTGGAAAATCGGAACCTACCCCTTTAATATATAACAACTAGATGAGCTACAAGCCCACCCAAACATCTCTCTCTTCTTCTAAACTTTCCACCCATCTCTCTCCTCTTCCCACTCAACCCCCCCCCCCCCCCCCCCCCCCCCCCCAGACCCCACATCCTCCTTCAACTCAACTCAACACCCAACCATCTCTATTTGCCTCTCAAACTCAACATCTCTCTCCGTCCTGAACTGCCCACCCAACCATGACCCAAACATCTATGTCATTGTCGAACGCAGCACTCTCTTCTTTCATTTTGTCTCCTCTCTCGGTCTCATTCTCTCTCCCTCTTTCCTCTTTGTACATTCTCAGCTCCTCCCAACATATTCTCTCTCCACATTCACTTTCACAATCATTGTCTTTGTTTGTAAATATTCTCCACATTCACTTTCGCAATCATTGTCTTTGTTTGTAAATATTTTCTACAACCTCTCTCTCTCTCTCTCTCTCTCTCTCTCTCTCTCTCTCTCTCTCTCTCTCTCTCTCTCTCTCTCTCTCTCTCAACAAGTCTCTTTGTCCATGAGTTTATATCCCTTTCTCTCTATAGCAACGTTTTCCCTCCTTGTACAAGTCTCTCTATAGTCTTATCACCGTTTGTCTCTCTCTGTCTCGATCTATCCATCACTTTTTGCAACTTTCTTCCTCTTTGTACAAGCTTTTCTCTCTCTATCTAATCTTATCACTGTTTGCATGCAACTCAATTCCTCTCTATAATGTCTCTCTCTCTCCCCCTCTCTTATCTATACTCTTTGTACTTCTTCTTTCCCTCCTAAACAAAAAATATGCATCCAACTTCCCACTTGGATGCATGTCAATCACGGATGGATAGTGTGATGGAAAGGTCTCGATTTGGATTAGATTTTTTTTTTTAGCAAAAATATCATTTGGATAGGTTATCACAACCACTGATGTAAAAGCTTGAGTGTTGAACCATTTCTTATGTTGTAATTTTTATAAAAGTCAATCCAACAGTGAGCATAATCCATACAACAATCAATCTAGATTGAGTGCCAATTCATGGGGTCAATAAGCGCAAGAGGTTGGATTGATGATACATGGATTTTTTTTTTCCTTTTTATATGTGAGAGAGCTCAGATCTCCAAATATATATATAAAGGATGGCATATCTGTGATAATATTACCACCAGCTTCAATATTGTCATCTATCATTCTTCTCTGCAACTCTCTCTCTCTCTCATTCTTCTCTGCAACTCTCTCTCTCTCTCTCTCTCTCTCTCTCTCTCTCTCTCTCTCTCTCTCTCTCTCTCTCTCTCTCTGATGATCTATCTTCTTTTTTTTCTTTACTCTGGTAAATACTCAATTCACACCCATAGCATTAGCAACAACTATAGATCGATCCTTGATTGTCCACGTGAAAAGGGGTACCACTTTCAGTGGGTTGGCAAGCCAGGGTTTGTGGGTTTGAATCCTCTTACGTAAATATCAGAATGTATAAAGAGAATTTAAAAGACAAAAACAAAAAATAAAATAGTGCACATGAAGCTATGTTGTAACTTCTTAAACCAATAAGTTTTGAACATACCTTTTTTTTTGCCTATGGCAACCAATCTCGTAAATAATGTCTGCAATTTAAAAGAATAAATTAATAAAAAAAATCATAACTTATTTTTAAAATTTTAATCATCATAGTATTTGAGGATGTTCAAAGGTGAAAGGTAAAAAAACTCCAAATAGCATCAGCATAATTGAATAGAAGGAATAAATATAAAAATGAACAGAAATATAATCAAATGATTTTTCATACCCAAATAGTCCATTCAATAAGTTCTATTCCAAAAATATAATATAACAATTGGAAGGTTCAAGCCCCATTTGTGTCCATGTTCAAGTCCATTTTTATTGACCAAGCTAGGTTGAGCACCCTAGTCTTAAATTTGAGTGCACTTGTTCAGGAAAGAGAGAGGACCAACACTTTTTTTACTTTAGAATCATTCCAGGCTTTAGGACTGAAGTTAAATTGATTAAAAGATATTTGAAAAAAAAAAAAAAACATAAAAATCTCTTTCTTATTACATATGTACGCTATCTAGTAGTATTACTTTATTCAACATATACACATGATGATAGGCTTTAATGATGATCGTGATGATGTATAAATACAATAATATATATGAAAAAAGGTAACACTTCCTTAAGACAGCTAGTTCACTATGGGCAATATGAGGAGCGCGAACAAAGAGCTTTTTTTGCGCATTGTGCAAGCAGTTTTTGCGGTAGTACAGGCTAACACACTTTCTCTAAGAATTAGTTTCACGACGAGTCCAGCCAAGCTGCGATGATGATGATAGGAATTGAAATTGAAAGACCCAGGAAGTCGAGTAATTGGTATATACCAGCATACACCATACGTTGGGGGTACTTTTAGGGGCCTTCAACACGAATCATGGTGCGCGCACGCATGCAGGCACGTGGACATACTTAATGTATACAATAATATGTTAAAAAGGTAACGCTTCCCTAAGACGGTTCACTGGGAAATATGATAACTCCTCTTTCAATTAAAAAAAAAAAAAATGTGCCAAGGTGGGAGTGTTTTACTATAACGCGCCCCACCCCCCCCCCCCCCCCCCCCCCCCCCCCCCCCCCCCGCGCCCCGCCCCGCCCCGCCCCACACACACACACACAAAACACCAACCACGTTAAAAAAAAAAAAAAAACCCTCAAAGTTGTAGGGTCTGTCCACCACTTAATTAATAAGTCGGTCTTCCACATAAGGCCTTTCTTATCATTCCATATCAACAAAGACAATAATCATGGCACCTAGGGCTGCACAACCGGATTTCCGGTCCGGTTTTTGGACCGGAATCCGGTCGGACCGGATTTACGGTCCATCCTAAAATGAAGGACCAGACCGGACCACTTATAAGTGGTCCAGTCCGAAATGGTCCAGACCGGTTTCTTTTCTTTCTTTTTTCTAAGCTTTTTTTTTTTCATGTCGATTTTTCAAGATTTCAAGATATGTGCTGATGCCACAGCCCACTTCGGGTTGAAGAGAATCAAACAGTAGAAAGTTGGATATGTGCTGATGCCGCAGCTGAGAAGCCTGAGGGTCCGGTCCACAGTGAGTCACGACCGAGCTGAAAAGCCCAAACTCTGTGCATAGATCCTATGAATGGGCCCAGCCAATTAGGCACCTGAGGCCAGCCCAAGTCTACCTTAGGCCTCAGACTTCATGATCTGGTCAGCCAATGAGGCTGAACTGGCCCTGTTCAACCTGCATTTGGGTCCATTTAAGTCTGGTCTGGACATTCAATTGGTTCCATCAGGGTGGACCTGGATCCAGGTTAAGGGTTCGAAACCCATAATGGCTCAGATCTGGGCCTTGGGTATTTAGATCAGTGGACTCAATATGCTCATAATTTGTATCTTATATTTATTTATACAGTATATATGAAATAAAACAAAGTTAATGTACAACGTATATATGCCATAGTAAAAGTAATATTTTATGATTGTTTGAGATTTTCTTTTTTCATCAATTTGGGCTCAGTCCTAAAGCCCAGACTCATGTCCACACATGTAATGGGCCTTAAATGGGTGTAATTGAATCAAAGGAGTTGGCTCCGTGTCAAATTCTGACCCACGCTTGAACTCCTCATTTCTAAATAGACTCAATCATCTTATATTAAAAAAATTAAAAAAAAATACTTATTATTTATAATAATAAATTCGGACCAGACCGGATTTGGACCACTAAAACCAAAAATCCGGTCCGGTCTGGTCTGCGGTCCGGTTTTGTTCAGCCCTAATGGCACCAAGAGCTTTCAATCCTCCCTCTCTCCATCTTCTTCAGTTTCTCAATCCACCAGCTCATTCCACCCTCTAGACCATCCTACCCTTTCCAAAATCAACACAATATGATGCAACATTGATGGCTTGCATCTTGACTGTAGGATTGGGTCAATTCAGGTCATGTGAGCAGGTGGGGTCCACACAAACCGCATACGACCCATTTTTAGTACGGATCAGTAATTCTTAACCCGCACCCATGGCAGGTAAACCTGACCTGCCTAACCTACTTGTTTTATGCAGGTGGGCAGGTTTTCCTGAACCAAATATATTGCGTGTTGGGTTAAGTAGGTCAGATACAGGTTGTCTCAGGTTTTGCAGCCCAGAGTAACATCACACCCATCCTTCCATTTGTATAGCAGCTGATCTGATTATATCACCATTAACCTCCAAGACTTCCCCATCTATCCAAGACACATCAGGATCCTACACCCAAACAAGGAATCCTACAGCAATGTTGACTGATACAGACTGCAGATTCAACAGTGTCAACAACAACAGCAACATTTCATCAATTAGAGTTAAAGCTAATGTAAGCTTGGCAATCTTTACTAACCAATAAATCCAAAAAGTACTTTATATCAACAAAAATAAACTACGATCACTCTAGATATACATGTGGTCAAATTGAAACAACTATGGAACTCCATAAAAAATAAAAAATAAACAATAAATTGGATTGTCTGATCCTCTCTGTCATAAAACATAGATTGTTGATTAATTTATATCATGTCCCAAGACCAAATCATAGCAAGCATCCCAAATGAATTTTTGAATGAAATGGTAATAGCATATGCATGCTCAACCCAAATGGATCATAGTTAATAAGTGAGTTGCTTTCTCAGCGTATAAGGTTTTATGCTCTATCAATTTTCTTACACTTTCCAAAATCACAAAAAATATCAAATCCAAAAACAAAACCAAAAAATCCCAAAACAAATAAATATGATAATGATTCTTTGCACATTACCTCTGTGGAAGAAATTGAAGGAAATTGATGTTGCTTCCTGCAAGCAAATCAAAGAAATCAGGAACAAGGGAAAATGCACAAAGAACCCCAATAGGGAAATAACAAAAATACACAACTAGAAATTTACAAAATATAAAGTAGAGTATGCATTCAATTCATTCTAGTAACAAGCAAAAAACAGTAACTGGAAAGAACAGTGAACAAGGGAAAATGCACACAATCAACTAATCAACTATCAACTTACAGAAAACAAGCAAAAAGGGACAAACCAGAAGAGCAACTGAAAAAAACAGTGAACAAAAAAAAAGAGAGAGGAGAAGGAGGAAGAACTGAAGAACCAGTGTTTATATATATAGAGAGAGAGAGAAGAGAACAGGTGAGAAAGAAGAAGAGGAGCAAAACGAGAGGGTCAGCAGTTCAGAAACAGAAACAGCAGAGAAACCAGAAAGGAGAAGAAGAGTACCAGCAACAGCGCAGCTCCGGCGAATACATAAAATGTCTGCTAGATTTTATATCACGTAGATTTACAAAGGGCTTAGGGATTGAAATGATTGGGGTTTTTCAGGGTTTTTTGAAACTTGGGGTGGGTCTTAATTAGGACTTAGGCGTGTTAATGGCCGTCAATGGGACGGGCCACGACTAGGTTTGGGTTGTCCAATTTTGTCTCGATTATTGAGCCGGCCTATTCAGGATTGTCCAATTCTTACCTTAAATTGAACTTGACTACGTCAAATCCCGCACCATGCGGGCGAGTTGGTAAAAATGATTGATATCTGAAAACAAACCTTCCGTAATGAAATTAAAACCACACCAAATGGGCAGCCGCCGCGAAAATTTTCATTCCATCAGTACTCAATAGAGAGAGAGCCCGGATTCCAAACATGCAAACCCCATAATTTCTATTTTTCCCTTCTTTGGGGGGATTTTTTAAACTCATCTCCTTTTTTCAAAAAGGAATTTACCTGGTAGAGCCCTATACGTGCTACGGGGATCCCGTTTCACGTTGGATACGAGAGGGGTCCTCAAGGTTCGTTTTTTTTTTTCTTCTTTTTTTTTTATCGTTTAGTGAATGGTCGATATCGATCATTCTGCGGGAACCCAAATAAAAATTAAGTTTTTCAAGATGGAGAAGAGGGGAGGAGGAGGAGAGAGGAGGGAGGAGAGGAGGAGAGGGGGAGGGTGGTGTTGCATGGGACGGACGGATCTAGGTCAGAAAGAGGTGAGGGTTTTCACGGATCTGGGTAAGAGTCGGCTCTAAATTTCAGTTGGGTAGTCTGAAGCAGCAAAAGAACACAAGCAAATGAGATGACAGATTATACATCATGTTTCTCCTCTTTGCCTCATCGTTACCTTTGAGGAATAAACAACCCATCACATGAAACATGCGGAAATTGATGCATTTTCCAGTGGAAGAAGTTGTGAATTGGACATCTTTTGTTCATTGCAACCTTATCTTCCCTTTTTATGTTGCACGTCATTTTCACCGAACATGTGATTCAGACAAAGCTTGACAGCCTCTTCTCCAGATTCGGCCAACTCCGCCAGGCCTCCCTCATGTTCGACCGCGTCGAATCGAAAATCGACGAGCTTTACCAGTCTATGCTCAAAGGGCATGCTAAAAATTCAATCTTGGAAGATGGGTTGTTGTTCTTTGCTCAAATGAGGCTCGCGGATGTTCGTCCTGTTGTGTACAATTTCAGTCCTTTATTCTATGCATTTCCATTGGACCTGCATATTTTGATCTTTGCAGCCATCTCCTTCTCCTTCTAGTAAATATCAGTATTTTTTTTCCTTTTTCTTTTTCGCTACATTAGAGACTTGATCACGCACTTCCACACACACTCATGTCCTTAACAGCTGAGCTACATCTCGGGTACATCTAAGTGTGATTTGGGCTACATCTAAGTGTACCCATATGCTTTGTAATATATATTTATTTATAGTATGAACTGTGACTTTTGCTATATGCAAGTGTGTGATTTTCATGGAATCTGATTTTTGCTTGATTATTCCATGGATGTTTTTGTTCATTTCATTGTAATTCTTTTCACTTGGAGTTCCAAGAAAAACAACCCAATAATGTCCGAGTTCAATAAAGAAAGGTGAAGAAGATTCCATAAACTTGGATCCAGGAATGATTTCTACTTTTTATGAAAACAATTGCAATTTAGTGTAATCTAGCAGAGAGCTAAAGCTCTGTTGCAGCCATAAATAGGTAGGCCTTCAAGGACAGCTACCGAATCAGTATAAAGGATTTCCAATGGCACAAGTCTTACCATGGAGGCTACATAACAGCCATAAGATGGAATCATCCCATTAATTATCTCAAAGTGCTTCAAAATTTGAATCAATCAAATGACCAGGATATTTTTTCGGAGTTCTTTTGGCAGTTGACACCAGCAGAATTCAAAGCAACAGGGTAATACAGGGGCATGGAAAATGAGAATGGTCATGTTCATCAACTTTGCATTATGGTCATTCAGGACCTTGTGAAGGATGTGAAAGATATTGCTTTCATTAAGGAAGACACTTCCTTGGTTTATTCTCTAGATCGTCGACATAATAAGACATCATCAACAAAATCCGGATGTATTCATGTGAGTACTCTGATTTAGTCCTATGAAGTTCTTAAATGGAAAATGTAGGATCTCAGACCCCATTGAGCTACCACTCATCGTAAAACCAATTGGTGATGGAAAACGGCACAACAATGATTTTCTGGTCCGTTGGTTGCATTAGGAAGGCATTCGAGCATCACTCCATTGCGGGTGTACACGAGGGTAGTACCAGGAACCTAACGGAAAATCATTTTGGTAACATAAGATTTTGTTTAAATACTCTGCATCTAGCACTTGATTACACAATTCCCTTTTCCTTCTTTGCCACAGGCATCTGTGTCCACAAAGAGGTCGTAGAGAAAACAACAGTTATTCTCGCGACCATATGTAAGTTCTAATTACCAAAGGCTAGCAAAGTTAAAGTCTTTTAACCAATATAGCGCTTTTTAATATCATATGAACCAGTGAATTTATTTGACTAGGTCATGTTTTTGTGTGGTTACCGTCTTGAACTTCTGTTAGATGAACATCATATGAACCAGTGAATTTATTTAACTGTGTCATGTTTTTGTGTGGTTACTGTCTTGAACTTCTGCTAGATGTTCATCTAATTCTATTTTACATAGTTTGATATAATTAATTACTCATCTTATAGTCAGTCAAGAATCAAGATTCTCCCTCATTCTTGTAGCTTCATTTTAAATGAGAACCGATGATAGTTCTTCTCTGAAACTTTTTCTTTTTTGTATGTTTATTTGGAAGTTCATCGCTGTTAAAGGAGACCGTAATGCCCCTTCTGTATCCCTTGGTTGATTGGGCATACCCCAAATATCAGTCACTTCGAATATTTGGGCAAAAGGAATGGTTATCTGTTATGCAGTGTGTTTTAAGGATCACAAATTAGATACTATTAGGTGAATATGTTTTTTCACAACTTTGCACCCCAAAACTATACTGGCAACTCATGCCAATAAGGGCTTGCAGGAAAAGGCATAGTAGTGGCATCCCACCAAATGTGGCTATGAATTTCCACATTGCCTAACTATTCAAATCACAGAGGTAATCTCAAAAGTCCATACCAAGTCCATACTAGGATGATTCTCTTCCATTGTAAAGAAGATTATAATAACAACATCATGGATGAAAATGATCTTCGCAGGTATCAAGTTCATAGCATGATAGAATGATGTTATACGTTGCAACCTTGATAGTTCACCTGCCAGAAAAAGGATTTTCAATCTTCAAAAATGGACAATTAGTCACTGAGTGGAATAAGCATGGGTTTTCTCCCCACATCTTGTATTCAAAACCATCCCAAATTTGCATGGTGTACATTTGTGTAGGTTTAGCAGGTGCGACCCGGGAGATCAGTCCCGTTGGGTCAAAGACCTCAGGGATACCCACGTCATGAAAGAAAAAAGAAAAGAAAAAGGAAAACTAGTCAGTAGTCACTAGGAGAGATATTCGTTTGATTGATTTTTGCTCGAGTTGCATTGGGATGCCGCTCTATGGTGATAGTTCCTTTAACATATGATCCATCATTTCTTTCTTACCGGTTACATGAATTGCACTTAGTGTTTAAGCTCTAAATGTTAGAAGATGCCGCCAGAATCTCAAGATATTGCCTACAGATTAAATGCGGAAATAACGATAATCGAATATCATACCTACGAGATCTCTCTGATTTGATCTTGGTAATACAGCAATTCGAAAATCCCAAGATCTTCTACTCCATTCCTCTATGCTCGAATCCGCACCAAGATGTGGGCCTCTTCTGCGAATTCTCTCTCCTCTCAAAAACGAGATTTCTCTTGTGTGTTTTTAACCTATAGAGCAATAGCACATATTTATAGGCTACAGTAGGGACCCTAAAAAGTAAATAAGGAATATGCTTTTAATGGAAATAGGAAACCCTAATTCGACCCAAATTATAACCTAGTTTCATAAATTATAATTCAGTCCACTAGAGAATTACAATTGCACTCCTATCCTCATTCTCAAAATAATATTTCGAGCTTCTTATTATTAAATGTTTATTAATCTCTTCACGTTAAGATTTCAAATATTCATCGATTAAATAATTACCGACATCTATATTTAATCAATATCTTCATAATTTCTTGAGAACTTACGCTTCACTTATTTGATATGTCAGATACAAAGTCCACCTGCATGGTTTGACATTATCAAAACTTATATGCTTCATCAAGGGGATATCATCAATGCCTATCACGGGACGTGGATTCCGTCAATAAACTAATATGCACCATACACGTAGTGTAGTCATCCAATTTACTGAGATTATCGACCCATAAAAGATCTCACTCCTTTGTAAATCAAAATGTAAAATACTAAATATATATGTCTATTATTTATATCGGGATTAAGAGTATAAGCACTCATAATAACCATTTGGATGTTAATCGTTTTATATAGTCAGTATAAAGACAATAAACCCAAAAAGTGCTCATGTTCAATACACACAAAGTGTACTAGCATAATGAGTTGAAACTATTCCGTTTCCCGCAGCCAAGACAAGCCTGTTGAAACATCATGCTACAATTGTACCGATGGTGTGTCCAAATCCACCTACATTGTGAACAACAACTTATATTCTATAAGAACCGGCAAACAAGTCTTCCATTTATAAGTTGAACTCTATACACCAACTTGTCTACTTTATGGAATAAAAGACACACATATGCATAATACTAAACAATGCAATCATTTGCCCATACAAATTCTCATTAAGATGAAAGACCAAAATATACTAATAAATAAATTAGTCAAAGACAAATACATAAAAGTATGCTTTTAGTATAAATTCCCAATACTAAATTCATATGATGTTTTTGTAGCACTCATGGATTAATTGTAGCGAACACAAGGTCATACTTTGGCGCTACCGGCTTCCATTTTTGGATCCATAAAGGATTTGAATGTGAATGAGGTCCAAGCCACCCCATCCACAGTTAATTCATTCTTAAGTTTGCAGGATTCCTTTTTTATTTTTACTATTATAAAACAAATGCGTAATAAGGTCATAGTGGTCCATCCCCAGCTATTTCTCAGATGGTTAGAAACGTGTAGTGTGTGTGGATGCATGAGTTCAAGTCCCTTGTAAAGCCAAAAAAAAAAAAAAAAAAAACAGCCTCATAGCAGTCCTAATTACAGATACTTGACATGGGCCACAATAAGCTCTGGGGTTCAAATTAAGAACAATTTGTAAATTATTCTATGACTTTGTTATAGAAGAGAAAGCACTCGTCAAATGATGAGATCATAGTCAGAACATATATATACACCAACCTTTGCAAATCTCGATGGGTTTTTGTATGATGTTAGATCGCAAAGTTGTAGAAGAATAATTCATTTTAAGGCAACCTAAACGAACTTTAAAACAGACTCTGATAATTGTAGTAGATAACAGGCCTTCTCAATTAGGAAACACTGCATTCAATTGCTGGTTAGGAACCATAGAACCTTTAAACTGCTTGCTCTTAATTTAATCTGCTGGCTGCTCTACTATTGTTGGCTTAAGGAAAATTTAAGATAGATTTGACTAATATTTCTTCTAACATATGTTTCTTCTACAACATGGCAAGCCTTACAACATCATTGGGTTGCTGCTGCACTCCCAAATCACAATTAAAGAACTTTGCAGCTAATGTTCCTGTCAAGTGATGAGAATCAGAAAATTTAACCATCCTTAGAAATGTTAGACAGGCTAACATTGACTGTTTTGTATTTAGATTGAGGGGTTTCCTTGTGTTGTCTCTTTAATTGTATTTGTAGTTGTCATCTTTAATCCAAACTTTTTGTTATCGTCTCGAAAAAAAAAAAAAAAAAACAACAGAGTTGAGAAATTTTCCAGTACCACAGACAATTAGATGCAATGATAATTCATACATATGATTCGATGGAGTTTTACTGTTGTTTGACAAATTTTGATTACACATCAAGGCAAAATGCCTTTGGGGATGAGGACGTCCCCAATGTTGTTATGCCATGGATCAGCCAAGTGGGTTGCCAGATTCTCCAGTGGTCCTGTTCCGGGATAAGCCGATTGCTGGACACAGAAGCCCACAAAAGCCAACAAGGCAAGCCGGCCTGCAACCGACAACGACAACAGGAATTTTGTAAGTGTTTATTGAGAGAACAAACAAGTTATATCAGATCATGATATTGTTGATAAGAAATGACTTAGTGGAGAGTAGAAATCACACCATTTTTAACCTCCTTGATCTTGTATTCCTTGAACTTGACTGGGTCCTTGGAGTAGCCCAATGGATCGAACGCTCCACCTGGATACTTCTTCTTCTCAGTGTCTTTCTCCATACTCCTTTGGTGCTCCACAAAGGCAATAGCAATGAATTCAATCACCAGAATGGTTGGGAGGGTACCCCATGGGACTGGGTTGCCTAGGTAGGTGGCTTGGCCACCTGGAATTGCAGCCCACTCCTGGGCCTTGACCCAGTTGCCCAACCCCAATGCTTCTGGCACCAAGATCCCAGGCTACATAACATGCCAAAATGAACACATCCCTCAGGCTTCATTCAGAACAAATAAATTCATATGCTAAAAATTAAAACTCTCAAGGGGTACTCTGTATCCAATTTAAATTCCAATTTGGCGGTCGGTCGCAATTTAATGGAATCTACCAAACATTTTTTCATAACACAAGAAAACATATACTTCCACTGGATGTCTAGACTAGATATATAGGACTTGGTAACTTACAACAGCAAGCATTGCCCATCTGCAGTGAATGAGTTCAGACTCCTTGAATCTCTCCAGGTTTTCCGGGACTTCACCGAGCCCAAGTGGGTCGAATCCAAAGTCACTGGTACACACATAAAAGAGATTAATCAAGCATCAGAAACACATACAAATGCAAAATTCTCTGCACTAGCCCACCCATCTGCGAGTCAATTCTTCCTAATGGTGTCAAATTAAATTACCCAGGGGCCGAGCCATCGAGGTGAGGCGGGCGAGGCTGACCCGGCATCCACTCAGCCGACATGGCGAACCTAGATGATGCATTGGAATAAGCATTTGGGAGTGCAACTGTGCTTGTGAATTTTGATCTGGAAGATGATAGGAGAGTTGGAAACACTGATGCAAATCCACAGCTCCTCAATGCATTTGAAGCCATCTTCTTCTTTTTCTTCCTCTCTTGCTGTTGTCAGGGACGACTGTTTGGAAGATAGGCAATATGGGGAGGACAGGCTGAGAGTGGTAGTAGTAGTGGTATAGTAGTTGAAGCTGCTGATAGAAGAATCCAAATACCATTTTCCATTGGCTGCTGCAATCCTCTTACTCAAATATCATTGGACCACGTTTGATCACCCAATCTTAGTGATGGCCCACATTGCATATCTAGTTGATGGGTGTTTTGTGGTAGAGATTGTAATGACAGGCATGGAGAATCTACAAACAGATAGGGCTGAAAGGCTTCCACTGTCACAAATCATATGCCTTCAGAAAGTGGTGACATTGTAGCTAGGATCATCAGCAAAAGCCCAAATAATATTACTCTGGGTTTGGCCGGTCCAATGGTCCCAACAGGCTGGACCCAGACTCAAACTTAGGCCTAGAAACCTTGTCGGGTTGGACCCGAGTCCGAGATTTGATCCTTACCGGACCTGAGCATTTGTTGGTCTAATGCCCTTGTTGGGTTAGAGCCTTTATTGGGCAGAATTAGGCATTGGGTGTGCCCAAAATTTGGAGCCATAGCTCTAGATAGGCGCTGGGCTTGGACTCGGAATCGGGCTCTGAGATTTTCATTACACCTGGACCTGGAGCCATCTGAGTCTGGACTGTTCATGTCCCTAAACTGATCCAGTCAATTACGGACCTCACTGTGGATGCAGTACAGCTAATTAATATGATTATCAGATGATTTTTAGTACTTTGACCACCCCTAATTTTCTTCTTAGACTAGCATTTTTATGGAACACAACCCTATGGCTAGGATCATTTCATCTAGAGTGGCTACCAGAGAAGGCAACCCCAGGGATGGACCTTCCAGTCTCCCAGGTGGGCCCACCATAAATCCAACCCACCCAAAGTGAAAGATCCTAACTCCCTTATATGCGTGGGGCCCAAGTTTCATAGCCATTGGAGTTGGGCCCACTTCATGAAGGTGGCCCTCAGGAGTCAGACTCAATAGATGGAGGTCATCTATGAACATCCATCTAGGTCAACAAGCCCATGAGCCTTAATTAACACACATCCCAAAATGTACTAATCGGGGACGACCCAGCAAGGGCCATATGTAAAAGAAATATTGGGGGAAGAGGCAAATGCGCAAAAAATAAATCAAACCAAACCAAACCAAACCAAGCCTTTTCCCACTAGGTGGGGTCGGCTATATGGGTTTGACGACGCCAATTAAATCTGTTTAGGGCCATGTCCTCCGTTAGATCCATGTATGCAAGGTCATGTCTAATAGTTTCTTTCCAACTTCTCTTGGGTCTCCCTCTCCCTCTCCTACTCATGGCAAAAAATAAATAAAATAAAATAAAATAAAAAAATTCAGAACTTGAAGGGGTTCTTAAGAATATTAAACTTTTTTAAGGTATCGGTGGAGGCTTCAGGCCCAGACCCTTGCATCTGGGTCCTCAAAGGCTTGGTTAGGCCTCGTGCGAGACCCATGTATGGTTTGGGTTGATGGTTTGGCTTGACGTCTGTGGGATGGCAGACCTTGGTTTGGGTTGATGGCTTGGATATATGGGAGAGGATGAGGTAAAGTTTCCGGTAATTTGCCTACCTGCGAAGTAATCTTGTCAGTCAGGTGAGGACCTATAAAATCATTAGAAAGAAGTCATCCTAATCAGATGATAGGTCCAGAAAACAGAATCATATATACAATTTCTGATGTTTGTGCAGGGGGAGAATTCTAACAGATTTTTGTTTGTGGGCTGTTTTTTCACTGTTTTTTCATAACTAAATATGCGATGACAGATAAAAATGCATTTTTCTTGCTATTCTCATTCACTGTACTTTCCAAAACTAATAAGCCCCATTATATCATGGTTGTAAATGAAAATTTGCTGATTTATGGGTCCCATTGAGTGATTACTAAATGTGGATTTCGTTTTTTGAAACTCAATATATGGTGAAAAATAAAAATTGCAAAAACAAAAGGAATAAAATCCGTTGATATCATGGGTTTTGAGAAAAATTGTCAAAAATAGTTTTTGACCAGAGTCAAACAACTCTATTGTCATTTTAGGGTCTTCTGTCATTTTCTCGTGGAATCAGGCTTTAAGAGGCACTAAGTTGTAAAAAGTTTTTTTTCCCTCTCTCTTGTTTTCTTCGCCCATACTCCAAGTGGGAACTCCCATTTTGTTAAATTATATGCAAAATTTTACCAAAAAAATAATAAAATTATATGCAAAACCCGTGACTTTCCTCCTCTATGGAAACACAAATATGACCTTGGGTGCGTTTACACTGAAAGAGGATTCTATTCTCCATTGATTTCCATTTCAACAGGGGAGAGAGAGAGAGAGGAGACTTGCATTCTTATCTCTCACAAAGGAAATTGAAATCCTATCTCTATGTTCATTTTTTTTCAAGAGAAAAAACGTTTAATGTCAAATAGTTGAAAAGGGGCTGCGCAAAAAATCAACCTAATTTATTTGCACAAACGAACGCCTACTTTCCTTTTCTCTTTTGCTGAAACAGTGTGGCACCCACATGCCTTATTATTCTTTTTTTTTAATAAAAAAAGAGTAAAATCAAATATTGTAATTTTTCTTGCTAGGTTGAACTACTAGCTAATGAGAAGGATATATACAGACTGTGTGTTTTCAGAGAATGATCCCTGAGCAGCTACATCCGAGTAAGGCGCCTAACCACTTCTAAAAAAAAAAAAAAATGCCTTACCACTGATATATCGGTTGAGTTTGGATGCTCAAATGCTTTAACCATGAAGAATCCCGAGTTAAACATATCCACAGTGGGCCCTCCTGTTGAATTTGAACCATTCAAAATAAAATCCTCCGGTAAATGGAGCAAGCTCAAGTTTCACATTAATCTAAGTTAGTCCAATCATTGGACTGACCGTTTGACAAGAAAACACGATCATAACTATTATGTATGAATCATGTTTTATATATATATTAAATAGTGAATTTAACGGTAAAACAAATTTAAATTGACGTAAAATTTGAGTTCAAAATTTTTCCAGATTAAATATGGGGGAATCCGGGTTGCAATGTTTTGGCAGTACTGTAAATCAAATTTTAATTATACGTTGGACCGGGTCAGCCCTAACCTTGTCATGGATACTGAGCTCGATGGAGTCAGGCTTGAAATTTGGGTTCAGCTATATATTTCGCCACTTTGATCTTGGGATGTCAATTGCTTCCACTTAATTTCATTTTGGATCCACATGATCTCTGTATTTTTGTCATCCACGGCCCAGATCTTTCAGCCACACCCAATGGTCCAAACTCAACAAAGTTCACAGTATCTCGCAAGCTTGGACCGTCGTCAGTCCCACAAACACGTACTCAGCGGACACGTAGTGAGATAAAACTCTGCAGTGGAGCCGTCTGTAAAAAATCCATGCAAAATGCATGTCCTTATCTTTTATAAATGTAGCATAACCCTAAATTGCAAACATACTAAATGGTTGGGTGTTGTTGGTTTTTTTTTTTTTATAATCTATATTGGCCTACCGACGAAGAGTGATATTATTTTTTTGAAGACCAGTAATCGATCTCTATACATGAGTTTGGTACTCAAGTGCCACCCCCATTCAATGATGAGTGTGTTGGCATATTGTTGATACCTTTAGTCAAATAATAACCAAAAGAAGATCTAGCCAAAGTTTATTGGAGTCAGTCCCGCGATGAGATTGAGCATTATAATTTATAAGTGTATAAGTAAAATATCAAGAAACTATGAATAAACTAATGTGCCGTTTGGCAAGTCTGCTTCTAACCTCTTTTTGACTAAACACTGATTGAAATTGGAGTTTTTAGCGTTTTAGATCGTTTGTCAACCTCAAAGAAAATGTCAAATTCAAATGGTTTTAAGGTGAATTTCCTCTGTTTGAAAGAAGTTATGTTTTGGGCGAGAATTCAAGCGGATCTAGCCATGACATTTGAAGCGGAAAGACAAACCAACATTTTATTCTGGACAAGTTTACCCTCAGTTGTTTTATCATATGACAATAGTACCCATATAAAAAGTACACGACTTCCCATCTCGCCTCTTCATCTTCCTGAGAAAACCCTAGTGAAACCGAGAGTTACACATCTGCTCCAAACCTTGGTGACCTCTTCAATGTCGACCGCTTCTTTTTTCTTGCTTCTCTATTGTCTTTTTTCATTCATCTTTTGTTAAAAAGAAAAAAGCATATACTCACAAGCATACCCTAGCTGTCTACTCGTCACAACTTTTCTATGCATGTACACGTCTATGTTTTTTTTTTTTTTTACGATCCTAAATATTGATAGGGCCTGATTTGACGCGTTCCATCAGTCCTAGGGCTTATTGGTTAGGTCGATAACATTTGGTATCAATGCTGTCTCGAAAGGTCTTTTCTGTGCATGTATGCATGCATATATGTGTTGTTTTGTGATGGTCCTAAATAGGTATAGGGCTTGACTTGATGGACTCCATCAGTGCTAACATTTGGTATCAATGCTGGCGTCAACGTCTCGAGCTTGAGAGTCACGGAAATGCCACCAATCAAAAAATAAAAAAATAGGAAAAAGAAATGCTTCACACCTTGATTCTTTCCTTTCATATTATGGGAAATGATGGAAAGGGGCGCATGCAGTCAACAAAAAAAATTTGGTACTGCAAGTTTTATTGTTGTTTGATCATTAAATTGGTGCCAAGAGAGTTTTAGGGTGTGAAAAAAAAATGTCCCAATTGCTAGCCTTATATGGACATTTGAAACCGAACAAATTGATTGTTTTTGTTCTTTCTTTTTTTCTAATATTTGGGTCGAGTCATTGGTCAGGGGTCAACTCCACACAATGATGGATGTGCATGTATGATTAATATTTAAATACAATAACATAAAATCACGATAATTCGACTCTTTCGTGAATTTACTTTACCCAACCTTGGCTAGCCCACTTGGGCTGGGCTTAGATCTATTATGTGGCCCAATTAATAGATTGGTTGGGCTTGGAATCAATTGGAGAGAGCCCGAAGCTCAGCCCGGCCCGTATACACAAATAATTATAAGGGAGCAGGGGGCGGGGGAACTAAAACACAAGACCTCTCATATAGGGTGATATGACCAGACCAGTTGAGCTACAGCCTAGGACATTAAAAGAAAAAATATATATATATATACATATATATATATATATATTGTTATATAAGTTTAACTCACGCTATGCTTGGGCTTCATTATTTCCAGGAGGACCGGTCTTGGGCAAGCAATTGCTGGTCCGACAAGGGCTTGTCCCGGCGTTAGGCTTATAGTATATAAGTCGGGCCGAAGCTGGACATTCCTCGTCCCAGCCTAGCTCGTCCCATATACAACCCTAGCCTTTTTTTTTTTTTTTTTGTTAGAAGGAAGAGGTGATTTTTGAACTTTGGTATTGTTTCATTTGATGCCTTTCTTTTAATTGTCTCTTGAATTTACCTTCACTTCAACTCACTAGAGAAGTAAGTTTAACAAATAGGAAATAGTGAGTGAGTGAGAAGTGAATACATAGGGTGGGGCCCACATGTGATTAAATCCTACTGTCAAAATCAATGTCATCTCGGGTTTTGGGATTGGATCCTTACACATGAAAAGTGAGTTTCATTATGGAACAGGTTGGGGGAACATGCTCTCTCAAACCAAGTAGAAGATGAACTCAATATAAGAAATTGATACAGTACGTGCATGTATACCTCAATTTAGGCCTAGTAGGGGCTATCCTTATTGATAAAGTCCAAACTAGACTACTTTCCATCTCTAGGATAGGCATATCTCAGTTAGCGAAAGGGCTTCTCAATGTCTGATCTAGCCCGAGCCTAATTGGTATCTGGCATGCATTGGACTATATTGGGCTCTAATTTAGGCTCATGGGCTTACCTATGGCGAGGGGGCCTTTATCATCTATATTGGGATTTAAGGGCCTTTTAGGTCTTACAAAGTCTTGAGGGGATCTTT
The DNA here is from genome assembly GCA_012931725.1 of Litsea cubeba. Taxonomy (NCBI): domain Eukaryota; kingdom Viridiplantae; phylum Streptophyta; class Magnoliopsida; order Laurales; family Lauraceae; genus Litsea; species Litsea cubeba. The sequence continues at coordinate 10,853,656 of CM022948.1, forward strand.
CCATCAAAATCATCTATAAAGTAAAGGAGAGAGTTTTGACAACTTTGGACTGCTGTTCTTCTTAAAAAAAAAAAAAAAGAAGAAAACTTCTATTTATCTATTATCTTTGTATTTAACATATATTTGATTGCTCATTTAGTTTTGATTGTTTAACCTTTTCTTTATTACTATATTTATTATTTTAGCCCATGCATTGCCCAGAGTTCTTACTGGTCTAAAAGCAATTTCCAAACTAAACATATCATTGTCTCTATGAAATATTTGATACTTGGACAGGTTTATACATGCGTAAAAACTGTTACAATTAGAAACCGGAGATCCTGATATCCGGCATGGAGAATACACCTAACACCAACAAAACCTTGAGTACAAAGGAAAAAATTAAGTTCAAAAAACGACTCTATTTATGAAATGGGTTGGACTGGTTTGGCATTGCAATGCAAGACCTTTAGATTGAGAAAAAAAATATGGATTTATTTATTTACCTTTTTAAAAAGAAAAAATAAAATAAATTAATTATGTCTTGATGGAGAGGATTTCTATTTCATAATATACATATGGTATCCTACTATAGCGATATTAGGTCCACTGCCTAATAAGATTTGAGATCTAAAGCATTTTAAGTGGGTGCTATAGACTTTCTCTGTGTGTGATCGTAGGCCTTATAGGCTATGTGGAGGGAAAAGAAAGGCCCAATGGGGCCACTTGTTATCTCATCTCTCCTTTTGACTGATTAGTTCTCAGAAAATCGCTCTCTTGCCAAATCTTGACTCATTCAAAATCTTTCTCTTCTTCCCTTCCTCTAAGGTGGGGTCCCACTAGCGATCTCACCTTGTGATGCAGCTTTTCCAATCAATGGTCGGCGGTCTTTGAGTCACAGTGGGCCTAAACACTGCTGAGTTTGACAACCCACATCAATCCCATCTTCGGGTCCTATTTACAGTGAATCCAAATTCTCTTATTGGAACCCTATAAATCCATCAACCAAGCCAATTTTGAAATCTAAACCACTCAAAACCACGGTTTCCCCTTGAATCGGCACTGTGACAAATTTCGATCATGTTGGGACTGATTCTATATCACTCGAAGTGAAATTTAGAAGGGACGAAAGCAATATGTTCGGGATAAATGCCTTCTAGATATGAGACAAATCAGATCCTCTAGCACAACCATTACATGGTAACATTGTAACTGTTTCCTCGATCTCCGCCTTGGGTCCACACATCTATAATCCAGATCGTTGAAGATGAATGCCATTCCATCCGCGAATGAATCCTGAAGCTTTAACTCGAAATGAGTGGGTTGTTATGATTTCATTTTTTTTATATATTCTATCACGTACTCTCATCTAATAATAAATAAGCTACCCATGAGAAGGATAACCAATTAGGTTTAGTTACTTTATCGTTGGGACTTGGTACTCACGCTTGATCTCTATGTCACGGAGATTTTGATTATCTGGTGAATAAGCTAATTTACAGTTCACCAAGTCATAGTCTACTCAAAGGAATGCCTCATATAATGATTCTCTCATTTCATGTTATAGGGAACATTGAATCCCGTGTCAACTGCCGAGGTTTGCTATTTTGAGTTTTTCTCTCTAATCATCAAAGTGAAGTTCACTAGACATGGACTACATGAAGAAATCCATCTATTGATTCTTTTATTTTATGTCAAAAAGGAAATGGGAAGGGCTGCTTGTAATGAAGTTGGACCAAATGCTGGTTTACCGCTGCTTGTATAGGCGGCAAGGTTGCATTTGCAAGATTTCCTCCCATTTGAGAGGAGGAAATCTTGCATTTGCAATTATCCTGCCGATCCATAAGGCGATAAAGTGGTGTTTGCAAGTTTTCCTCCTGTCTGAGCGGGGGGGGGGAACTTGCATTGGCAGAATATAAGACCGTAAACATGCAATCCGGTCCTTTCTTGTTTTCCTTTTTTTTTTTTGACATATTAGTCGGGGTCACGAGTTGGGGCTATGGTTCACACACTGATAGGTGGGTATGCATGATTAATAGATAAATGAAATTACCTCAAATCACAACATATACACAAAAAATCAATTGTTTGGTAAAATCACTTTATCGGAGAAGTGAAGTGAATGGTTAATGTAATAGAGAACAAAAGTAAAGGTCTGCTCAAATCAAAAGGCGAGAGAGTAGGTTTTTTAAGATTTTCTTTTTAAAAAGAAGAGTCTTTTTTGTAAGGGCGCTCATGGCGCGTTGGGTTGGGCATGGGATTTTGGTTATAATAGATGGACTCAGTGGTTGAGATCCGGAATCCCCGCCCTGCCCAAGTATACATATATAATTATAAGGGAGGAGTAGTAGTGGGGAGACTGAAAACCATGACCTCTCACAGAAGGTGATATGACCAGACTTGTTGAGCCGGCATAGGACATGATAAGAAACTCATATTTTTTATTCAATAAGTCTAACATGGGTTGGACTCGGGCTTCGTCATTTCCTTGCGGGCTAGGCTCTGGCCAATAACTTCAAGCCTGACTCGCGCTTGGGCCGGGCTTAGGCTTCTAGTTTAGAAGTCGGGCCGTCTTGGATTTTCCTCAGCCTAGCCCAACCTAGTTAATGAACAGCCCATGTTTTTCTAGTCATTCAGTGGCATGAGAAAATATCCTTTTAAGATCTTTATTGTTAAAAGGAAGAGGCAACTTTCGAAATTTAGTATTTTCTTTATTTGACCCCTCTATTTTTATTGTTTCTTGAGTTAACCGTTCACTTTACTTCACTGGTAAGCTAAGTTCACGAAATATGAAGCAGTTAGTGAGTGAGAAGTGAACAAGTAGGGTGGTGTCCACTCGTGATTAAATCCTACATTGATAAAAAATAAATATCATCTGGGTTTCTGGGATCGGATCCTTAAAGATGAAAAGTGAGTTTCATTATGGAATAGGTGGGGGCGGAATGGGCTCTTTCAAGCCAATTTCATGATGGACTCAACTTGAGAATATCTATCCATATGGGCATGCTTACCTCAATTAAGGCTGAGTGTTGGTTAACCTCGCTTACTGATCGAGTCCTAACTGGATCACTTTCCATCTCTAGGATAGGAATATCTAAGTTGGCTAAAAGGTTTCTCAAGGTTTGACCTAGCTGAGCCTAACTTGTGTCTGGCCTTTTTGGTCTTCACAAAGTCTATGGGCATTTCCCGTTTAAAACCTCCAGAAAGAAAAAAAGACCTCATAAAAAATTCTTACTAATTGTTATGGCCCTAAATAGGTATGGGGCTTGACTTGACGCGTTCCATCAGTCCTCGGGCTTATTGGTTAGGTCCATAACATTTGGTATCAATGTCAGTGTTAATATCTCGAGCTTTAGAGTCATAGAAAGGGATTTCCCCGTGCATGCCCAATAAGAAATGCTGCCAATCAAAAAATTGGAAAAAAGGAATAGGAAGAAAAAGAAATGCTTCACACCTTGATTCTTTCCTTTGATGTTACAAAAAATGATTGCAGGGGGTGCTTGCAGTCAATCACAAAAGTTCTGGTACTATAAGTTTTATTGTTATTTGAATATTAAATTGGTGCTAGGAGTGTTTTAGTGAAGGAAAAAAATGATTTAGGTTACCATACCTTATTTACTGTCCCAACTACTAGACTCCTTCGGACATTTGAAACTGAACTTGCGATTTCACCGCTGATGAATACGGAGGCAAAGTTTGCAAACTGATTGTTTTTCTTTCTTTTTGTTTATTAATATATTGGTCAGGTCATGGGTCTGGGGTCAGCTCCACACAACGATGGATGAGCATGTATGATTAACATTTAAATGCACTAATATCAAATCACGATAAGCCGCATGTTTCGTAAACTTATTTTACCCAACCTAGTCTACTACACTTGGGATGTGCTTAGGTCTTCTATTGGGACCGTTTAATATATTGGTTAGGCTTGGACTCAATCGGAGAGAGCCCAAAACCCAGCCAGGCCCGAATACACAAATAATTATAAGGGATTAGGGGATTGGGGGCGGAGGAACTCAAACACATGACCTCCCCATATGGGGTGATATGACCAGACTAGTTAAGCTACAACCTTGGACATTATAAGAAAATATTTCTTTTTCCTTTTTTTGTTATTTAAGTGTTTAACTTAGTCTATGCATGGGCTTCATCTTTTCCTGGCGGGCCGGGGCAAACTTATAGTGTAGGAGTCAGGTCAGGCCTTCAAATTCCTTGGCCCAACCCAGCCCGTCCCATGTATGACCCTTTTTTGTCATTTTTTGGAATGAGAGACTATATTTTTGACCTATTTTTGGTTAGAAGGAAGAGGTGATTTTTGAGATTTGGTATTATTTTTTGTGGTCCCTTTCTTCTTCTTTTTTGTCTCTTGAACTTACCTTAACTCCACTTCACTGGTAAAGTAATTGTACCAAATAGGAAATAGTGACTGAGTGAGAAGTTAACACGTTGGGTGCGGTCCGCACGTGATTAAACCCTATCGTCAAATATCAATATCATCTCGGTTTTTGGGATCAGAACCTTACACATGAAAAGTGAGTTTCACTATGGAATAGGTCGGGGGAACAGGCTCTCTCAAACCAAGTTAAAGATGAACTAAATATGAGAAATAAGTAAAATACGTGCCTGGGTACCTCAACGGCTGAGTATGGGCTATCCTTATTGATCAGTTCCGGAATGCGGCACTTTCCATTTCTAGGAAAGGCATAACTCAGTTAGCGAAAGGGCTTCTCATAGTCTAATCAAGCCCGAGCATAATCTGTGACTGGCATGCATTGGATTATATTGGGCTCTAATTTAGGCTTATGGGCTTACCTATGGCGAGGGGGCCTTTATCATCTATATAGGAATTTGAGTGCCTTTTAGGTCTTTACAAAATCATAAGGGAATCTTTCCATTAAAATTATCTAGAAAGTAAATGAAAGATTTCCTACTACTTTGGATTGCTGTTGTTATTAAAAAAAAAATAATCAAACTTCTATCTATCTATTATCTTTGTATGTACATATATTTGATTGCTCATTTAATTTTGATTGTTTAATCTTTTCTTTATTATTGTATTTATTATTTTTGCCCATCCATTGCCCAGAGTTTTTGTTGGTCTAAAAACGAGAATGACACCCATGAAAATTGAGTACGACTTGTGGTAGAAGTATATATATGTGTTTAACTATCACATGGCTTTCAAAATCCCAAACTTGATTTGCATGGAGATATTAAAGCAATTTCCAAACTAAACATATCATTGTCCCTATGAAATATTTGATAGTTGGACATGTTTATACATGGGAAAAAACTATCACAATCTGACAACGAAGCGAAGATCTTGTTATCCAATTCCAGCATGGAGAATAGATCTGAAACCAACACGACCTTGATTACAAAGAAAAAAGTTCAAAAATCGACTCTATTTATGAAATGGGTTGGACTGGTTTGGCACTGCAAAGCAAGACCTTTAGATTGAGAAAGAAACCTGGATTTATTTATTTACCTTTTCAAAAGGAAAATAAATAAATTACATTATTATTTTTTGATGGAGAAGATCTTTATTTTCTAATATACATATGGTATCCTACTGCAACAATATTAGGTCCACTCCTTAATACAGAGCCGGCCCTGGGCTAAAGCCCAGGAAGCCGCCACTTTAAGTCCCCAGTTTTTGTCCATTTTTTAGGGCCCCAAATTTCTTTAGCCCATATAATATATAGGTCTGTAAAAAATAAAAAAAGGTTGCCCAAGACATGAGAAAATTGCCCAATTTCTAAACAGCCCATTATAAAAGGGCCCTAAATTAATGATTTTGTGTTATATTTAAAAGTAAAAAAATGGAAAAAAGAGTATGGAACTTTAGAAATTAGAAAAGATTAGGTCGGCTATTATAGAGTAGTTTTGGATGCCGATTCACTTTCGACTTCGAGGATCAAATACATCCCGTCTCTCTCTCTCTGCTTATTCACAATCAAAACTGGGTCTCCTTATTCCCAATTAAAATTGGATTTTGGACCGCAAAACCATTTTTAACTTTCCGTTAATGTGTTTCACCGCTTTGTGCCGGGAAAAGAATCAGGTGATTGAACATTCTCTCCTTTCCAAGTTTCAAAGAATATTTTAAAAATGAGCCATTATTATTTTTATCTGTTCTTTTAATTTTTTTGACTTTTAGGGGGCAAGACTATTGATTAACATTTTTTTTTGTTATATAAAAACTTGTTGTATACATAAACTCAACATAAAAATAAAAGGATAAGAAAAGGTACCACTAAGTTTAACCACAATATCAATTGAATCAAATGATTTTTCGCTTATTATGAAGAAAAAAAATCAGTTGAATCATCACATTATGAAAATACAAATAATTTGTAGATGGGTTATGTTTGGCAAAATTGTTGAATGGTGTTTATTTGATTTAATGATTTACAGATGCTCTTATGGTGCTGATTGAGCTATTGATGCTGGCCTAGCACTCTATTGTTTTGCAACCTCGGTAATTTTACCTGAATTTGAAGGTTTTGAATTTGGATTGATCGTTGGTTCTTGAGTTCTGCATTAGATTGTTTCCTAGAATCATGCATCCTAGAAAGTGCTTCTCAGGGTCTAAAAAAAGAAAAAAAGAAAAAAGAAAAGTTGATGCACTTATTCAATCTCAATTAGAAGCTCTTGATAAGTTTGTTGTTGCTAAAAAACAAACAGATAATTCAGTTCCAGTTGAAAATTTTGAGGATGAAGATATTATAGATTTAGTAAATGAAGAGCATGAAGAGAAACTTGATGAGAAAATTAATCAATGGATTAATGAAAATGACAATGCGAATGATGGTAGTCAACATGAAGACTAAAATGTAGATTTTCAGCCTTCAAATGTTGATGATCCGAGTAATTGGGATAAGATGGATCATAACTTACGAGACTTTTTAGTAGAAAGGGGTCCTAAAAGAAGAGTTGACGATGCCGATTATCCTAAAGATGATTTTAATAGAAAGCAAGGATGCACTTTCTGATATTGATGGGAGAGACTTATTTTCAGAATTGAAAGCGTTGAAAGAAGTTTTGCCAAAAGAAACAACAAAGCCAATTGATGTGCTCAATTATTTGAAGGTGATGGATGGTTATTTTTCAAATACATGGATTGCATATAGAATATTGCAAACTATACCAGTTACAGTTGCTTCTGGATAAAGAAGTTTTTCAAAGTTAAAGTTGATCAAGTTTTACCTTCGGTCAACTATGTCGCAGGAAAGATTGAATGGATTAGCTATGTTGTCAATTGAGAAGGCCATGGTTGATAAGATTGATTACACAGCTTTGATTAGTACATTTGCAGCAAAAAATGCTAGAAGAGTAGTGTTTAAATGAATTTGAAGTGATGTAATGACTATTGATTTTTCTATATATATGTTTTGAATTTTGGTAATGATTAATTTATGACCCATTTTTTTGAAGCTAATTTTCGTATACAATATATAAGGGCCCTCCCTTTGAAATCTTTGCTTTAGGCCCCGAAAATCTCAGGGCCGGCGCTGCCCTAATATGATATGAGATCTAAACCGTTCTGAGTGGGCGCTATAGACTTTCTTTATGAACGATCATGGGCCTTATAGGCTATGTGGATGGAAAAGAAGGTCTAAGGGGGCCACTTGTTATCTCATCTCTCCCTTTCACCGATTAGTCCTCATAAAATCGCTCTCTTGCCAAATTTTGACTCGTTCAAGATCTTTCTCTTATTCCCTTCCTCTGACGTGGGGTCCCACTAGCGATCTCACCATATGATGCAGTTTTTCCAATCAATAGTCGGCGGTCTTTGAGTCACAGTGCGCCTAAACACTGTTGAGTTTGACAACCCACATCAATCCCATCTTCAGGTCTTATTTATCGTGAATCAAGATCCTTTTAATGGAAACCCTATAAATCCATCAACGAAGCCAATTTTGAAATCTAAACGGCTCAAAACCACGGTTTCCCCTTGAATCGGCACTGTGACAAATTTCGATCTTGTTGGGACTGATTCTATATCACTAGAAGTGAAATTTAAAAGGAACGAGACCAACAGCTTTGGGATAAATGCCTTCTAAATATAAGACAAATCAAATCCTCTGGCGCAACCATTACAGGGTAACATTGTAACTGTTTCCCCGAACCCCGCCGCCTTGGGCCCACACATCTATAATTCATACCGTTGAAGATGAATCCCATCCCATCCGCGGATGAATCCTGAAGCTTCAACTCAAAATGAGTGGGTTGTTATGATTTCGTTCTTTTATATATTCTGTTACGTACTCTCATCTAATAATAAAGAAGCTACCCCACGAGAAGGATCACCAACAAGGTTTAGTTACTTTATCGTTGGGACTTGGTACTCTTGTTTGATCTCTATGTCAAGGAGATTTTGATTACATGGTGAATGAGCTGATTTACAGTTCACCAAGTCACAGTCTACTCAGAGGAATGCCTAATGTAACGATTCTTTCATTTCATGTTATAGGGAACATTGAAGCACATGTCAATTGCCAAAGTTTGCTATTTTGAGTTTTTTTTTTCTCTAATCATCATATGGAAGTTCACTAGACATGGACTACAAGAAGAGATGCCCCTGTCGATTCTTTTATTTTATGTCAAAAAGGAAATGGGAAGGGCTGCATGCAATGAAGTTGGGCCAAATGCTGTTTACCACTGCTCGTATAGGCGGCAAGGTTGCATTTGCAAGATTTCCTCCCATCTGAGAGGAGGAAATCTTGCATTTGCAATTATACTACTGATCCATAAGACGGTAAAGTAGTGTTTGCAAGTTTTCCTCCCGTCTGAGCGGAGGAAATTGCATTTGTTGAATATAAGACCCTAAACATGCTTTTTTCCTTCTATTTTTTCCTACATATTAGTGGGGTCACCGGTTGGGGCTATGGTCCACACAGTGATGGATGTGCATGTATGATTAATATTTAAATGTAATAATATCAAATCACAACAAAACACACAGTAAATCAATTGTTTGGTAAATTTACTTTACCGAGGAAGTGAAGTGAATGGTTTACGTAATAGAGAACAAAAGTAGAGGTTTGGTCAAATCAAAAGGCTAGAGAGCAGCTTTTTAAAAATTTTCTTTTTAAAAAGAATAGTGTTTTTTATAAGGGTGCTCATGGAGTGTTGGGTCGGGCATGGGATTTTGGTTACAATAGATGGACTCAGTGGTTGAGATCTGGAATCCCCGCCCTGCCCAAGTATACATATTTGATTATAAGGGAGGGAGTAATAGTGGGGCGACTGAAAACCATGACCTCTCACAAAAGGTGATATGACCAAACCGGTTGAGCTGGCATAGGACATGATAAGAAACTCATTTTTTATTCAATAAGTCTAACATGGGTTGGACTCGGGCTTCCTCATTTCCTTGCGAGCTAGGCTATGGCCAGCAACTTCAAGCCTGACTCGAGCTTGGGCCGGGCCTAGGCTTCTAGTTTAGAAGTCGGGCCCTTCTGGATTTTCTTCAGCCTAGACCGACCTGGTTCATGAACAGCCCAAGTTTTCCTTAGCCTAGCCTGGCTTGGTCCATAACATTTGGTATCAACGCTGGCGTTAACATCACGAGCTTTAGAGTCAAAGAAATGGATTGTCTCGTGCATGCCCAATAAGAAATGCTACCAATCAAAAAATTGAAAAATAGGAATATGAACAAAAAGAAATGCTTCACACCTTGATTCTTTTCTTTCATTTTACAGAAAATGATCGCAGGAGGTGTTTGCAGTCAACAACAAAAACTCTGGTACTGTAAGTTTTATTGTTATTTGAACATTAAGTTGGTGCTAGGAGTGTTTTAGTGTAGGAAAAAAATATTTTAGATCATCACACCTTATTTACTTTCCCAACTGATAGCCTCATACGAACATTTGAAATCGAACTTGCAGTTTCATCGCTGATGAATACGGAGGCAAAGTTGCAATCTGATTGTTTTTTTTTTCTTTATGTTTTTTAATATATGGGTCGGGTCATGAGTCTGGGGTCAGCTCCACACAATGATAGATGAGCATGTATGATTAACATTTAAGTGCAATAATATCAAATCACGATAAGTCGCATGTTTAGTAAACTTACTTTACCCAACCTAGGCTAGCACACTTGGGTTGGGCTTAGATCTTTTATTGGGACCGTTTAATATATTGGTCGGGCTTGGACTCAATCGGACAGAGCCCAAAGCCCGGCCCGATTACACAAGTGATTATAAGGGATTAGGGAATGGTGGCGGGGGGACTCAAACACATGACCTCCCATATGGGGCGATATGAACAGATTAGTTAATCTACAGCCTAGGACATTATAAGAAAATATTTCTTTTCCTTTTTTGTATTTTATAAGTTTACTTCAGGCTATGCTTAGGCTTCATCATTTCCTGGCGAGCCGGTCTCGGGCAAGCAACTTTTGGCCCGACTTGGGCTTAGGTCGGGGCTAGCTTATAGTTTAGGAGTCGGGCCGGGCCTTGACATTCCTCGGCCTAACCCAGCCCGTCCCATGTACGACCCTAGCTTTTTTTTTATCATTTTGTTGAATGAGAGACTATCTTTTTGACTTTTTTTTTTTTTGCTAGAAGGAAGGGTGATATTTGTAATTTGGTATTATTTCTTGTGACCCCTTTCTTTTTATTGTCTCTTTAACTAACCTTAACTTCACTTCACAAGTAAAGTAAGTGTACCAAATAGGAATTAATGAGTGAGTGAGAAGTTAACACAAAGGATGGGGTCTGCACGTGATTAAATCCTACCGGCAGGTATCAATATCATCTCAGTTTTTGGGATCGGAACCTTACACATGAAAAGTGAGTTTAATTATGGAATAGGTCGGGGGAACGGGCTCTCTCAAACATGGGCGGCGCCATGTTGTTAATTGACCCCACTGAGATATGAAAACATATTCTCAAAAATTTTGTGAACCTCTGAGTGGAAAGCTTTTGACACACTGAGATCTAAAAAAAACATCTATGGGAAGTTTTGACCTCACTGAAATCTAAAAACAATCTTATGGGAAGATTTTGAACCAACTTAATTTAAGAGTTTGACCTGAAGGAGAGAAATTGGCTTATAAATTTTTGACCCTTTTGTAACATCCAATTAAGATAAACCGTGTACTTTTGTGTCATGGACAGCCCAATAATTTTGAATGGCTTATAAATTTAAATGGATATGCCTTAACTCATAGGAAGCTCAAATAGTATTTTTATCTCAAGTCTTTTTATTTTTATCCTTTTTCTCTCATTTTTCTAATACTAAATATTTGAAGGTAGGGTAAGGGCCTAAAAATTACAGGCCCCCCATGTGAAAGCCGAAGGTTTTTGCTCGGTTAAGCCCGGTCCGCAAATGAGAGGATATGATAAGAGCTTAAACTCGGCTCGGCCTGGATCTGACCCTTTGATAGCCCTAGTGGCAGGGTTGTGGAAGATAAATATTTTTTGACCCCACTGACTTGAATTCCTGAAGCCACCTTTGCTCTCAAACCAAGTTAAAGATGAACTAAATATGAGAAACAGATACAATACGTGCTTGGGCACCTCCACGGCTGAGTTTGGGCTATCATTATTGATCAATTCCGGACTGGGCGACTTTCCATCTCAAGGATAGGTAGGCATATCTCAGTTAGTGATCATGGTTCGATCCGGCTCAAGCCTAATCTATTACTGGCATGCATTAGACTATATTGGGCTCTAATTTGGGCTCATGGGTTCACCTATGGCGAGGGGGCATTTATCATCTATATAGGAATTTGAGGGCCTTTAAGGTCTTTACAAAGTCATAGGGGATCTTTCCATTAAAATCATCTAGAAAGTAAATGAAAGATTTTCGACAACTTTGGATTGCTGCTGTTATTCAAAAGAAAAAAAAACTGACTTCAATCTATCTATTGTCTTTGTATTTAACATATATTTGGTTGCTCATTTAGTTTTGATTGTTTATCCTTTTCTTTATTATTGTATATATTATCATAGCCCATGCATTGCCCAGAGTTTTTGCTGGTCTAAAAGAGAAAATGACACCCATGAAAATTGAGTATGACTCATGGCAAAAGCATATATGTGTTTAACTGTCCCATGGCTTTGCACATCCCAAACTTGATTTGCATGGTGATATTCAAGCAATTTCCAAACTTAACATATATATCATTGTCTCTATTACATATTTGATACTTGGACGGGTTTGTACATGGGAAAAAACTGTTACAATCAAATACCGAAGATCCTGATATCCGTCATGGAAAATAAAACTAAAACCAATAAGACCTTGATTACTAGGAAAAAAAGTTCAAAAAGCGACTATATTTATGAAAAGGAATGGATTGGTTTGGCACTGCAATGCAAGAGCTCTAGATTGAGTAAGAAATCTGGATTTATTTATTTACCTTTTAAAAAAGAAAAAAATAAAATAAAATATTCTTTCTTGATATATAGGATTTCTATTTCCTAATATACATATGGGATCCTACTGCAGTGATATTAGGTCCACTCCCTAATATGATATGAGATCTAAAGCATTCTGAGTGGGCGCTATAGACTTTCTCTGTGCGCGATCGCCTTATAGGTTGTGGATGGAAAAGAAAGGTCCAATGGGGCCACTTGTTATCTCATCTCTCCCTTACACCTATAAGTCCTCACAAAATCGCTCTCTTGCCCGATTTTGACTCGTTCAAGATCTTTCTCTTCTTCCTTTCCTCTAAGGTGGGGTCCCACTAGCGATCTCACTTTGCGATGCAGCTTTTCTAATCAATGGTCGGCACTTTGAGTCACAGTGGGCCTAAACACTACTGAGTTTGACAACCTAGATCAATCCCATCTTCACCTCCTATTTACTTTGAATCCAGATCCTCTTATTGGAACCCTATAAATCGACCAACCAAGCCAATTCCGAAATCTAAACCGCTCAAAACCACTATTTTCCCTTGAATTGGCACTGTGACAAATTTCAATCTATTTGGGCTGATTCTAAGTAACTCGAAGTGAAATTTAAAAGGAACGAAAGCAACACGTTCGGGATAAATGCCTTCTTGATATGAGACAAATTAGATCCGCTTGTGCAACCATTACATGGTAACATTGTAACTGTTTCCTTGAACTTCGCCTTTTACCCACACATCTATAATCCAGACCGTTGAAGATGAATCCCATCCCATCCGTGGATGAATCCTAAAGCTTAAACTCAAAATGAGTGGGTCGTTAAGATTTCATTTTTTTTTTATATATTCTATCACGGACTCTCATCTAATAATAAAGAAGCTACCCCAACAAGAAGGATCGCCAATTATGTTTATACTTTATCGTTGGGACTTGGTACTCATATTTGGTCTTTATGTCACGGAGATTTTGATTACCTGGTGAATGAGCTAATTTACAGTTCATATAGTATTCTCAAAGGAATGCCTAATATAATGATTCTTTCATTTCATGTTATTGGGAACATTGAAGCCCGTGCCAACTGCCAAAGTTTTCTATTGTGATTTTTTTTCTCTAATAATCAGATGCAAGTTCACTAGACATGGACTACAAGAAGAGATGCCGCTGTCGATTCTTTTATTTTATGTCAAAAATGAAATGGGAAGGGCTGCTTGATATGAAGTTGGGCCAAATGCAGCTTTACCGTTGCTTGTATAGGCGGCAAGGTTGCATTTGTAAGATTTCCTCCCGTCTGAGAGGAGGTAATCTTGAATTTGCAATTATGTTGCCGATCCATAAGGCGGTACAATAGTGTTTGCAAGTTTTCCTCCCTTCTGAGCGGAGGAAAACTTGCATTTGCTCAATATAAGACTGTAAACATGCGTTTTTCCTCTTTTTTCCTTTCAAAATATTAGTAGGGTCATGGGTTGGGGCTATGGTCCACACATTGATGGGTGGGCATGTATGATTAATGTTTCAATGCAATAATATCAAATCACAGTAAATACACGGGAAATCAATTGCTTGGTAAATTTACTTTCCCGGGGAAGTGAAGTGAATGGTTAATGTATTAGAGAACAAAAGTAAAGGTTTGGTCAAATCAAACAGCGAGAGCGTAGCTTTTGTAAAATTCTCTTTTTAAAAGGAAGAGTGTTAAAGAAGAGTGTTTTTGGTAAGGGTGCTCATGGCGCGGTGGGTCGGGCATGGGATTTTGGTTATAATAGATGGACTCAGTGGTTCATATCCAGAATCCTCGCCTTGCCCAAGTATGCATACATAATTATAAAGGAGGGGGTAGTAGTGGGGCGACTGAAAACCATGACCTCTCACAGAAGGTGATATGACCAGACTGGTTGAGCTGGCATAGGACATGATAAGAAACTCATATTTTTTTGTTCAATTTAGGCCATGTTTGGTATCTCTACTCTTTTTCTGACAGACCCAATAAAAGTAGAGCCATAAAAAAAGAGTCATATAAAGAAGAGGTCAAAACTCTATTTTTCAGCTATCCACTTTTTGAGCATTTGGATTTTAGAGGATTTGCCTCTAAATTTCTAAAATGGACAGAGGCCAGAATGTTGTGCCAAATGCTCTTATTTTCATAGCCTCTGTCTGCTTTAGACATTTAGACAAATAGAGGCTAAAAATAGAGGTGCCAAACATGGGCTAAGTCTAACATGGGTTGGACTCGGGCTTCATCATTTTCGTGAGAGCTAGGCTCTGGCATGGTCGAGCTTGGGCCAGGCTTAGGCTTCTAGTTTAGAAGTCTGGTCGTCTTGGATTTTCCTCAAGCCTAGCCCAGCCTGGTTAATGAACAGCCCAAGTTCTTCAAGTCATTCAGTGGCATGAGAAAATATCCTTTTAAGATCTTTATTGTTAAAAGGAAGAGGCGACTTTTGAAATTTAGTATTTTCTTTATTTGACCCATCTGTTTTTATTGTTTCTTGAGCTAACCGTTCACTTTACTTCACTGGTAAACTAAGTTCATGAAATATGAAGCAATTAGTGAGTGAGAAGTGAACAAGTAGGGTGGTGTCCACTCGTGATAAAATCCTATGCTGATGAAAAGTAAATATCATCTGGATTTCTGGGATCGGATCCATAAAGATGAAAAGGAAGTTTCATGATGGAATAGGTGGGGCGGAATGGGCTCTTTTAAACCCGTTACATGATGGACTCAACTTGAAAATATTGATCCATATGGGCATGCTTACCTCAATTAAGGCTGAGTGGGGGTTAACCTCGCTCATTGATCTAGTCCTAACCGGACCACTTTCCATCTCTACGATAGGACTATCTAAGTTGGCTAAAAGGTTTCTTAAGGTTTGATCTAGCTGAGCCTACCTTGTGTCTGGCCTTTTTGGTCTTCACAAAGTCTATGAGGATTTCCCATTTAAAAACTCTAGAGAGAAAAAAAGATCTCATACAAATTCTGACTATTTGTTATGGCCCTAAATTGGTATGGGGCTTGATTTGACGCATTCCATCAGTCCTAGGGCTTATTGGTTAGGTCCATAACATTTGGTTTCAATGTCTGCGTTATCATCTCGAGCTTTAGAGTCATAGAAAAGGATTTTCCCATGCATGCCCAATAAGAAATGCTGCCAAAAAAAAAAATGGGGCTCCGTGTACGATACTCACATTTGGGATATATTTCTAGTCAACACCACCACGACGAATACAGATTATTCCCTTTTATTTTAAGGGGGCTTTGGCTGGAGGTCTTTGAGAGCATTACTTTGTTGCAAACAGTTCACAAAAAAAAAAGTCATGCAGCCAAATGTCCCTCACACTTTTTCATATCGGCAATGTCCAATATACCCCTTCCTTCATTGTCGCCTTATTCAATAACGCCATCCAATACGACAATTACAACTTTCGAAGGACCACCGAAGCTTGTAGTGCTACAATACACCAAAAGGATGATGTGATGTTGACTTTAAACGGAGTGTAGAGAAAAAGGTTGCAAAGATGTTCTGCATTTTCCTCTAGCTACTAGCTATTACTCCACCTGTGCCTTGGCTATCTCTTCTTCTTGATTTTGCAGGATGGGTGGGCTGTAACTGAAAGAGATGTGATATTAGAAATGGAGGAGACTTACATAAACACAGGGAACAATCAAACCTGTTCTGGTACCAAGTTCTCAATTTTTCTTTTTTGTCATTAAAGATTGGGTGTGGTTGAAGAAGAAAGACGAGTTGCAGGGCTTGAACGTCATCAGATCTACGGGAACGATCAAACCTGATCTGGTACCAAGTTCTCTATTTTTTTTTCTTGTCATTAAAGATTGGGTGTGGTTGAAGAATAAAGGCGCGTTACAGGGCTTGAACGTCGTCAGATCTATCTACAGGGAACGATCAAACCTGCTCTGGTACCAAGTTCTTTATTTTTCTTTCTTGTCATTAAAGATTTGGTGTGGTTGAAGAAGAAAGACGCGTTGCAGGGCTTGAACGTCGTCAGATCTATCTACAGGGAACGATCAAACCCGCTCTGGTACCAAGTTCTCCATTTTTCTTTCTTGTCATTAAAGATTTGGTGTGGTTGAAGAAGAAAGACGCGTTGCAGGGCTTGAACGTCGTCAGATCTATCTACTGGCATCGGAGTAGCAGAACCACCGGAATTCACCATCATTGTTGGCCTTACCGGAGAAGAAAGGCAGCGGGGCCTGTGGATTTTTGAGTTTTTGTAAAGTTTGAGTTTTTGACAAATTTATCTGAGTTTTTGTGAAATTTATCTGAATTTTTGTCAAATTTATCTGAGTTCTGGACAAATCTATCTGAGTTTTTGGCAAATTTATTTGAATTTTTGAAAAATATAGCCGAGTTTCTGACAAATTTATCTCCATTTTGAAAATTTTAACTAAGTTTTTGAGCGAATATTTCTATGTTTTTAGAAAATTTATTTGTATTTCTTAGACCTCACTTACCTCACCAAAGTTAGATCCGCAATCTACTTCAAAAACGATAGATCTGCAATCTGTTTCACAGACGATGGATCTGCAATCTGCTAGCCAGAAGATCTGTCTTCACAAATAGACCAAGTTGAAATGATCTTCACAGTGAATCTGCAATCTGCTTCACACTGGAACTGCAATCTTCTTAAAAAAACGATGGATATGCAATATACTTCACACACGATTGATCTGAAATCTGCAAGCAAGAAGATATTTCTTCACAATTAAACCGAGTTGAAATGATTTCTCTCAAAAGTTTTCTAGCGCCAGATTCAATATCAACAATGAATGCAGTTTGAAATTTCAAAAAAAAAATCCTGAAAAGTCTAGTGAATACAATCCACTATAGGGACCTTTAGCTAATTTTATATTATTTTAATCGGCTCGAATTTCCAACCAATGAACTCTAATTTGGAGAGTGGGGACCCACTCCTTCAACTCAGGAATTCTCTAGAGTCAGGCCTCAGAGGACCTGAACTCAACATCTGATGGTGATAAATCGGTTTCCCAGATCGAAATTTATCGAAGTCAGAATACAGAGAAGGCGGGGAGAGAGTGAGAGAGACAGAGAGAAAGACGTGAAGAAGGAACAAAAAGACCGCGAAGTCGTCACACCAAAAACAAGACGAGGCTCCGAATAGCCAGGCGATGAGTTCTCAAGCACTTGCAGGAGTAAGCAATTTCAATTCCCTTCTCCACATTTCATCCATTCGATCCGATTCGATTCCACCAAACGCAACTAAAATACAATCAGAAGATTTCGAGATCTCGTCGAGAGAAATCCAGATCCAGAAATCCGGAATCCTTCTCTCGCTAGGGTTTTACACTCCTTTTCAAAATCCCTAGATCTCTCCTCTTTCCCTCTCGCTCCTTCTTCTCTAGCTCTACATCGACGACATGTCGATGATGAATTGATACAATGCATGAGATCGAAGAGATTCGCTCGCTTAGATCTCGCGTTTTTCCTATTTATTTGAATCTCTGATTGTTTGCTGTTTCGCATTATGTGTTTGGAATTTGTTCAAGTTGTTCTGTTTTCTTCAATTTATTTGTTTGAAATGGCTTGCGATCTAGCTCGATCTTTGCCAGGATTGAAATTCAGATTCTGTTGAACTTGAATCGTCTTTAAATTGATGATAGTTAGGTTTTGTGACTTCAGATCTTGACGCGCTGATTAGATTTTATACAGAGTAACTATAAATGGTTGGTTGTTTTACTCTAATTACATTGCACAGATTGGCTATGCTAAAATTTGATGAAATACGATTTAGCTGCTTTTGATGGAGAGAGTGCATGGATCTTAGTGTTTTTAATGTCTGTTAGTAACATATTGTATGGAGAACTTATCGATGTAAACTCGTTGGGGGTATCAGTTTGATGAAATTTCTAGGCTTTTCTCATTTTACTGGTTTGTTGCATTTTAGAATCATGTTTTACATAGAATTTATGTTTTATGGATGGGAGTGATGTGGAGCATTCCTCTTTACTTTCTTTCGATGTGATGAAAAATCAGAAGAGAAAGGTCTGGGACTTGAGAAAATGAAAGGAGGAAAGACAAGTGATGAACGATTTGATGATGGAGCAAACATTGCAGATGAAGATTTAGTGTTTTTTTTTTTTTTTTTGCATGATGCCCTTGATTGTGTGTTGAATGGCGTTTGAATTAGATGAAATTGGTTCCATTTGACAGGTTAGTTAATTATTGTTTAACAAGACCAACACCATGTAATTCGGACAAGTTTAGTGAAAGTTATGGACTGTCATCTGATAGCACGAACTCACGTTTTAGGGTATTTTAGATAGGTTAAATGATCATAAGGAAGTTGTTTTTACTTTCTCTATTAGGCGTGTTGTTTTCGCATGGCTATAGACAATGGCGGATCTGTGACTTTCTTCCAGGAGGGGCAAGCAATAGTCGACTGACAGCAGGCAAAATAAGGAATTTTTTTATAGGGCAATCAATAATATTTTTTTAGATTTGTTGTTTTTTACTTATCATTTAAATTAGAATTTTGTGGAGTTTTATACTTGTATCTAAATAAATCATAGATTTAATACCCCAATATTTTAAAAATATAATTGTTCAAAACTTTGAGGACAATTAAAATATAAAAATAATAGGACTACCATAATGAATACAAACTGCTCAAAATTATCCTTTACACTTTGTTTTAGGAGTGAGCTATATCCATGGTTCAAAATCGCGGTCGCAGTCGTCATCGCATCGTATCGCGGTTCGCGGTCATTGTGGTCCATCGCGGTGCAAATTTTTATTTTACCCAAAAAAAATCCAAAAAGTCCAAAATATTCTAATATGCTAGAAAATAATATTTTTTTTCCATTAGTAAACACTTTAAAGCAAAATATCGGTTCTCCCCAAGTCAGTACATCCTGTATCGCTATCTTATGTGAACCCCGTAAAGTTTGTTATGAATTAAATAGGTTTACATGTATATATTAAAACAATTTAAAATATCACAAATTTTACAGTATGTATTGCAACCATAATTTTGAACTAATTGTTAGTGTTAAACACTCAAAGTCAATAAACTAGTAAGCAGTAGTATAGACGTACAATACTCAATTACTCAATTAAATTGAGAATGAATTTCAACTTTCAAGTCACATTTACTACGACATCAAGATTAACTAACCAAACCAAACCAAACCAAACCAAGCCTTTTCCCACTAGGTGAGGTCGGCTATATGGATTTGACGACGCCAATCAAATCTGTTTAGGGCCATGTCCTCCGTTAGATCCATGTAGGCAAGATCATGTTTAATAGTTTCTTTCCAACTTCTCTTGGGTCTCCCTCTCCCTCTCCTACTCTTGGCAAACTCCATGCTTTCACACCTTTTAACAGGTGCCTCTGTTGGACGCCTTCTAACATGGCCGAACCATCTCAGTCGATTTTCTCTCATTTTATCTCCAATCGGTGCTATTCCTACTATGCCCCTAATCTCCTCATTCCTAATCCTATCTCTCCTTGTGATCCCGCACATCCATCTTAGCATTCTCATCTCCGCAACTTCCATCTTCTTGACATGATTATGCTTTACTGCCCAACACTCTGATCCATATAACAACGCTGGCCGTACCGCCACCTTATAATACTTTCCTTTAACCTTGAGGGGGACTTTCCGATCACACAAGACCCCCGAAGCACTCCTCCATTTGGTCCACCCGGCTTGAATCCTGTGACTTACATCAGTATCAATCCCTCCATCCTGTTGCACCATAGATCCAAGGTACCTAAAGTTTTCTTTCTCTACTATCTTTTGTGTGCCCAAACTTACTTCTATGTTACTAGGTGACCTACTTTGACTAAACTTGCATTCCATATATTCTGTTTTGCATCGACTTAGCCTAAACCCTTTTGTCTCTAATGTTTTCCGCCACAATTCAAGCTTAGCATTCACTCCTTCTCTCGTCTCATCCACTAAAACAATGTCATCTGCAAATAGCATACACCACGGCACCTCATCCTGGATATGTCTTGTAATCTCATCCATAACTAGGGCAAACAAGTACGGGCTTAACGCTGAGCCTTGGTGTAGACCAATCGTGATAGGAAACTCCTTAGTTTCGCCGCCAGTCGTCCTTATAGATGTCACGACTCTATCATACATATCCTTTATCGCCTCAATATAAGCGACACAAACTCTTTTCTTTTCCAGAACTTTCCAAAGAATCTCCCTAGGAACCCGGTCATAGGCCTTCTCCAAGTCAATGAACACCATATGTAAATCTCTCTTACCTTCTCTATACTGTTCCATTAACCTCCTCAGGAGAAAGATAGCCTCCATGGTTGATCTCCCAGGCATGAAACCAAATTGATTCTCTGAAATATTTGTTGTTTTTCTTAGTCTTCTCTCAATAACTCTCTCCCATAATTTCATCGTATGGCTCATCAATTTAATCCCGCGGTAGTTCGCACAGTTCTGAATATCTCCTTTGTTCTTGTATATGGGTATAAGAATACTTTTCCTCCATGCATTAGGCATCTTCTTGCTCTTTAGCACTACATTAAAAAGCTTTGTCAACCAACTAATACCATCCTCCCCCAAGCACCTCCAGACCTCAATAGGGATACCATCTGGCCCAACCGCTTTCCCATTCTTCATTCTTTTCAATACTTCTTTAACTTCTTCCCTACTGATTCTCCTATAGAACATATGATTCGCTTCTTCTCTAGAAATGGTAAGCTGCCCCAATTGTATGTCACTACTACTGCTTTCGTTAAATAACTTGTAGAAGTAGCTCTTCCAACGCTCCTTTATCTCCTCTTCCTTTACTAATACATTTTCATCCTCATCCTTAATGCATTTAACTTGGTTTAAGTCCTTGGTCCGCCGATCTCTAGTTTTAGCAAGCTTGAATATCTCTCTTTCGCCTTCCTTAGTGTCAAGTCGCCTATATAGCTCCTCAAATGCCTTTGCCTTGGCCTCACTAACTGCCTTTTTGGTTTCTCTTTTTGCTTCTTTATACCTCTCCAAGTTCGCTTCAATTCGATCCTTTTGCCAAGTTTTAAAGCACTCTCTTTTAACTCTTATCTTGTCTTGGACGGCTTCGCTCCACCACCATGCCTCTTTCTGTACCGGAGCACCCCCTTTAGATTCTCCTAAGACTTCTTTCCCTACCCTCCTAATACACTCTGCTACCTTATCCCACATATTATTTGCACTCTCTTCTATCGCCCAAACGTCTTCCTCTAGTACTCTTTCCCTTAAAGCTAGTTGCTTATCACCTTTCAGGTTCCACCATTTAGTCCTTGAGCATCTATACAACTTCTTTTTTCTAGTCCACCTTTGTAACTGCACATCTATGATCAACAACCTATGTTGGGAAGTCAGGCTCTCCCCCGGTATAACCTTACAATCTTTACAAGCTAAACGGTCTCTTTTCCTAGTTAAGAAGAAGTCAATTTGTGTCCTCGATGAGCCACTCTTATAAGTCACCAAATGCTCCTCTCTCTTTCTAAAAAATGTGTTAGTTACCATGAGATCATAAGCCACTGAAAACTCCAAGATATCCTTCCCTTCTTCATTTCTATTACCGTACCCATGTCCCCCGTGTACTCCTATGTATCCATCTACGTCACGTCCTACATGACCGTTCAAATCACCTCCTATGAAGACCATCTCTCCTTGGGGTATCTCTAGTAGCACTCCTTCCAAGTCTTCCCAAAACTTCTCCTTATGTCCATCTCCTAAGCCCACCTGGGGGGCATAAGCACTAAATACGTTCACTATCTCTTCTCCTAACACTAACTTAATTACAATAATCCTATCTCCATAGCGCTTTACATTCACTACATCTTCCTTTAAGTCCTTGTTTACCACTATGCCGACCCCATTCCTCGATCTATTAAGTCCCGTATACCATAACTTATACCCGGTCCTCTCAATCTCTTTAGCTTTGTGTCTCACCCATCTTGTCTCTTGCAAGCAAGCAATTGCGATTCGTCTCCTTTCCATTGTATCCACCACTTCCATAAGTTTCCCAGTTAGGCTCCCAATGTTCCAAGTGCCCAATCTCAGCCTTCTATTTTGGACTAGCTTCCTTACCCCCCACACTCGCCCAATAAAGTGTGAGGACCCTTGCCTATTTAGCACTGCACCCGGGCGCCGATGCAGCGGTCCTTGCTCACTTATCACTGTACCCGGACCATACAGCGCGTCGCTAAGTAGGGGACGCCCCAACGAAATTTCATTAGGTCTCAAATCCATAAAAAAATCCGACTGAGTATTGTGCTGGCTGTCGGCTACCTAACGCACAACCCTCCTCCTTTGTCCGGGCTTGGGACCGGCTATGTCAAGGATACCCCAACATAGGCGGAGTTATGACATCAAGATTAACTAATTAATTAAAATAATGAAGTATGAACATAAGGGTATTGTGGTTGAGGAGGGAAGAAACCATCATATGAGAACCCACCAAATTCTTGCAAATCACTTGAGTTTTGGTGAAAAAAGAAGCTTGAGAAGCTCCCGCATAGTCTTAAGATGCCGCACAAATGGTTTGGGAAAGAAAGAAATGAAAAGGAAGGGGAAGGAAAGTAAAAAAAAAAAAAAAAAATCATCTTCAACTGATATTTTCAAAATATTGGCCGTTATGACTGTTATATTGGCCGTTATGATTGTTATGAGCTGTTATTTTCATTGTTTTTTGATACCGTGACTGTTATGATCGTTATATTGTAAATTATGTAACGGTATGGGCCATTACCGTGGCCATTATGAAACGGTAACGGTTGTTTTTTTTAAACCATGGCTGTATCTCACTCTAATCAAAGTAGGGCCTATATCGAATTGAACAAGCATAAATCAATCTACCCATAATTAATTAATAAAACTTTGTTAATTGGTTACTTGTGATCATTTAATGGGCCACAATAACTACGGTAGACATGGATAGTTTAAAATCCATGGATTAGTTACTTGTGATTGTTTGATGGGCTATGATACCTACAACAGACATGGATGGTTGTGAGCACACCATTGATAGCCATTAACCAATGCCATCAAAAGGTAAACATAGTCAACTATTCATGTTGTTTAGAATAAATGTCCTCTTCTTAAGTGGAGTTTCCCCAAATTTAACTCTAATAGAAGTTGGTCCCCAGCCCACCATAAGATTGAGCACATCATATTTTTAAATGTAAATACAGTGGGACCAACTCCTATTTCAATCCAAAGGATAGCCACTAATACAAAATCCAACTAGTTTTAAAGAAAGGATTATTTCAAAGTGACGTGAGGGAGAAACCACTCTTTTTGAGAGAAAACTCTCCTTAAAACTTGGAGATGATTTACTTTCTTTTTTGAAAGCAAGCAAAGGACAAAAGTAGCCTCAGATTTTTTTAAATTATCTCCTTTTAGGAACAAGATAATGAGGGGCAAAATTGTAAAAAAACCAAAAGGCCTCCAAACTTTTGCTCATATGTTCTAGCGAAACAAAGAAATCAAGGAGGGGCAATTGCCCCTCCTCGACCCCCCTCCCTCCCTCCGCCGCTGGCTATAGACTCATTTTTCCACATCTGAAGGCCAATTTAAAATTTCCCCTCTTTTACTCATCTAATTCCCTATATCGGAAAACAACTCCTTTATGGGTTCTAATGAAGTTTTAACTGTTTTGCCTTTTCAGGATTTTCATTCTTTAGAAAGAGAATGTTAATGTGATAAAACTAAAATTCGACATTTATTGATAGGAGTGAGATTTTGTATCATAATTTGTCAGGACTCAGGGATCTGTGGGTGAAATGATAAGTTAAAAGGATGCCCTAAAATCAAGGAACTAATCTTGCACTTATATAGAGTTCACTATTTTGCATGCTTTAGCATGTGTTGCAGTGCTTATATTTATTGTTTAGACATCTATTTGAGTAGCAATTTTGATTAGATTAACTAAGATTTGATTGTAGCTTGTAATGGGCAGGGTGGCAGCCTCTTTACTGGATTTACACGGCTGTGCAAAGGTCTCACTGTGGTACTTATTGGAGGATATGCTGTAGTCCAGATATTCCCTGCAGCTGTTTCATATCTTGCGCTTATTCCTGCAAGGTATGGTTTTTTCATGCTACATGGTTAAAAGTGCATTACCCTTTCTTGAATGGTATTTTACTCATTCTGAAAGGTTTTCTTCATGCGCTATGTACATATGTCCTTGTACCATGTTTTCTGATTTAGTTGCCAGTGCAAGGATTTATGAATGCCAAAAACTATTAGATTTTTGCCAGTGATAACTGAACCCATATTCCGATTTCATGAAAGATTGTCTAAGTTGTCGATTGGCTCTGTTGGCCTTGAAAAGATTCATTGAATTTTTCTTTTAACTAAATTGTGTTAGTTTTAAAAGCCAGAAACCCAAACAGTGAATTGGAATCAACAGTCAAAGTCCGAAAGAGATTCGGATGGAACACCCTGTTTGTACTTTGACCATATAAGATTTCTTGTTATTTCTTTTGCCCTTCTCTTGACAACTATTATTCACTACCATCATCGTCGTCATCATCATCATCTCTCTTTTATCTCATCTATTTGGAGTCGGCTTAATGTGCTAATGAAAACAACAAGCTATGATCTTATAACCAATCTATATAAAAACAAGCTATGATCATATAACCAATCTATATAAAAAAAGAGTTCATGAAAGTGAGGTCTCCCTCTCTCCATATGTGTGTCTCTGTCTCTAACTCTCTCTCACTTTGTGTGGTTTGCCTATGCGAATGGTAGTGTGTACCTGTAAGAGCGCCCACAAGACTATTAGTGACAATAGAAAAGATTGAGGTTGTACATGTGGATTAATGGTCCTAAAGATTGCCAACAAGGAACTTTTTTGTGGCCCGCATTATTTACTGGTGAGGGTGGGCATTGGTAGTTGTATATGTGGATTAATGGTGCTAAAGAATTAGCCCCATAAAAAAATGTGGCCACTTAGGGGGTCCAAAGATTAAACTTTACTCATTTTTAGATAAGTTAAATTGTTTGTTGATAATCCCAATAGTGAATATTTGTTGGATGGGTGCCAACATTTATAGCCATTTTGTCACACATGGAGCAATTCTATCACAATTGGGCAGGATTATGATTACTATTTTTGACTGAAGGCCTGTGTATACATGCCTCTCTTCGAATATGCTTGTGCAAGCTTACCATCTTAGAAGACTATAATTTCCCTCTTCTTTATGAGGATGACCACCTCATAACTCCATCCAATAAAAAAATAATAAATTTTTATTCACCATTATTACTTATAGATAAGTAAAGAGTGATAGTGAACTAGTTATGTTTTCTCCACTTATTCACCTACATGACTTAGTGTAGCTGACACTAGTGCAATTGACCATGCTAAATGCCTATATTGCTAATTGCTGAAGTACTTCTTATATAAGGTTTTATTCAATAGTGTATGTTAAACACATCACTTAGAAGGGTCATGAATCAACCTGGATAAAACTATCTTGGTAGTGTGAGTTCTGGTACATAGGTTTTGTATTTTGTTTCACAATATTTATAGTACATAGGTAAGAAAGGCTTGGATTGATATAGGTGGGCCCCATTTAAAGTTTCCTTTCCTTTTTCCTTTATAAGGGAACATGTTCTCCCTTAAAATTATCATGTATGTGTATGTAGTAGAATTTGTATGAATATGATAACCAGCTTGTGGGGCCCACATGGACCAATGCCTAATCAATTTAATCCCTCACACTCACTATTCCCCCATGAATTGGCACACTCCCTGTTATAAACACTTATTGATCATTACTCAACATTGAATTGAAACACCCATTCTTTCGTATGATCTTTGGGGCCTCAAAATAAATAGCTATAATGATTTAATTATGTTGTTGGGGGGGGATTGGATTGATCATAGGGGTCGCATGTACTGGAAAAAAGTAAGGCCAACTCAAGTATCTACCTGTAGATTCTGCCTTATAAAGATCCCAGCTATTCAAGTAGTGGCCCTAGTTTACCTTAAAAAATAAAAAAGAGTTCTGGCCCTAGTTTGTTTACCTACTATAGACTTGAGCACGCCTTTAGAAAATGTGATATCAATTGTTGGATTGAAGAAACACACAATTAAAGCACTACTTAACAACATTTCTGTAATAGATTTATTTTCTGTGCACTATGGGCTAACATCTTGGAAATCCAGACTGTCCATTTGATGTGTTGTTTCCTCCTTTATAATTGTCCAGAGTTACATTCACCATGGGATTGGACAAAAACTTTAGTAACAGATTTTTTCACACGTCCAATCCAACTTTCAGTCTTAAACTGACTGACTTGAAATTTGGGTTGTTCACTGATTTTGGATAGAGATTTGATGACAGTTTAGATCCATTTTATGTGGTCCTTTTTGTAAAGAAAATTTGATTCTATTTGGAAAATATGTTTAGCATGTAATATAACTAGATCTTTTGAAAAAAAATCCCAAACCAAATGGTGACTGTTGTACGAATCATGGGTCTGCATGGGTAAATGGAGGCGGATACATCTTTTGAACGGTTTAGATATTCACAAAGTGGACCACACTTGTAAATATTTGATTTAATCTTATTTGAATACGCCAACCGTATGTAACCATTTCCACACGCTCGCGCATTATTTTTCACCCAACCCTTTTTAAAACCGTGCTGTGTAACTCCAAAATTTATATTGTTTTTCAATGGTCTTCCTTTAAGGTCCTACTCCTTTGAACTTGTGACCTGTTACTCTTTGAATATATAGAGTTTTAATTATGAGTGCCTTGTCTACTATTTTGTAAATAGAGCCTAGCCTCTGGGTTCACTTAGGTGCATCCCATGGGTGAGGGGAAGGGGGAAGGAAAAGTCTAGAGATGGCCTAGTGACGTGCAAAAATGGGAGCAATCTCCCTTGATTGAAGTGGTTCAAAGTTTTTTTTTTTAGTTTTTTACAAAAGGGCCCCTATATTTTCCCCTATATTTTCTCAAAACCTCAGAAACACCCCTGTACTTTTTGGTTTTACTAAACCATACTTTGACTAACAGTCAAACTCAAAGAGAAAACAAACCCGCCGTTTCCACTCTCCCTTGCATTTATTTAAAAGTTCAGATGACCCTTTTAACCTTATCTTCTTTCTCATAGCTAAAAGAGGAAGTACACAAAAGATGATACCCAAATAACAAACTATGATCAATGCGCGACCCTCTTCTCCATGCTCAACATCAGGTTTTTCATCACTCGGCCCTCTGAGCCGACCACTGATTTGCTAACATGGGTTTCTGAAGGGTTCACCACAATATCAGGATTCATCACTCCAGCACAGAATACTCGTCCAAATTTGAAAAATTTTGAGACCCTATTATTTGGGTTCTTAGCCTTTTGTATATAGCCATACTTGCCATTCCCTAGAGATTTTCTTTTCCTATTATTTTGGATTGCTTAACAGTGTGGAATTAATGAGGGAGATGTGTTCTTGCTTAGAGAGATGGGAAACATGTGGGAAGAATAAATCCAGACTTCAATGGAGTTTGTTTTTGGTTTGATCCAAGTTTTCTACTTTCATGTGGGGTCTGAAATTTGATGTTTCCACACTCTTGAACATCCAGTTTCAGGAAGGCACCTGGTAATTAATGGGGATATTAGGCCTCAAAAAACTGCCTTACATTCTCCAGTAAACTTCACTTGAACAAAGTGGTGCAGCTAACTCTATATAGGACTAGATTTTAAGAGAGAAGGTATCATGCGCATTTAGCTATGTACTAATTGGCCTTTAAAATGAATACAATCCATCCGGCCACATTAATTAAAGTGAAAAAATATCCTAAAGGACGACTGCTACATCTTAGCAGTTTCTCAAACTTGACTACTATACTAAGGCCCACCTACTGGAATCTACCGCTGATGAGTGGCTTGGATCTTGCACAAGTCACATTCGCCTATGTAGTCAGGTCAGGTGTGTGCAGTTAGAGCAAACCTCTTTCCTTAATGCTTATCCAATCGTTTAGGGAAATTACTTAAAGAAAGGAAATCCCTGTATCTTTACATGGGTCGTTTAAAGAAAAAGAACAAGAAACAGTGGGCGAGTTCTCCACATTTCTTCCTGCAAATTGCAAAGAAGGCATGACTCCCAGCATAAACAATTCCTATTACATAGGGTAAAATTGGTAAAGCATAACAAAAAGGGGAGAGTGGGAATGGCTGGTTTGCTTACTTTGAGTTTGACACTTTGACTGTTAGTCAAGGGATGCTTTAGTTAAACCAGAAAATTCCGGGGTGTTTTTGAGGTTTAATGAAAATATAGGGGTCTTTTTGTAATAAAAAAAAACTCTTTGAAGTGCTGTTTTCTGTATTTTCGTCCTCTTTTCTTTCTTTTTTTCTTTTTTTCACAATCCAGGGGCTAGTATAATTTGGAGAAGCATCAAACCAGGGTGATTGTAGGTGGGCCTACGTCGACTTAATCGTTTAGGCCCTTAATTGCATAATATTACCATGGCTGCCTGGATAGTTACTGCATCTATAACCACACATACAGAGAGGTTTATCTAGAAACAGATAATTTCAGATGCAAAATTGTGTGTACCATTAGTTTGCAAACTTTGTTCAATCACTGATTGAGAATCATTTTATGGAGTTATTTTGCAGGACAATTCCGTTTGCTTGGAACCTCATAACAGCTGGTTACATTGAGCAATCGCTTTTGGGGGTATTCAGTTCTTTTGATATAACTTTGCACTCTAACTTAGGTGTCAATGTGTCATAAATCATTTTGTTGAAGATGTTCCAACATTCACAGGGATGTACCCAGGGGCGGACCCATGTTACGATGATCTGGGGCGGTTGCCCCAGATCAAATCTGGTAATCTGCATGAAGTTGAACAATGCTCTGCACCATGCACAACATGTGCCCCATGTATGTGGGAAGATCGCCCCACATGTCCCTCCAACCAAGGCAAAGTAACTCCCAAAAAGAAAAATGACTTTGTGTATTGGTTTCTTTTCACTTACACGATGAAATTTTGAAACTATAGATTAGGAATGTAAACAAGTGTGCATCACTGCGAAGAATCTCTATCTTAGATGAATGATGAATTAGGTGGGGAGAGAGAAAGAAAGGTAAATATGTTTCTTAAGAAAGCTGTCAGCAACCAAGTGGTGGAATCTGCTGCAACCCAGAAATGTAATGGATGATCCAACCTTTACTATTGCTAATCACCCCTTGTTTTCTCATCTTAAAATTTGATTGCCAACAAATGCATCACCTGATCGATCACCAGTGGAAATGTCTTGTAAGCTGTGAATAGATGGCCTTCTGACGGAATTCAAGCAACCCACACTATGCCACATCTCCATTCGTTTCCGTTGATCTCTCTCCCAATCCATCTCTCTCAATACCCACCCCCATAACCCCATCATCACTAGCATCACCATCAAACCTGTCCACAGATCCCACGAAAATCACAATCAAACCCTCCCACTCCCATACCAAAATCTCCCCCTCCAATTCAATTTATGGAGAAGATCCTCTGCCTTGAGATCATGGGTGTGGTGAGTGAGTACAACATAAACTTTTAGTGTCCTGTGAGTGTATCATAGAGAGAGTATCTAAAAGTGTAATGATAATATATGAGTGTCTAGTGGTGTGGCTTGTTTGGTCATGCCACTTTGTAATGCAACGTATATGTAAGGTGCCCTTTGTATAAATAGTGTTAATTAATAAAAATTAAAGGGTTTACTTTATAAAAATTATTGTGAGTTGTGTTGTGTATGGTCTTGGTCCATCTTAATTTTCCAATACTTCGATATATGTCATCTGAAAAGATTCTCTTCACCGATTGAGCTTATGCAAACTAGTGCATATTTTCGTCGCCTGTCCTTGTTCGGCCCCACCCAAATGAAAATCCTGGGTCCGCCACTGGATGTACCTATGTTTATCATGCAATTCTGCTTGTATTTTTTCTCCATTAACATCGTAACCCCTTTCTAAGCATTTCAATGATTTCTTCCTGTACTGTATCTCTTTGCACTCTAGAAAATGGTGTAGGGAAAATCCAGATAATTTGTTAAGAAATGATTGATCCTTTGTAACACTATTTGTATGATGATCTTTTTTTCCAATGTTTGCTGTTGGCATCAATCTAACTAATTGAGTATCGTCTGAGAAGTTACAATTATGTTGAGGGTGGTTTAATTTTTTTGAATTGTAGTTTCGTAACTATAGCAATTCATCACATCTATGAAATGGAAAGTTGCAACCATGGTTGAAACTTGTGATTGCGGTGGCTGTCATGGCCAAGTCTTAAATCTGATACATCACAGCCATATGTCGCAGGCCATCATATGTGTATTTGTTGCTTTTTTGTTGTCATCTTCATTATCATCAAAGCCTTGTCCCAACTATGTTGGGGTTGGCAACATGAATTATGTTTCTCCATTCCTGTCCGTTCTGGGCCAAATCCTTGGATAAGTTGTACTACTTTAGATCTATCCTTCATACTTCCCAACTCCACCAGTTGTTGTAACTGTCGGTCCCAAGACCTGATAAAGGAGGAGGGTTGCGTCAAGTAGGTCAACAGCTGGTGTAAAACTTTTGTCACAACCCCAACATGAAAGCATGAATATTTGTTTGTACCAAAAAAAATCTTAATATTGCTAGAATCTAAACCTTTTTCCACATTAGAATGCGTTATAAAGTAATTTTTTGGTCTCTGCAAATCATATACATCTTATATCGCTGCTTTGTCAAAAAAAATTCAATTTGTTTAAATTTAATGAGGAGAATGTACTTTCTAAAAGTTGTAAGAATATCACCACTGAAACCATGTATTGGCTCCTGTTCTTAAGATGAATTGTGCTCATCACCACTGTTAGAGCTCGATGGCTACTAGTCGAGAAAAAACTTTAGAGACATGGGCTCTATATGGAGGTGGGAATTGGGGTCTGTTGGAACCAATAATGATTTAGTGTCTGTTGCACAAAGATAGAGATGTGTGGAAATTGTTAAACAGGCCCAAGGCCCATGGAAGATTCAGTTATATCTCACATGGATTATTTTGTGACACAGTTGTACATGTTATTTTATTAGTAGCTTTCCTATCTTAGATAGTTTATTAGTAGCTTTCCTATCTTAGATAGATTGTGGTTTTCCTAAACTAGTATAGATATTGCTGTAATAACCTAAAATTAGAGCCTTCTTTAAGGCATGTATTATCTATATATAGTGGGTGATGATCTCCAAAGAGACACACGACAATACATTCTCAGTTTGGTATTCAAACTCTTGCTTTCTAAGTTCTGTAATCATCAAATTGTCATGGTATCAGAGCTCTGATAAATCTCTCCTCTTCTAGTCTTCTTCTTCGACTTGTTTGTCGAATCTTGGTGATAACAGTCATTGGCATCCTGTCCTTGAGTGTTCGTGCATGTTAACATAATTTTCATCAACATCTTGAAGTCTGATCACTGTGGCCCACCATAGATCAGCCCAAGTTCATCACAGACACCATTCTATCTTGATCGACAGTTGATTCAGAGCCTTGTGGACGTTTGTTTGACTCAGCAGAGAAATCAGAGAACAGATTTAGGTTTTGGGAACCATTCACGTCAGCAACTTGGAGCAACTCATCAGGGGCCCACCTCTGATTAGCACTGCATCAGCAGAGCCTCCCATCTTGGTCGACCACTCATCCTGGAATTCTTGGACATTTTTTTAGCAATTTTCGATCATCAGAGGTAGGCCATCTACCATCTCTTTTGGTATTTCAGTTTTGTCCGACAGATTTCATCTCAGCCTTTCAAAACTGTGGATTTTGATCCGTTTTGAGTAAGACCTCTTCCAACAGTTGAGAAAATAGACTACCCTTCCATCCCGTCTTTGATCTGTCTAGAGATCACTTGGTGGGGCCCACATGCTGCTCTTCCCCTGAAATCAAGGCCGTTTTTTTCTTGCTACTTATTATTCATTACTGGTTGCTGCTGTTTTCTTCTCTGTTTGCTGTTTGTTTGCTGTCTTGATCCGTTATTTTGGCCAATATCAATTTGAGATGGAAAAATCTGAGGTTACCTTGGTCCGATTCACAGGAAAAAACTACCCTACTTGGTCGTTTCAATTCCAAATATACCTTGAAGCTAAAGAATTGTGGGGATATGTTTCTGGTTCTGACCCTACACCCACTGATGATGAGAAGATCTCCTCTTGGCATACTAAAGATGCCAAAATCAAAATCTGGATTCTGGGATCCGTTGAGCCTCATCTGATAATGAACCTCAAACCCTACCCCACTTCTAAAGACATGTGGGAGTATCTGCAGCAAGTGTACCATCAAGATAACTCCGCACGTCAATTTCACCTTGCATGTGCGATTGCTGAATATGCCCAAGGGACCTTCTCGATCCAAGACTACTATTCGGGATTCCGGACCATATGGTCGGAATACGATAGTATTAAGTATGCAGGTGTGGCTGCCAACGTTTTGATCGTCATTCGCGATCTTTAGGCCTCTAGTCAGTGGGATCAATTTTTGATGAAATTACGGAAGAAAATGAAAGTGTTTGATCTACCCTGATGAATCGGACGCCTCTACCTTCCTTGGCTGTTTGCTTGAATGAATTCTTACGCGAGGAACAACGAATGGCAACCTCGGTCCATATGGCTCAACACAAGACTGAGACCTATTCAGTTGCGTTCTCAGCCAATAAAGCTTCTCAACCTCCACCTCGAGACTTGAGCAAAACACAATGCTACAATTGTAAAAAAATTGGGCATCTTGCATCTCAATGCAAACAGAAAGTCTGCAGTTACTATAAAAAGTCAGGACATATCATCTCTGAATGTCGTTGCCGCCCACCACGTGCGTCCCCACAGACTCCGCAGTATCAGACTTTGCAGTCTCAGACTCCACATGCTTATGTTGCTTCTTCAATTATGCCTGCTACCGCATCTACACCCTCACAGCCTGGTCCCTCATCACCTCTAACTCCTGAACTGGTTCAACAAATGATTATCAATGTCTTTTTTGCTTTTGGTTTCTTAGGACGTCCCATCCATCTACTACTTGGTTCCTTGATTCTGGGGCGTCTAATCATATGACGTATTCTCGTTCCGCACTCTCCAATGTGACAAAATACAATGGCAATCTTCAAATACAAACTGCTAACAAAGGCGACTTACCCATTACTGTTCTCGGAGATACCACTGGTCCTCTTCCTTTAAAAAATGTTTACCTTTGTCCCAATTTAACTTCAAACCTATTGTCAATTGGACAACTTGTTGAAAATAACTGTAACATCTCTTTCTCTTCTTCTGATTGTGTTGTGCAGGACCAACTGTCCAGGAAGGAGATCGCGAGGGGGCCTAAGTATGGACGCTTGTTTCCACTGGATTTTAATAAGCTTTCTAGGAATATATTTGACAATGATGAATTTTATTTTTCTATTAGAGATAACTGCCAATTGTGGCATAATAGACTTGGCCACCCTAATTCAAAAGTTTTGTCCCTTATTTTAAATTCTGGTTTATTAAATAAAACTCCTGGTTTATCTTGTGTTCCTTTTGATTGTGCTACTTGTAAAATGGGAAAGAGTAAAACTCTTCCTTTTCCTATTTCCACTCCACACAGCACTAAATGTTTTGATTTGATTCATAGCGATGTATGGGGAATTGCTCCAGCTCTTTTTCACGCTCACTATAAATACTTTGTGACTTTTATTGATGATTTCAGTCGGTTCACATGGGTTTACTTTCTGCATTCCAAATATGATGTTTTTAATGTTTTTAAATTTTTTTTGGCTTATATTGAGAATCAATTTTCCACCTGCATTAAAATCTTGCGATCTGATTCAGGCGGGGAATATGTGTCCTATGATTTTCAAAAGTTTTTGCAAACCAAAGGCATTATTTCTCAACGAACTTGTCCTTATACTCCAAAGCAAAATGGAGTCGCTGAACGGAAGAATAGACATCTCCTTGATGTCACTCGTTCCCTTCTGCTTGAATCATCGGTTCCTACCTGTTTTTGGATTGAAGCATTGGCTACTGCAGCTCATCTTATCAATCGCATGTCCTCACCCTCTATTGACAATCAGAGCCCCTATTACCGATTGTACAAGACATCTCCATCCTATGATGCTCTTCATGTTTTTGGGTCAATTTGCTTTGTGCATTTGCCTCCTTCGGAAAGGACCAAACTAACAGCTCAATCAGCTAAGTGTGCTTTTTTAGGATATGCACCCTTCCAGAAAGGGTTCCTTTGCTATGATCCTAACATTCGTCGCATCCGTACCTCTAGGAATGTTGTGTTTTTTGAAAACAAGTATTTTTTCCCCCAACACCTTGATCCTCCGGACCCCTCATTAGTTTCCTTACCTAGTTTTTCTGAAAACAAATCTATTGTTCGATTTAATCCTAACTTTGTGTATCACAGACGAAACAAAGATGCGCCTACAGGTACTCCCCCTCTTGATCTTCCTCTGGCATCGGGTCCGCCTCCGGAACTTGGTCCATTCGGCCCTCCTTCATTGCGTCGCTCCACTCGCATTTTAGTCCCAGTAGACCGCTATGGGTTCTCTCATACTTCCTTAATGGCCACTTTTTCGTCCTCTTACATCCCGCAATCCTATTTTCAGGCGGCGCAGCACCAATGTTGGAACCAGGCTATGCAAGAAGAATTGGAGGCTTTAGAATAGAATCACACTTGGGATGTTGTCCAATCTCTTGTGGGTGTCAAACTTATTGGCTGTAAGTGGATTTTTTCTCTCAAGTTAAAATCAGATGGCACATTGGATCGATATAAGCCACGTCTCGTCGCCCTTGGAAATCGGCAAGAATATGGCATCGATTATGATGAAACTTTTGCTCCCGTTGCCAAAATGACCACGGTTCGCATAATTCTTGCCGTTGTTGCATCTCAGTCTTGGCCTCTATATAAGATGGATGTCAAAAATACGTTTCTTCATGGCGATATCAAAGAAAACGATTATATGCGTCTGCCTCAGGGGTACTCATCTGGGAAGGGTATGGTTGCCAAACTCCGTCGCTCCCTCTATGGTCTGAAGCAAGCTCCTCGCGCATGGTTTGAGAAATTTCAAGATGCTCTTCTTCGATTGGATTTTCATCCGAGCCAGTATGATCCTTCTATGTTCTTACATCATGCTCTATCCGGGATTATTGTGCTACTGGTCTACGTTGATGACATTGTAATTACTGGTCCAAAATGCACATATGATTCAGGAACTCCAAGCTTCTCTTAATAAGACATTTCACATGAAGGATCTCGGCCCATTAAACTATTTCCTTGGTCTTGAAGTTCATCAATCGAATAAAGGAATAATTCTCAATCAGCACAAATACACGGTTGACCTCATTGACTTGGCTGACCTTACTGCTTCAGCTCCAGTAGATACACCGGTCGAACTGAATGTCAAACTCAGTAAAGAGGAGGGTAACCTTCTTCCCGATCCTCCCACATATCGCCAGTTAGTTGATAGCTTGATCTACCTCGCGATCACTCACCCTGATATCTCCTATGCGGTAAACTTAATGAGTCAGTTCATGGCTGCTCCTCGTCATCTTCATATGGCTGTTGTTCGCCGCATCATTTGGCACCTTATTCGCACACCGACTCGCGGGCTGTTTTTTCCATCAAACAATCCTATCTCTCTCACCTCTTATTCTGATGTTGATTGGGCCGGCTGCCCAGATACTCGCATATCTACCACTGGATGGTGCATGTTTTTGGGCAACAGCCTGATTTCTTAGAAATGCAAGAAACATGAAAAGGTTTCCAAATCTTCTACCGAGGCTGAGTACCGAGCCATGTCAGCTGCGTGCTCCGAAATTCTTTGGCTACGCGGACTACTTTCCGACATTGGGTTCCCAGCGGAAGGTGCTACCCCACTCTATGCGGATAATACAAGTGCCATTCGGATTACTGAAAATCCGATTTTTCATGAACGTACTAAGCACATCGAGGTTGATTGTCACTTCATACATGATGAACTTAAACGTGATGTCATTAGTCTTCCGCATGTCTCCACTAAGCTTCAAATTGCTGATATTCTTACTAAGGGCCTTCCACGACCACGCCATCAGTTCTTGGTTGGCAAATTGATGCTTGTTGATTTTCCCGCATTAATTTGATGGGGGGTGTTAAACAGGCCCAAGGCCCATGGAAGATTCAATTATATCTCACATGGATTGTTTTGTGACGCAGTTGTACATGTTATTTTATTAGCAGCTTTCCTGTCTTAGATAGTTTATTAGTATCTTTCCTATCTTAGATAGATTGTGGTTTTGCTAAACTAGAATAGATATTGCTGTAATAACCTAAAATTAGAGCCTTCTTTAAGGCATGTAATATCGATATATAGTGGGTGATGATCTCCAAAGAGGCACACGACAATACATTCTCAGTTTGGTATTCAAACTCTTGCTTTCTAAGTTCTGTGATCATCAAATTGCCAGAAATACCATTCAAAAAAAAGAAAAAGATAGGAGATGTGTGGAAATCTGTTAGAGATATGAAAACCCTAAAGAGGGCTAATACATAGAGTTTGTTGGTCAGCGACATATGGTCTGTGAATTTTTATTTTACCCCCAAAAAATATCCAAAAAGTCTAAAATATTCTAATATGCTAGAAAACAATATTTTTTTCCATTAGTAAACACTTTAAAGCAAAATATCGGTTCCCCCCAAGTCATTGCATCTTGTATCGCTATCTTATTTGAAACTCGTAAAGTCTGTTATGAATTATATAGGTTTACATGTATATATTAAAACAAGTTAAAATATCACAAATTTTAAAGTATGTATTGCAACCATAATTTTGAACTAATCGTTAGTGTTAAACACTTAAAGTAAATAAACTAGTAAGTAGTAGTATAGACGTACAATACTCAATTACTCAATCACCAAGTAAATTGAGAATGAATTTCCACTTTCAAGTAACATTTACTACTACATCAAGATTAACTAATTAATTAAAACAATGAAGTATGAACATAAGGGTATTGTGGTTGAGGAGGGAAGAAACCATCATTTGAGAATCCACCAAATTCTTGCAAATCACTTGATGGTCTGCGACATATGGCTGTACCAACAAACTCTACGACATACACATATGATGGTCTGCGACATATGGCTGTATCAACAAACTCTATGTTGTCATTATTTCTTAGCACTTAACTATTGGCTTTTGATAATAAAGCTTTGCTGACTCAGACTTGTTAAATAGAGTTGCTTATGAATTATGATGTTGATTACATTTAGCATTTTATCAGACAAATATATGTGATGATAACCATGTCCTTTCAAATGGCAAGTTCTGATTATATACCTACTTTGCAGGTAGCTGCCAGCATTGTTGGTCTCCTTTTCATTGGGAAGTTGCTAGAACCAATATGGGGTTCTAGGGAGTTCTTCAAGTTTATCTTTGTGGTTAACTTTTTGACTTCTGTTTGTGTATTCATCACTGCCATAGCATTGTACTATATAACAAGGCAGGAAAGTTTCCTGTAAGTACCCTATGCTCCACATATAATCTTTTGGATGCATATCTTCACGTACTTCTTGTGGGTTCCATACTTCCATTCCTTTTTCCCTTGTTTGCCTTTCACATAACCTGGCAGGAAAATGTTCCTTATTTGCTCAGCATTTCTTTACCATTTGGAAAACATTTGGAAACTCTTTCCCTGATAGTAGTTAAAAGAGAAAGTCGGACATTCATGTTGATTTAGGTCTGAGAGCAGACAGGGATGATGTTAAGCTTAATCTTATTTTCTCTTCATTTTAGACCAATTATGCTCATATTACTCTTTTCCTTTTCATTGAACGCTATATAATTATCTATGATTTTACCAATCATTATTGATTTTTCTTTTCTGCTTTGGTAGTTATACACCTATTGCTGGCTTCCATGGTGTCCTTTCTGGGTTCCTGGTGGGCATTAAGCAAATTATACCTGATCAGGAGATAATGAAGATAAAAGTAAAGGTATGACAGATGATGTACATGTTAAAACGCTTTTATAGTTTGTGACAGTTATATTATCACTTAAAACACATTACTGGAAACTGTTGAGGTGTTGACACTATCTCATTTGTGAAGTTCTTTTTTCCTCTCAGTGGATGCCATCCCTTGTTCTGTTGGTGTCAATAGCTGTGTGCTTCTTTACTGAAGAATCAGCATCACACCTTCCAACTTTAATCTTTGGCACTTACATGAGTTGGCTTTATCTGCGTTATCTCCAAAGGAAGCCAGAAACAAACCTTAAGGGAGATCCAAGTGATGAGTTTGCCTTTTCTACTTTCTTCCCTGAGTTCCTGCGGTAAGCTGCATTCCTTCTGTGGATCCTTCCACCTGGAAGGACAGATGATATTATAATTATTATCCCGTCCTCCTTATGAAGGTTGCATATGGCCTTGTATTTGCAGGCCGGTCCTGGATCCTATTGCTTCTTTATTTGATCGCTTGTTTTGTGGGAGAGCTGAAGTTTCCAATGAAGGCAAGGGCCAAACTTTAGGGGGCAATCCATTGCCCGGTTCTGACCCTATTGAGGCATCAAGGAGGAGGTAGTTTTTTTTTATTTTTTTTATTCCTTTCACTATATTCAATTGTCTTAAAAGCAAAGTTATGCAATTTTTCTTTTCCAGAACCACATGCCTCTAGATGCTCATGTTTTTTTCTTATGGAATCTTAAAGTTAAAATAGATTTTTTAAAGCTATAGATGGCCGGTCACAATTACCAGTGGGTTGGTGGTTGCCCAATTAGCAAATGGGATTGCATGGAGTCATTCTTGCTTTGTGAATTGAAGAGGAAAAAACAGATGAAACAGGTCAAAAGAATGAAAAACACTGGGCAGTTCTCCTTCCTTTCATGATCCCACCTAATAATAGCCTTGTTCCTGTTAATCTAATCCATGGATTGGCCAATCTGCAAAGTGGGACAGTTCCAAACTAATTCTATAATTTGCAATATTATTTATCTGCAAGCAAATCTGTTGTTTTGCATTTTAGTTTTGACTCATCCATTAGGGACTGAAAAATCCTTGATATATTCCACCTTTAAACTCAGTGTACAGGATGTTTCAGGACCTCCTCAATAACTTATGTAAGAAAACAATACATGTTATGAGGAATGATTTATTAGTACAACCAGATGTGCTGGGTACTTTTGTTCAACAAGTTAGATCTTTCTGAGACACAAGGAGTCCGGGTCTTTGATCTGGGTCACCTATGTAGTCTGCATGCATAACACAAATGTGTAAAAATCACATTATCAGATGATTCTAACCACTAGCAATTTTGGTCTAAACGGTCTTGAAGTTAAAATTTTCATTCTATTGATTGGATTGATGGAATTGTTTTATCAGCATGGAATCTTTTTCTTTTTTAGGTTCAACCTAAACCAATTCACATTATCCATTCAACTGGTCAGCAAATGGCATTATGTAACTTATTTCCTTGTTTTGATTAGGGATGTAACCGTTAATGAGAAGATGGGACCGGACCCGGAACTGGTTCGGAACCAGTTTATTGGTTCCGGAACCGGAACCATTAATGAGAAGATGGAACCAGAACCGGAACTGGTTCCTTTTATGGGATGGGTACGGGTCCAGATCCATGTCTAGTAGAGAA
The DNA here is from genome assembly GCA_012931725.1 of Litsea cubeba. NCBI lineage: Eukaryota > Viridiplantae > Streptophyta > Magnoliopsida > Laurales > Lauraceae > Litsea > Litsea cubeba. The sequence goes on from CM022948.1 coordinate 10,893,586, forward strand.
TGATTTAGAGAGGAAAAAAAAAACTAGCTTTTAGGAGTATTTTCCGAATATTGAGATGATATGTCAGGTCTAGGGTCCACGGGCCAGAACCAAGGTGGAACTGGACCCAGACCCGTTTAGGTCATGGATTAAAAAAAAGGACTCAGACCCGGACCTGTTTACTTATTGGGATCAAAGTAAGAACCCTAACCTGGTTATTAACGGGTTGGAACCTCCGGGTAATCGGAGAATCGGGGACCCATTTATATCCCTAGTTTTGATACCTTCCGTATAAAGGTTATCCTAGTTTTTGCTCCATGCCTGATGCCAAAGTGCGAGCAGGGACGACCTATGTGCATCATGGTGTCGCGTGCTTTTCACGCTATGGCATCCTGGTGAGAAGCGCATGAAACAATATCCACCTTAAATGACAATTAAAAGTGTGTCTCTGTTCTTTTTCCATAGTTCCTATTTTACTTTTTGGAACCTTTCAATACTTTGATTTTTCACTGCAAATGGATGCCTCTTTTCTCTTTGTGCCTTCTTCTGTTGCCGGGTCATATTCACATGAAGGTAATACTTCGGATGGTTTTGAGTAGTAGATACAATAAGTCTTACCCATGGGTGATTTTCGGCCGGCTTGCAGAGAAAGGGGGGCACGTGCCTTGGAAGAAAGGTTAGCAGCAGAGAAGATGTTGGCAGCTGGGGACACAGAAGACCCATCACATAGAGATGCGGCTGAGAGTGTTTGAGTGCTCCGGTGATGATATCATCTTTCCCCAGATGCAGTAAGTTTTTACCTCTTAAGATATACCTTGTGCAGCTTATGTTAGCTCATCGTCTTTTCTTTCTTTGGGAAGTGGGGAGGGGGAGGATGATTTTGTTCAGGTTTGCTGCAGACTATTCTGGCAAGAACCCTTGATTTGCAGGCAGTAGGTGTTCTGTGTTTCCTTTTGTTATGCCTTTATGGATATCTATCGAAAGAAATATTTTACACCCAATTTTAAGAGAAGGCTGTATGCTCATGTTGTAGGGAGGGGTCTTGAGAAAAATCAATAATGGCAGGGAAACCAGTTAGATCCGTTATACAACTGCATGTTTGGATAATTTTTTACACAAAACTAATGAAATTCAACAATAACTGTGTAGTGGCTTGAATCTGTCTAACACAGGTTAGCAATGCTTTGATGACTTTTCCTTAGTGTTTTGGTCCTAAACAATGATGTGACTTTGGATGATAAAAGGAAAGCGAGAGGAAGTTGAAGTACAAGTAGCTTATTAGTTATTAGGTTATTGTCCCGGCGCTCCCGACTCTCGAGAGCGTTGCTGCATACAGATTCTTTGGACTTCATCACTGAAATCTTTTTTTCCTTTTTATCGGTAACAACGAGATACATTAATAAGGATAAAAGTTACAGCCAGACTTGGACAAACAACTCAACTGTGTATCGGTACAAGAGATGAATACCAAACATCAATTGTAATTACATCACATTAGCACTTAAGTCACCTACACTATGCACCCCTTGTTTAGCAGTACAATCTGCCTTTCTCTTCGCTGATCTACTAACATGCTGAAATTCATAGATGTAAATCTTTCAGTTGGTCCTGCTCAAAATCTAAACAGCTAAATATCAGTCTCACCTTGAAAGTTGAAACTATCATTTCATTTTATAACATTCTACTCCCATTGAAGTATTTGATCAAGTGTGTTTTGTTTGTAATGATCTGACGGGCATAAGTGCAATTTATATTGTAATATATTTAAAAAGATGAGACTGATTTTACAGTGGTTTGTGTTTACCCAATTTTGAAAAAAAACTACAAAAAGCAATTGATAAAGGCATATTTGCAATTGTTTATGAACTTTTGTATCTTTTGTACTCTGTGTAATTACTGTTTATGTAGCCCCCTTTTTAGGGGGAAAAAGGATATTTGCAATTGTTTTTTCAGTTTCAAAACATTTCATTTTGATTGTCGCGCGTCGTGGTCGTCATCTTCATCAAAGCCCGGTCTAAACTGTGATTCAAAATATTTATCAATTTTTTTTTCTCAAAAGCAAAATGGTAAAATAAATTGAAAAATCACTCCACGACCAATGTCAGCTGACTCGAAAGGTTTGTGATACATACTATTATAAAGTCCTTGCCCTGAAAAAAGTACATTTAAATCAGACGGGATATTTGATCACCACATTAGCATAATCTTACCCCTAGTAACAATTAAAATAACAGTGAAACATCCGACATGAAGCGTAATAAATAGAAACAAACCATTTAAACATCCTTAATCACAGCTCAAAATACATATGAATCATTCTACAAGAAAGTATATGTTATTATAATAAAAGCATCCGTAGCCGTCCGATTTATTTATCTTCCAACTAATTATCTCTAACAAGACGATAAGTTGGAATTGCCAATAAATGGTTGGCTCTGGGAATCACAAGGCTATACTTCTCAGCCATGTCCAAGTCTGCTGGCCGCATGCCATTCGGAAGCTCCCAGTTGAAACAATGGATCAGCTGAGCCACTGTCAACTGAACCATGGTTAGACCCATCTGCACTCCAGGGCACCCTCTTCGTCCAGCCCCGAATGGTATGAGTTGGAAATCGCGGCCCCTCGCGTCTATATCGGTGCCGATGAACCTCTCAGGCTTAAACTCCTCTGGGTTGGGCCATGCTTCTGGGTCCCTCCCGATGGCCCGAACGTTCACCAGCAGGCGAGATCCTTTGGGTATATGGAAGCCATCGACCACACAATCCTCCCTGGACTCATGAGGAAGGAGAAAGGGGACCGGTGGGTGAAGCCTCATGCTTTCCTTCACTACCATGTACAAATAGTCCAGTTTTGCAAGGTCCGACTCATCCACCATCCGACCCAAGCCAACAACAGTCTCTAATTCTTTCTGGGCCTTCTCCATCACTCGAGGATGCTTCATGAGCTCTGAGAGGGCCCACATGATTGTGGCGGGTGTTGTATCTATCGCTGCCGTAAACATGTCCTATAGATAAATTATAAGAGTATGTGTGTTTGAGTCCCCAGTATAGTAAAAAAAAAAATAAAAAATTTTCGTGATTATGCATTTAGAAATGACGTCAGCTAATGTCAACTAGATGTGAATGTAGGCTCTAGTCCAAATTTAACTCCAGTAAAGTAGTGATAGACCCCGTGAGTGGCTCTAGTCCAACTAGTAGTAATTCATGTTAAAAATTTCCAGCGTCCAGATTTGACAAAGTGGATATGATTTCATCAACCTGGGTGGCACGGTAAACAATGTTAGAGATAGATATCTTGGATAAAGATTAGTTTAGTTGTTTGAATGGTTGATTAGATAAAGATTAGTTTAGTTGTTTGAATGGTTGATTAGGTTTGCTCTTCGTTATATAAATTGAGATCATTTCTCAATTGAATGGTATCGTGAATTTATATAAGGAGAATATTGAAAAATATTTATGCGGATTCTACTAATGCATCCACACATAGAAAATTTTAATATAATATTAAAATCAATTGGTTCCACTTGAAGGGAAAGTATTGAAAAGTTGGCTTTGCTTCCTCTACTTAGCACGTCGAGGAAGAAACTTAATAAACAAATCATATAAGGCCCTTCCAGTCACAGAAAAAGCTAAAAATCTCATTGAGCCGATGTCGCACACAGTTTCGTGTACGGGTCTGAGTCCAGATCTTACTCAAAAGTCCCTGTAGGACAGATCCGTGCCTCCCAACCTTTTGACCTTGGTTGAGTCGGTTTAAAAATTTAGAATCAGATTCAAACGAAGTTATATCGGTGCCTGTGGTCACTGACACCGGCCCCGGAATTTAGATCCTGATCTCTTGTTTTGGACCAAACAGGAAACCTACCTGTTTGGACCAATCAAGGATTGCCACATGACTACATGAGGGAGAGGATTTTTTTTTTTTAATTCATTGGAGGAGGAGATGGGATGTAGCTGAGTTGACATCCTCTCCCCCATGTGCACCCCCAAACAGGGGATCCGTCTCCCCGGATTTTATAACACACACAAGTACTTGTGGGTGCAGCCTGATGACTGGACAGGCCTGATATCTACACCCGCCCCCCACTAGTGGGCTGAGCAATTAGGTGCACCATGCATGAACATGGTTCAGGTTCTTACCGACACAATGGCTTTGATATTGGTCCTATCAAACAGGAATTCATAGTCGCCGGACTCCAAATAAGACAGCATGTAGTCAACAAAGTCCCGGTGGCTCTTCTCTTCTCCGGCCGCCGCTAGATGCTCGTCGATGACCTCATCGAAGAATTCATCCAACACCTTGGCAATGGCCTTCATGCGGCGGCCTACACCTTGGAGGTCCAATCCCCTTAACCAAGGGATGTAATCAGATATGTTGAAAGCAGCTGCCAATAGCATGAGATCTTCAGTCACTGTCTTGAACCCTCCCTCACCCAAACTCTCCTCATTGTACTTCTTGCCAAACACCATCCTACATGTCATGTCTCTACTAAGGGCTGCCACCTTAATAGAGAGATCCACGACGACATGGGCCTGTGCAGCGTCCTTGAGCGAGTCGATAAATAGAGCCAATTCCTCTCTTCTCATGGGCCGGAACGACTCGACCTTGAGATTGCTAAGCAGCTCAAGAGTGCATAATTTGCGCGCATTTCGCCAATATGTTCCATATGGAGACATGCCCAACCCTTTGAAATTGTAGTCGATGTAGCGACCATAATCGGAGACTGCTCGGCCGGCGAAAGTAAGGTCATGGGTCTTTAGGAACTGTTGGGCCGCCTGCGGAGATGACGCCACCACGGCTGGGATCTGGCCTAGCCTTAGGTACATGATGGGGCCATATTTATTGGCCCACTGATGGAGGGTGACATGAGGGAGATTACCCAACATGGGAAGGCTTCCCAGTATGGGAAGTCCTCTTGGACCAGGAGGTAACTTACCCTTTCTTCCCTGACCATGAAAGAGATAAAGAAAGGAGAAGATCACTGCTATTACCAGCAGAAGAAGAGGACTCCAACAAAACATGGTATTCTCGGCAATGTTCTCTCCTTTACTAGCAGAAGAAGAGGACTCCCACAAAACATTAGTCGCTATATAGGCACTGGTTTAAATCTCACTTTACTCACTTGTATACGGCATTGAATCGGCCATATATGAAATATACATAATTAGGTTTCAACACAGTCGATAAATTTAGCCTGTGGGTAATATGCGGGAATTTGGTCTTCAAAGGCGGCCCAAAACATGTTATATCAGTTAGGCACATCATGGGACCATTCTTGGTGACAGCGTATGGCCATTATTGCAGACAATAACAAAAGAACGAATGACTAACGAGAGTTTGATAGGTTCCATCAACGACCCCAAAGCAAAAGACAGTCGCCATTGGTAGGGCCGGCCCGACGTTTAGGGCCAAGGCGACCTCTAAAAAATGGGGCCCTTATATAATTATTTAAAAAAAAATTAATTCATTATAATTTTCTAACAAAAAATTAATATTTTTTATTACAAAAAAGTGCTGCATCCAGATAACTTTAGGACTGCCTACATACCAAGGGAGGCTATATTTAATCCCAAGGATCAAGCACAATGTAGTTCTATTAAACTACCCACCCTGGCCAAAAGCCTACAATTCACACACCAACATTCCCTTCCAAAAAATAAGGCTAATAAACCTATAACAAAAAATAAAAATAAAAAAGTATTACTGAAAACAATTGTTTAATCAAGTTTTTATGATGCTCACGAGAAATGAGGAAAGCTGAAAAGTTTGGTGGTCTTATCTTTTGGTGGTGGGCCCATGTTTGACTTTTAAAGTCTTTATCTTATGGTGGTATGGTGGTGGGCCTCAAGTTTGGCTTTTTAAATAATGATTATTTTAAATAAGGTGGGCTAAATTGGGCCTTTTAATTTATTTATTGGGCTAAATATTTACACACATGTGTTATTAATTTGGGCCTTTCAATTTACATATTAGACTAAATATTTACACATATATACAAATACATAAAATAATATGGGGCCCTAAAATTTTTATTATTATTGGGGGCCCAAGGCGGCGGCCTCTCCCGCCTGCCCCTTGGGCCGGCCCTGGCCATTAGTCTTGAGAGCTAGCTTATTCTTACCTATTAAAAAAAAAAAGATTGGTGCTTTAGTCTTCGGGTGCTATCCATGGTATCAAGATATAGCACTAGCTAGACAGGCAGAAAATGCCAAAAAGAATAAGCCACGGTACTGTTGTGGCCGGGCTGAGTCAGGTTTTGCCTCCCCTATTGATATGTTTTTCTCTCTTTTCCTTTCTTCTTTTCTCCATTCTTAATCAAACCTAGCGAGTTGCGAGAAAGTCATTGCAGAGTCATTCAAAAAAAAAAAATTTCTTGGTTGTCCTAGTGGCCAAGAACTCTGAAAGAAAGCTATCGCTCCGGGGATTGAAACCTAGAGGGACCTTTGAAAGGCGGGTGTACTATCCACAACTGACACCCTGTGATTTCCCTGCAGATCAGTCATTCATCTATAGAGGCCTAGGTGTATGTAAGAATGACAGATTTCACATTCTATGTGGAATCCAATGCTTTTCAAGATGGGATGCATAACAAATATTGTAACTTAATTGTAAGGCTACTTGGCCTACCTTATGTATATATAAGGACTCTGAGGATTAACTATCTTTATAAGATTGTCTATTTGGATGATGCCAAGCAGTGTAATTAACTATTAACAAAGTATCGATTTTGACCAATCACTATCTTAACTGTATGTAGACAGAATTTATTTATTTATTAATATGTACCATGATTTGAATCCACAGCCTTCTGGTAGTAATAGTGAGGGCCTTCCACTATGCCATTAGTTATGTCTTTTAGATGGAAAACCACAAGAGCTTGGCAAAGTGTTTTTTGTTTTGTTTTTGGGTACTAGCCAAGTGGGTTGGACCCGTGGGGGACATGGTAGACGTGGAAGTGAAACCCAACACACTTGGGGATAAGACCACCTGCACATACAAGGGAGAGGACTTACTGATTAATTGAACCTTAGTATTTTGGTGATGCCCAACCACTCTAAGATGTCCCTTTGTTCTGAAGAGCTATATGAGTGTATCTCGCGTGCTTCCGCGAGTGGGATGTGTGGAGCTCCACCGTAGGGTCAATCTATTGATAGATCTGATGTGTTCAAAATGAGTGTCATCCCCTTACTAGCATAATAAAAAAAAATTAATTCAATAGAAATTGGTAGTTTGGTACCACCATAAAATTGAGCTATGACAGATGATATGGTTAGCAGAATCTTATGCATTCAAGACGGCCCAAAAAATGTTGAAAAAGCTAGGTCAGCGTAGTGATTTCCAGCATGCATGGGACCATTCTTGGTGACAGCGTATAACCAATGCGGACAATAAAAAATCATCCTCTGCTCTTCCCACGCGGAAAAAAAAAAAAAAAAAAATTTTCCTAAACTACCCTCCCCCTTTTTTCCCTCCTCCTCCTTCTCCCTCCTCCTCCTCCTCCCTCAACCCACCCTTCCCTCCCAGCCTCCACCTTCCTCTCCCAGCCCCCCTCACCCCCCCCCCCCCAGTCGCCGGCGGGGAGGGAGCCCCGGCCGGCAGCCGGCTGGCCTCCCTCCCCCTTTCCCTCTCTCCCTCTTTCTCCCTCTCTCCCTCTTCTTTCCCTCTCTCCTCTTCTTTCCCTCTTCTCCCTCTCTCCTCCCTCTCCTTCCTTCCCCTACTCTTCTTCTCCCTCCCCCTCCCCTCCCCCAGTCGCCAGCGGGGAGGGAGGCCAGCCGGCTGGGGGCTTCCGCCGCCGGCCGATCTCCCTCCCCGCCGGCGACTGGGAGGGGGAGGGGGAGGGGAGGGGGATGAGGTGGAGGCTGGGAGGGGAGGAAGGAGGAGAGGAGGGAGGAGGAGGAAGGGAAATCTCCAAAATCTCCCCCACCCCCACCCCCACCCCCACCCCCACACAGACACAGACACAGAAAAAGACAAGTTTCCATTAGTCTTGAGAGCTAGCTTTAAACTCTTGCCTATTAAAAAAGAAAAAAAATGGTTCTTTAGTCTTCGGTTGCTATCCATTGTATCAAGATATAGACACTAGACAGGTACAAAATGCCAAAAATAATTCAAATGGTCGTGCCTTTGGACGATACTAATTATTGTAAATAATAAATCTGAAGTTGTATAATAGGATAAGGTTCAGGTTTTAACCCTTTCCATCCCCAACCCATACACAACTTCTCTTAAAATAAAAAGAAAAAGAAAACATTTTGTCAAGCAAACGCCAGCTCTTTTATTGTTGTTGGGGATAGAATATTGTTGACTTTTAGTATGAAAAATGGAGTTTTTTTTGTCTTTTAGTGAGTAATTGATGTTGTTTTTTGACTTTTTGTTGAAAAGTTGGAGAGAGTATGAATAAAATAGGGAAAACTACCGGATAAATCCCCATAGTGGCCCATGAGTAAGAAGAAGACCCGTTAGGAGTTTAGAGGCGGAAGGGATCCTTTGGGTGGGTTTCTTTATTTATTTATTTTTTTGTCGTTTAGCGATGTTGTCGATATCGACAATATAGTTGTCGATATCGACAAATATGCGTAAACCCTTTATACATTGCCCCGTGTCTGCATTTCTTCGTCAAACCCTTTTCATCGTTTGCAACTTGTGTTCTGGAGATTTTTCCTTCTCAGAAAACTTCTACATGGAATTAGCCAAAGTGGTTGTTGGATTCCTTTAAAAGGTTTGGGCTTGGTTGATGGCGATTTTCATTTTGATCTTGATTAATGGCGATTTTCGTTTTGGGTTTTAGGGTTTGAGAAGGGGTTTCAACACCTTCATCTAAACCAGTTTCAAGCGATTCAACAACCCCTTCGAAAACCCTCCATTCCAAGCATCGTATGCATTTCCCCTCTGTAAAGAACACCCACCCGTCTCCCAATCCAATCTATGCCACGAAAGAAGCCCCACAAACAGACCACCCGGTTGAAGTCATTGGCCGGATTTGTGACTATACCCAGATCGAAAAAAGAAGCCCTCTTCAGCTCTGTAGAGATCCTCTGATGGGCATATGGTTCGGGTGCGGACCGATATTGGGTATCGTGATTTCAGCCTTGATGGGGCCTCGGTTTCGGAGGAGGAAGATCTTGATGGGTTAGGCTATCCTATAGCTGCTGCTGATTTGGTCCAGCTGTAGGGATAGTCCCCCATTTCTGCTCAGCGTCCGGTTTGGCCTTTCTCATTGTAGTGGGTGCTCTTTTAGCCTCTGGTTTGATTTTCCCATCAGCCTGCTTGGGGTAGTGGAGTTATCTGCCTTCCATGTCAGTAGATTTTTGGAAGAGCTTCTCAAGTGTTCAGCTTCTAGCTCCTCTACAGCTTGCTGCAGCTTTTGGCCTGTTTGGTTTAGTGCTAGCTGAGGATTTTAGGCCTAGTTTTAGTTGGGGTAGTGGCTATGGAGCTGCTGTGCAAAGGATTGTAGGGGAGTCTTTCCAGCCCAGTGATCTAAGCTTCTTGTTGTAAGCTATGGATGTGATTCTTTCTTTTGTAGCATCTGGTTTCTGTCGAGTTGTAGAGATCCTCCTCTCTCTACTCAGCTCAGTTGCCATTTCTCAAGTTAGTCTGGAGGCAGCCCGGGTAGATCTCTCTGCTCAGTGAGGCGTGGAGTTCTGCAGTTTTGTTGGGCCCTGTTTTGCCTATCTCAGGTGGTCTCATGGTTTTGTGCAGCTTGCAGTTATTTTTTGTTAGCTCCCTTCTCTGTTTTTAGCTGTTGCTGGTGGTGTCTGTCTGGTCCAGCTCTAGCTGGGGTGTTGTCTGTGGTGCTGTCTTGCAATGTTTTGTAGTGGCAGCTTGCCAGCCCTCTGGAAGATATAATTTCTCTAGTGCAGTGGTTGTGTCCCAGCTAAATGGGTTATTCCAAGCTTGACCAAAAGAGATTGCATTCATTTTTTGGTGGAGTTGGTAATGTAAATGAGTTGTTCCAAGCTTGACCAGTGTGGTGCCTTTTTACTTGTATGGCTGTTGATGTAAACGACTTGTATGGCTGCTGATGTAAATGGGTTGTTTGGTGATGTCAATGGGTTCCATGTAGATTTGAAGCATGTAAATGAGATCCATGTAGATTTGAACACCGCAAATTGAGCTTTTTATCTATTGTGCTTTGCTACTTTTGTAAGTATTGGATGGCTGTAATGAATGTTGGAATGTGAATGGTGCTAACAACTTTTTTAATATAAATGGAGAATGTTGTATTCAGTTATTCTATGGTGTTTGCTTTTTAGGACATTCCTAATGACCATAAGTTGGGTTTAATATGTTGGATTCACACTATAAAACCATACAAACCAGTTGATTAGCTATCAGATAAAAGTTGTCGCTATTGACAGCTTTTATTTATTCCAAAAGCTGCTAACTTACAACTTTTAATTCACCCCACTGATGAAACTGGTCGATATCGACAACCTAATGTTGTCGCTATCAACAACTTTTATCCCTTCCAGCAGCTGCTAACTTACAACTTCTAATTCACCCCACTGATGAAACTGGTCGATATCGACAACCTAATGTTGTCGCTATCACAACTTTTATCTCTTCTAGCAGCTGCTAACTTACAACTTTTAATTCAACCCACTGATGAAACTAGTCGATATCGACAACCTAATGTCGTCGCTATCGGCAACTTTTATCTATTCAAGCAGCAGCTGACTTACAACTCTTAATTCGACTCACTGATAAACTGTCGATATCGACAACTTAATGTTGTCGCTATCGACTATTTTTTCTGTTCCAGCAGCAAGGGGGTTTCTTGCGGTTTTTGTATAATCGCTAAAATTGTCGATATCGACAACATCGATAGACATCTAAAAAAAAACCGGAAGGGCCCAGAGGGCCCCTTTCGTCTCTAAACTTTTACTGGGTGGGTTTCTTACTCATGGCTCACTATGAGGACTTTTCCCGTAGTTTTTCCAATAAAATATAAGTGAACTTTTTGACATTACTCTACTTGACTTTACAAGTAGAAATATCAAACTAGCCCTTAAGATTTGATGTAACTACTCAAGCAGCTACGTCTGCCCCTTCACAATCCACAGCTCTTTCATTTAAGACTTGATGTATCTGCTCAACCTGCTACCTCTGCCCCTTCACAATCCACAGCTCTTTCATTTAAGAGTTGATGTCTGCTCAACTTGTTACCTCTGCCCCTTCACAATCCACAGCTCTTTCATTTAAGATTTGATGTATCTGCCCAACTAGCTGCTACCTCTGCCCCTTCACAATCCACAACTCTTTCATTTAAGATTTGATGTATCTGCTCAACCAGCTACCTCTGCCCCTTTCACAATCCAAAATTTAAGGCAAAAACGATCTTCATGATCTCCTTATGAGGACCTACCTATATACATTTTATAGACAAAAGGATAGAAGACTTAACATGAACTAAGAGTGTGCCAATTGGGTTTGAGGGGTCTCAGTCCCTTAGCTGCGGTAACCCCCAAAAAAAAAAAAAGTTACATAGCAGTGAAAGATGGGACCTGAAACGTAATAATTGAAACAAGCCATTTAAACATCTTGTTGTATCTTAAAATACATTTGTATCTTTCTAAAAGCAAGTATTTTATTATAATGAGAATGGCTTCTTAGCAGACGGGTAAGAGGTGACAGTTATTACCTAGCTTTCCAGAGTTAGAACTCCGGGTATGACACTTCTTCCCGCTTGTTCGGGCACCTTTCGTGTAGGCTCTCAATTGGGTCCGGCCCCCTTGGCAGGGTAAACAAAAAGAAAAACTTTATTATAAAAGCATAGTAGCCATAGGCAATACACACTGATTTAGTTGTCTTCCAACTAGTCTTCTCTCGGGAATAAATGGGTGGCCTGGCGGTTACAGCCCCCAGCTCCCATCCCTCCCACCAGGGGTCGATCCCTGGTGGGAGGTTTAATCCTCCTCACCTTGGCCAATGAGCCAAGCAGCCAAAAAAAAAAAAAAAACCAGTCTTCTCTCAGGCGATAGGTTGGAATTGCCAATAGATGGTTGGCTCTGGGCATCACAAGGCTGAACTTCTCAGCCATGTCCAAGCCGGCAGGCCCCATACCATTTGGAAGCTCCCAGTTGAAACAATGGATCAGCTGAGCCACTGCCAACCAAACCATGGTTAGACCCATCTGCATTGCAGGGCACCCTCTTCGTCCAGACCCAAATGGTAGAAGTTGGAAGTCATGGCCCATGACATCTATATCAGTGCCAATGAACCTCTCAGGTTTAAACTCCTCTGGGTTGGGCCATGCTTCTGGGTCTCTCCCAATGGCCCACGCATTCACAATGACGCGAGATCCTTTGGGTATGTAGAAGCCATCAACCATGCAATCCTCCCTGGACTCATGAGGAAGGAGAAACGGGACTGTGATGGATTTGGATGCGGAGACTCCGACACGCGGCCGGAGATCTATGTACGTTCCGGCGATTGGGAAGCTCCGTAGATCTCTTTGCCTCTTGTCTTTCCTGAGAGATGGAATAATACCAACCCTAGGGCTCCCTTATCTTATATAGACAAGTCCCAAAGAGTCATACTTACTAGATACTTCTTCGCCAAGAAACCCATATCCACCAATCCTATTGGGAGTCTTATTAGTGGGACCAGATCAAGTCTTATATTAAGTGGGATTGTATTCTCTGTTGGCATCAGCCTGCTTGATCTGACGTGGGACTCGTGGCATGCGGGGCATACGATTCCTACAATCTCCCACTTGGCATGAATGCCATGTACATCAAATATATCCCAATCCCATGCACATCACATGCCTTGCAAAAACCTCTGCAGGCGAAGCCTTGGTTTGGCACCAGTCCATAATTCACTACCATATCCAAGTAGTCCAGTTTCGCAAGGTCCGACTCATCCACCATCCGATCTGTGCCAACAAAGTTCTTCAATTCTTGTTGGGCCTTCTCCATCACACGGGGATGCTTCATGAGCTCAGACAGAGTCCACACGACTGCGGTTGGTGTGGTATCTATGGCAGCAATAAGCATGTCCTGCAGATAAATGAATAAACAAAAAGATATTCATGTGTTGTACAAGGCAGTAAGCTTGAGTTCCAATCTAGCGAAAGAAGAAGAAGAAGAAAGGCTAGACATAATTATGTATTTAGTAATGACCGGCTCATGTTAGATTGTGTATAGGTTTTAGTCCAAATTTTATAGGAAATCGTGTGACGCGCATGCCACAGGTCGCACGACAGATCAAGCAGGGCATAGGCCATAAGAGAATACAATCTCACTTATGTTAAGACTTGTCCGGTCCTTGGCTCCCAATATGATTGGTGGATGTGAGTTTCTTAGCGAATGAGTCTCCACTAAAGTGTGACTCTTTTGAACTTATTTATATAAGATAAGGGAGCCCTAGAGTTAGATACCCGATCTCCATTCCATAGACGTTACAAAAATGCGAAGAGATCCGCAGAGCTTTCCAATCATTACAGTGCACAAATCTTTCTTCGGCCGCGTGTTGGAGTCTGCATTTCCATATCCGTCAAATTTAACTCTAGTCAATTTGACAAACATCACTTTATATTTTCTAAAGATCAAAGATCCATTGGTGTCCTCATGTTAAAAAAATCCTGCCTCCAGCCTTAATTAAGTGGATATGTCTCTTTTTGAGTGGGATGAGACGTAAACAAGTCATACAAGGCACATGTGCTCACTGAGTTTTGGACACCGGCCTACACAAGATAGTGCCTGCAAGAGGCTAAAATCTGATTTTGCCCATCTCACACGGCTTTGTTTATGATTCGTTGCCCAAGTTTCACTTCCATTTGAAATGAAATTTGGATAAGGTTCTCACACAGAGGTCAGTCATCAGTGTCCTCTTTTTCTCTAGTAACGGGGACCCATGCAGGAAAAATTCCTGCCTCCAACCTTGAGGAGAGACTATATATAAACAAAAAAAAAAAGATACGTACTTGTCTGAGTCACCTAGAGCAGAGACTATAAACAAAAAAAAAAAAAGATATTTACTTGTCCGGGGCAGCCCTGATGACTGAATAAAATTGATATCTACACCCTCACTAGTGGACTGAACTTTTTAGGTGCACCATGTACATGGTTAAGGTTCTTACTGACACAATGGCTTTAATATTGGTCCGATCAAACAAGAATTCGTAGTCGCCGGACCCCAAAAAATCCAGCATGTAATCGACAAAGTCCCTGTGTTTCTTCTCTTCTCCGGCCACCACCGCTAGATGCTCCTCAATGACCTTGTCGAAGAATTCATCCAAACACCTTGGCGATGGCAATCATACGGCGGCCTACACCCTGCAGGTCAAGTTCCCTTGTGCAAGGAATGTACTCAGATACATTGAAAGCAGCAGCCAAATGCATGAGATCTTCTGCCACTGCCTTTAAAGCCCCCCTCACCCAAAGTCTCCTCATTGTACTTCTTGCCAAATACCATCCTACATGCCGCGAACGTCAGTGATGACGACATGCATGGGAACATTATTGGCAGCGACAGCGTATGACCATTGCAGACAACAGAATAAAAATGAATGACTCAGGAGTCAAGTGAGTTTGATAGCTTCCATCAGTCTTGACTCTTGAGGGCTGGATGGTCACAAGCCTCGGGCCATTTAGATTTTTTGAAAGAAATATGGCCCTTAGTCTTCGAAATTCGAATGCTATCCATTGTTTCAAGATATAGACCCTAGAAATGCACATCAGTCTTTTACCCAAAAAGGAAAGAAAGATATGGACACTAGAAATGCACTAAATTCTGCTTTATGTGCACGTATTGTTCCATCAACTTTATCAAAGGAAAGGCTTTCTAAAAATAATTGAAAAAAAGGGTTTTTTCTCTTTGAGGATTAGCCCCACTTTTTATAAAATCATGTCTACTTGGATGATGCCAGCTATATATCGACTAAAGCCATGAAATCGACTATTAACCAGTTTCTATTATTAAATAGTAGTTTGTCTAGTTTTTTATTATTAATTGATTTTAAAATTACTGACCAGCAATTTTGTCATAGTTATTAGAGCTAACACGTCTCGGATTCTAGTTATTAGAGCTAACACGTCTCAGATTTAAAACCATGTAGGGCAAAAATGTCTCATGCCGTATTGTATGTTTGTGTGGGCATCTGAGTGGCTGTCATCTATTTATTTTGACAAAACATTAACTGATTCTTTGTAGATGCACCCTGAATTGAATCCACATTCCACTATGCCATAGGTTGTATCTTGTATATGGAGAATCATAAGAGTTGTCGACTGTCTCTATTATTTTTTTGGCCCCTCTTTAGGTACCTATAAAAAGGGAGTGAATCCCAGCACACCTGCAGAGAAAAGTCATGACCAGTTGGACATGCAGGGGAGAGGCTCAAAGATCGAACCTGAGAAGATGGATGAGAGATGGGGTACCGAAACACAGTTTTTCCTTTGTTCTCAAGTGGTGTATAGTATTTGATAGACCAGTAGACACCAAAGTATGCAATAGAGAGTTTTTCCTGTTCAAGTTGTAGATGGTGTGATGCACACGACCAACGTAGCAATAAATGGGCCCGGATACGCCGAGGGTGTCTCCCACGCGCTAGTGAGTGGATTGCCCCACCCTCAATTTTCCAGTCATTATGATATCTGTTGCTAGCTAGGCTTTTGATCAGAATAGCCCACCCTCAATTTTCAACTTTCATGAGATTATTTTAAGGAAATAGTCAAGAGGAGACTTGATTAATATTGTAGACTGATAATGATGGATTGCGATGTGGAAGAACTTAGACCTAATAAAGCTGGCCGGTGGTTGATGAGATAAGGCTTCTATGGTTGTGAGGAAATCATGACAGAATTGAAATATATTTGTCATTTTTCAAAAAAAAAATTTATAGAGATGACTTGATTGAAAGAATTTTTGAAATTTTTATTTATTTATTTATTTTGAAATATTCAAATCTTCATATACTTTTCTTAAAATGAACCAAAAAATTTATACTTTTTTGGAGAAAAAAAAACCCTTTTTTGGTTAAAACCAATGGATTGACTCCTACTTTTTCTTTTTCTTTTTTTTTTCTCTATCGCTTTCAAGAGAAAGATGCATACCATCTACTATTCCGAGTACTAAGGAGTTACCACCACCGTTCTCATCTTGGCTGTCTAGGGTTAGAACCCTGAATATACCGTCCCTTCTTGCATGTGTGGGCTTCCTTTACCCTTGTGTGGGCTTTCTATCCAAATATACGGACTCATGTACACCCGCTTTGGCTGGGGTATCATGAAAAGAAAAGATGAAAAGTGCCACTGGCCACTTTTGGTAACAGTCTTAAGCAGGAAGTTTGGTTTTATATTCAGATAAAGATGCTTCCTCTTTTTCAGAATCATGTTTCATTACCTTGCAGTTCTTCCTGTCCAAAGGCACAAGCCATGATTGAATGAGTAGATGGAAATCGGATAAGAACTGATCATCATTACTCCATTAGCATGAGCTAGCTGTGTGGCCCACCTTAGGTTTACTTAACCCACTAATACTAAATAGTGCCCCACACCATGTGTGCATGCATGTGTGTCTAAATTTCAAGTCAACCAGAATCATACCAGCCGTTGGATTGATCGTGTACTTGGAACCTTGCAATGGCCTTTGATGATGTACTTGCAAAGCTATTTCGTGGGCCCAAGCACAGCCTGGCCCAAATCTTATTTACTCTTCAAAAATCTCGGCCCTGACCCAGGGAGCACAAGACCAAACATGGGAGAGAGAGAATCCGGATCCTCTCATAGGCTTCGACTTAGAGAGATCTTGAGTTCAAGGAGCCCAACTCCATATATAGTGGGCCTGCCAATTGAAATCTAATCCATTAAGAATAAACATGAGAGAGGGAGAGAGTAATGGTCATGTGCGGACGATCGTCCTCGCAATCTTACGATGAAGACCACCTAGTGGGGCCCATCTTATGACTCATCCAAATGGATCACACATACAACAACCCTATATAGTCACCGAATCCCATGAATTTGCACGGATACAAATGGACTAAACTATTGGATCGATGATAAATTTTATTATTTAATATAAAGCCAATAAACTTGTGGACCATAAATGAAGGGATTAGAGGTATTAGACTAACTTCAAACTTGATATCTAGATTGGTCTCACTTGGATCTTTTGATCCACCCGTCCTATGATTCATGGGGTCCCAAGGAGGGCCCCACCAAACAGTCAATCCAACAATGAAGCCAACGCTGATCGTGATAACTTTTCGAATGGCCCTTGTACCTGAAAGGAGTTTATTGAGTTTATTTTAAGCTGTTCGAATTTCGGAAGATAGGCCCCACTGGGGTTCTAATGCTTTTAGCTCAGGGTTTCTTCTCTACGTCAAAGCCTCAAAAGGATTCGCGGCACGCCTCGGGAGCAAAAATGTCATGCAAGTTCAGGATTGGAATTTGGTGTGACATCTGACAATCCAAACACGAGAGAACAAAATTGATTTTTTTTTTTTTTTGTTTTTTTTCCATAACTTAGGTATCTCCCGCCAGCCCTTTGGCCTTGAGCCTAGGGACGCTCAATTCTGAATAGTCGAGATTTAATCTCAGTTTGGCAACTCTACTAATAGAGTCAAGTGAAGTAAAGTTGATTTTAAAGAAATAATAAAATAAAAGTGGATTATGATGGTATTTTATTTTTAATTATTTGTTAGAGAATCTTTTTTACTTTTTTATGGAAAAGTGAAGTTTTTTTTGTATTTTAGTGGATAAAGGTGATTTCTTTTTTACTTTTTTTGAAAAAGATGAAGGGAGTTTTGAATTAAAATGCCCGGACCAGTTTGGCAACTTTACTAATAGAGTCAAATGAAGCAAAGTGCATCTTAAAAAAAGAATAAAATATAAGTAGGTTATGATAGTATTTTATTTTTAATTTTTTATTATGGAATCTTTTTTACTTTTTGTATGGGAAAGTGAAGTTTTTTTTTTTTGTATTTTAATTGGTAAAGTTGATTGCTTTTTTACTTTTTTTGAAAAATATGAAGTGAATCATGTCATCTTGAATTGAAATTTTCTTTTTTTCATAACTTAGGATATCTCCCTCCCACCTAGCCCTTTGGCCCTGAACTTAGGGACACTCAATTCTGGAGAGCCGAGAACTAATCCCAATTTAGCAACTCTGTTAATAGAGTAAAGTGAAGTAAAGTTAATTTTGAAGAAAGAATAAAATAAAAGTGAATTGTGGTAGTATTTTATTTCTAATTGTTTGTCAAGGAACCTTTTTTATCTTTTTATGAAAAAGTAGAATTTTTTTTTTATATTTTAGTGGATAAATGTGGTTGCTTTTTTATTTATTTTTTGAAAAAAATACAGAAATTTTTTAATTAAAGCGCTTTTAATGTGACTTCTTGTCTGAAAAATAGAGGCTTTATTTGACTCTTACTATGCTAGTAAAGTGCCAAACTAGGCCCCCTCCTATCCATATGCACCGGGTAAAACTACCGAAAGTGGACAACGAATGTAAATAATCGCGAGAGACCATTACAATATAATCAGAATGGGTGTGTTAATGGCACCTATTAGATGAAGATCCCAATCCACGCTCTTCCCCTGCTGTACATTGTGGAAGGCAGTACCTACAATGTTGATGTAACCAAGACGAGCCCACCCACTAATGAGATAGATAACATCATCTGAGACCCCTATGCCCAGATATGAAATGGATACAGCAGGCACAACATGGATATAGCAGAGACAGATTTTACACAAGGGAAAAAAAAGGCATATCAGATACAATACACTGCCGAATTTTAAGTATCTGGCTATCATATTTACATTTAAAAAAACGAAGGTATCTGGGCATCATAGCTAGGTTGAAACTGAAAGGTTTTTTCATCTATGAGGCATTTGATCGAGAAAGATAATTTTTTTAAAAAAATAAAGACATTCAAGGATGATGTAAATAAAATAGAACTCACAGTTACGAAGATTGAACACAATGACAAGCACTATAAAGTAGCTTAATTTATAACTGAGCAACATATATATCCATCATTTCACCTCATATCTTTGACACTCAAGTTCTTGCTGTAGACCATCGAAAATAGAATCAAAGCATTTCTCAAATTAGGATACGCCGTAACTTAAGGACTGCAAGCGTGCTCGTTGCTAGCTATCTTTCACCTTGGTTTATAGGAGAGCTTCAGAACTTTACAGAAAAAAAAAAAAAAAAAAACAAGGTGAAACCATTTTCAAGTTTGCACCTGTGGTGTATTTGGTGTATTTATTACATGCAGCAAGATGCAGCTACTGTGGGGTTTTATAACTCGGAGGCTCAGCCACCTACTGGGGTTTTATAACTCATAGGCTCAGGCGCTCAGCCATGTCTGCAAACCTGTTTGCTTTTTGGCTAGTTTTACAAAATTGGAGTTCACTGTATTGCCTGATCACCACTGGTTAAGTTGCTTCTGGATTTTGGCATTGTGCGAGCTCTTACTACCCTTATCCTTGTAGGAATTTCTAGATGTAATGGCCCTCCGGCCACCTCGAGCAGCTGCTATCGCCTTTTGTCTCTGCTTGTTCAAACGCTTCATTAGTACAGCATCATCGCCCTCACATGCACCCTCATTATCCTCCTGAAAGATATAGTTTCATTTTCAAGGTACATAATCGATATAAACTTTTCAATAATAAATTTCTCTAAGGATTGAGACACCCAACATCAAAAAACGTAATCAAGCCATTAATAGAAAATATCTAATCTGCATTAGAAAAAAGGGAAATGATAACATAATGAGTAAAGTTGTAGTCCTCCTGACTCTAATACTATTATGGTGCAGAAAGCCAACCAAGTTCCAATCTAATGGTTAAAGAAAAAGGCTTGCAAATGGTAGTAGAGAGAGAGAGGGCTTCCATATCACAACCTGACTGCTAATTTTCGTTTCTTTCACTTACTATGATACATTTGATTTAATTGTTATTCTGCTGAGAAAAAATGAAATAAAGAAAGATCGCCAAACTGATATTTACATGCAGCTGCGCAAAAATGAAAATAAAAGCGCATGTAAAATAAAGAATAACCACTGAAGCCTATCAGTTGCAATAAATGGATAAATGAGCAATTGTTCAACCCACCCACAAGGGGCAAGTTACTTGCTGCCCTAGGTAGGTAGCATCTGAGGTTGGAATTTGAGGCAAGAAACTTATGGCGCCCATATTCAAAGGGTTACAGCAAGAGTGCAGAATTTTTAGAAAAAAAGCATCAGATATGATACAACACAGATACCCCATCTATTTTTATGTATTTTGGTACCATAGCAAGGAAACATTCCAATACATGGATAAAAGGAGAACTGTCAGCATTAGATGTATCATGGGTGAAAGTAACACTATACCTTCTCACTTTGTAAAGCTTCAGGTTCATTGCTATCACTAGCTTGACGAAAACATTGGTTCAAGGTTTTTTCATCCTTAGCATCACAACTCACAGTGCTTTCATTCTGAAAAATCCCCCAAAAAAAAAGGTTGACTTATAAATAAATTAAGGAAATAATGCAAACAAATACCAATTTTTTAAAAGTGATAAGACTCATAGTGTATCAAGAAATGAAAGATTAATGCAAACAGAATCGACAAGTATACAGTTATGGTGACAAGTTAGCAGCAGGGTGGCATGATTCATGTTTATGAGTTGGCAATAAAATGGTATTTTTCCTTTTTTAGGAAAAAGTTCAGAAATAAAATGATGATCGAGTTTGGCAATCCACATACATTTGAGAATGACCGATAAAGCAAATCTAGAAAAACAAAACCAAACAAAAAAAAAAAAAAAGCTGGTTCAAAAGTAACCCAATAAACAATATTCCTACTTTTTTAAAAAAATTTAGCAATAAAATGGTGATTGAGTCGACAATCCACTTACAATATTTAAATATACATTTGAGAATGACGGATAGATCAAGACCTAGGAAAACAAAATAAAGTAAAACGACAATGACAGTTCAAATGTTCAGTGGGACAAAGGCTACCTTCTCACTATCTCGTGAGGTTTCAGGCTCATTGCTATGACTGACTTCATTGGAATATTGTTTTTCCTGCATTTCATCATTGACATCATGTCTCTCAGCACATCCATGTTGTAAGATCCAAATAGCGTAAATTTCAAACACCGATCATTCAATATAAAGGCAAGCACATCAGAAATAATTAGTCGCAGTGAAGAAAACTGACAAAAGAACAAGCAGGCTCTGGCCAATTTCATATGGCAAGTGGGAACAACATGGATGAATTAAGTTCTAACAGTTACATCTAGAACAAGGTATTGAGAAAATGAAATCCTTTGACGATAAAACTCCACTTTACTGTCTACCATTTGTCATAAGTGGCCATGAGTTTACATCTGCTTTGTTTCCATTCATTGCAAGATAGGAGGTGGGGAAAAAGTTGGTATCCACGCAACAGATTTTGCAATCATATTGATATTTAAGCAGCTCTTTAAATTCTGCAATTTAGTTAGTTATAGTGGCTAAGTAATCCTTTCACAACAAAATAACATACCAAATGCAAAGAGTTTAGATTGTAGACAACAGTATCATCAATATCAGCAGGGAGACATCCTTCATCCACAATCTCTTCATCACCAGCGTTTTCACTGTCCTGCTCAATCCCTCCTTCAATGAACTGCATAACATGGACAAATCAGAAATTTCTAAGAAAAGGTAAAAAAGCAATACCTTAGGGGGTCCAATTTTAAAACAAATATAGATAACTCAAGGATTAATGACATATTGTAAAATATTTACGATCAGTCCAGTCCCTCAGTAATGGACAACACCATGACGCGACCATTATCATGCTGGGAACCAAGCCCATCTATATCTCTTGCGATGGTTTTCCAATACATATGCAAATAATGCATCCATAAAAAATGTTATCGATCAGACATAATCATCTCAAATGGATCTGGAAACATGAGAGAGTAAAGATAGCCATTGAAAGATTTCTCCTCTAGTGAGAAAGTCTATCACCATTACTCCCCTCGTCATAATAGAGAAAATCACCTATAATTAATTCCTTGTTAGAAATTTTCCTTAATAGAAGCGGCTAACCTCCAAATGAATGAAGAGGTGGTCTATTTTAAAGCAAACCATGAGTCCCCTTCAATTATTAAAGGCCCTTACCTCATCCAAATTCAAATTTAAATTCTAACTGGGTATTTTTATTTGAACAGATGGTACACAAACCCATTAAAAGAAAAAAACATGACTCAAACCCGCAACTTCGTGGTTGCAACAATGAGCACCTTCATGGGCTCTTGTCAATCTCACTCTGAATCATCAAACATCACAAAAGCAGGTGGCATACCCATAAAAAAAAAAAGTTAAAAAAAGACCCAAATTTTATGCCTTTGTAGGTATACGTACAAAACAATCAATCTTTTTTTTTTATAGGTGTGCCTCCTGACTCTAATGATCTATTATGTTATCCTCACTAAGGTTGTCTTTGCCTCTAGTTCAGATATTGTGTTGATCATTCGTTGACGATATGATCATAACAGAGAATGAAGCACAAAAACATGTATGCACACGCACATGGACTCCCACACCAACATGTACCAACTACCATCCACACCGAGAGAGAGAGAGAGCCATAACAAAAATTGAATAATCTAATTCAAACTCCAGTACTCCCCAGAGAACTGTTCATGTCTAAAAATACTACCAAATAAAGTGGTGCACCTGTACTGATCAAACGAGAAAGAAGAAATAATCCTTCCTAAACCAAAGAAAGATAATTAATTGTACATGTCCATAAGAAATACACAGTAAGAAGATGACTTATTTTTGAAAGTGGTATACAGCAGACTTTAGGAATTTAGAATGTAAATTAGCAAATAGACAATATTATATAAGCAGTCTCGCCATTTTTCCAATTAGAACACATACGAAAAAATCAATAGTAAGTAATCACAATATTATCTATGAGAAGACTAAATCTAATTGACATATTCTCACAAACACCAATGCCAGCCGAGTGTCCATCAATACCTTCTCAATCACATCTTGGTCCTTTGTTGTAAACCCACTAGCAGCAAGTTCCTTATCTAGCGAGTCAGTAGATTTCATTATTGCAAAAAAGCGGGGCCTGCCACTTTCATCGAACTCTGACTCACCACTCTCATCTTGATCCACATGAAAAGAAAGATTGAACCTGGAAGAGGAAAAAGAGCAGAAAATAGGTCAAGAGAGTAGTATAGGAAAGTAAAACAACATATAAGCAAGCTAGGGTCTGAGCCGTCTGACAATAAAGAAGCAATGGTCAATGACAGGAGTAGAAATATTACCAACACTGCCACCAAGGAATCAAAACTTGATCCATAACAAGTTGCTTCGCCCAATACAACTTAGTTTTGATCCCTGTTGAGCCAAATAGTATGCCTGATACGGTAAAATAAGTGAGACTAGCCCGGATTTGGACCAGGCACATGCAACGCACACCGTGTCAAGTTTTTTATTTCTTTTCGTTTTTTGGATAATAAGCAAGCATCAGATCAAGTAGCACACTGCATGTCATTCAACCAACACTAAACCCTTTGTTTTTAGATGGACCAACACTTGCATAGTTACTCCACTGGGTTCTCATAAAACCCATTCCACTCCATTTTTTGGGCTATATGAAGCTTGGAGAACACTAGGAATTTCATTTGGAAGACTTGTCAGTGTTTACTATTTAAAAAAAAAAAAAATAGTCAGCAAATCAACACTCTCACCATCTCATCCCCTAGAAACTCTCATCCAGCAGTTTCCAAAAAATGGCTTTTCCATAATACTCGATTGAAAAGTTATCCATGGACTTGGCTCTAGATCGATGAATGGAAAATGCTCTTTTCTAATTAAAAATTTACTTTAAAAGTTATCATACTTATCTTTATTTCCATATTACTAGGAGGCAATTTTCAGAATGTTCATGTTGAATAGATAAGAAAGTAAGAGAACCACAATATTATTCATTGGAGTATCAGTGGGCACCTAGAAATCAACACAATTATTTTAAAGATTAATCATTTCCTTTATTTTAAAAAATGAACAGCTTTACAACTTCAGGTACTAACCTTTTGCGGAAGAACTTGAAAATGCATTCAACATCACGATCAAAATACCTGAAACAAAAAGAAAATTTTGTAGAAATGAATTCAGAGTTTTAAGAATAATTTTTTGGAAATGATAGAGAGACAAGAAACTTAACGCATTAGATAAGAATGTAAGCATACATTTGTGCATTTCGATGAGAAACAGATACCATTTGAGGGAAGTCAATCAGAGTAACCTTCTCATCGTCCTCAATCTATAAAAGAAAAGTAAAGGCCAATTCCATCAGCTACAGGAAAGAAAAATTATTAAGGAACATGAGACAAATAATTACTTATAGACTGACAGAACTGAAAGCTACCAGTGAATAGATAACAACAGGGAGATACCTTCTTTAAAGCCATAAATTGAAACCATGAATAGCAAACATAAGAATTCAATTGTAAGCATCATTATGCTATTCAAATAAAGCTTTTTACAGGTATTGCTTGCAACACGAATTGCTTGCTTAAGAAAATAATCGAGGACTCGGACTGCTCCAGAGTTACCATTCAAATAAAGAAACCATAACTTCAAGGAAAACAAGAAAAAAGCTTCAAATGAAAGAAGGCCAATCAATTTAAGAGCATTGTATTGGCCTAGTGAATAGACAAAATTCAAAAATATTTCCTCACTAAAGTGCTGTCAGATGAAATGGATTCTATACCATATTCTTTTCCTAATTACTAAACAAAAATATAATCATGTGAAAATATATCGAGCACCAAGCTTATGATTCATCCAGAGAGCACAATTATTGCATATGTTCTCTCTATTTTTCTAAAGTAAAATCACAAATGTTTCTTTTAAAAAAAATAGGGAGGGATCAATTCATTAATCTAGTGTGATGCAGCCCGACCCAAGATCCAGCCCAGATCTCAGGCCCACAGGCCTTGATGGGTCCCACATGATCTCTGATCTTGAGATCCCTATCTTAGTTAGCAAGTTTTAAATTAGTTAATTTTGTTTCCTAATCTTAATTTCTATTTTATGATTGATTAGAAGTAGGAAGTTTCTCATTTTGGGATCCTTAGACCTATATATATATATATATAGTGGATTCCCCTTGTAGTTGATTATCTAATTATCATTAATAATATTTTTGTGAGTTTCCTCTCCTCTCGTGACTCATGGCCTGTGGAGTGCCTTAGTGTTGGAATCCATTGGGATTCAATCAATCTCCCTAAGATTGGTCTAAACCAAGGTTTAAAAATCGGACTCGAAGCCCGACTCGGCCATGGCCGAGTTTGAGTCAACTCGGCCGAGTCACATGATTCGAGTCCGAGTCGACTCGGGCTTGACCGATTTTTTAAACCATGGTCTACACCTCCGATCGAGGATCCGGGTTGCGCCATAGTGGCCAGTGATCAAACTGCTATGTAGTGGGCGATACGTAGCAATTGCGGTGATACGTATTAGCATAGTAGTGTGAGTTTTTTTAAGCGGTAAAAAAAATTCAAATTTTGCATAGCAGCCAATCTTTTTTTTTAGTGATTTGAAGAGAAGAAATAGAAAAAAAAAATTTATATTAAAACTACTTTGCTCTACTAGATTTTAGACTGTAACATTGTTATTTTCAAAATAGCATAGCGGCCTCAACCGCTACAACTGATAATGTGGCTGCTACACTATTTTGAACCATGCTACCAAGATTCACAAAGTAACCCCAATAAGCAATGGCAACACCTTCAAACTTTGAAGCTGAATGAAGGTGACCGTTTTTATTAGCAACAAGGATCAAAATAGCGGTTGCGGCGAGCGTAACGGCTAGTTGCCAAAACGCTACGTAGCGGGCGATGCATAGCGGGTGCGGCGATACGTAACGGTGTAGCAGTGTGAACTTTTTAAGTGGTCAAAAATTTTTGAATCTTGTATAACAACCAATCTTGTGTTTTTTTAGTGATTTGAAACCATATAAGGGTAGAGACAACTTTAGGAAGGCCCATTGAGAAGAAATAGGAAAAACAATGTGTAAAATTAAAACCAATTGGCTCTACTAGGTTTTAGACCGTAGCGCCACTATTTTCAAAATAGCGTAGTGGCCTCAACCGCTATGCTACATAGCGGTCGATATTTTGAACCATGATTAGTAATGAGAGAAGCTTTTACTACTGAGAAAAAAAAAGTGAAAAATTCTAGAAACCGTAGTATAAGAGCCATTTTTTATTAGTATCAAAAAGAAAATCCTAAGAAAAGGAAATCGTATCAAGAGAATCTCATATGTGAACTGATATGCTATTTAGTGAAAGAATCCACCTCCTCATCCGTGCTTCTAACAACTGTCTGAAAGGAACATGACCCAGCCAAATTGGTGGAAGGACCCACCCAAGCGTACACATCAGCAAGCAAACACAAGTGCTCAAGGGTTATACTCAAAGATGATGCAGGACAAGCCCATGGTCCCCCATGGGTCGACCCGCCCGCGGGCCCAACCCAGTTATCCTGCCCAAGCCTTTGGGCCCAGCCCATTTATTTTATGTTATTTAGGCCTTTAATTATATTTTACGTTGCTTATTAAGATGTTTTAATCCTGGCCATCAACGGGTTTGGATGGTCCAGATTAGTCTTAGGGTTATTTATTTTTCCATATAATGATGTAAAGCCTCTTTGGCTAAAAAAGGATGATTGATGATTAATGAAAATGAGTTTTCTTTGAGTTCTCCTCCAAGAAATCCCTAACGCCTCCTCGATTGGAGTTTGGTGAGAGCCCAATTTCAAAGTCTCTTGAGCCCTACCTTGCTCATCGGACGTAACGCCTCCGGATTGGAGTTTGGTGAGAGCCCAAAAAAAGGTATCATCTTTATTATCTTTTTCCATCTTCATCGCCCTCCCGCATCTCTACCTCCGCTGTTTGCACCAATTGGTATCAGAGCCGAATATCGATCCAACCACGGATTAATCCATCATTGCTACCAAGCCAACACCATCAACATTTGCTCGTCTCGGCCATCACAGATCTCAACACCCAAATCCAGGCCCCATCTATTTCTTCTCCATTTGGCCGCATTACAATCAATCATCAAATTAAATCTTTCCCAGCCTTGCTTGCATCATCCGAATTAGCCAAACCCAATTTGGCCGAAACCCCAGAGCCAACCCATCGCCTAGCCCTTCTAACCTTCTCCCACCTTCACCAAACCCTAAAATCAGAACTCCCCAAATCAAATTTCCTTTCAACCCAACACCCCCAGACATCCAGAACCCTGCCAACCCAAACCCAAACTGAACAACCAAATCCTAATCCAAGTCCCCAACATTTTCCCCAAATTCCCGAAACCCAACTTTGAACCAAAATCAGCCCTTCAAACCCTAAGAACCCAAAACCCCATCATAGATCCTGCCAGCTGGGCCCCACCCAAACACAGTCACCCATTCACCAACCAAAAAAAAAAAAAAACAGAAAACAGAGAGAGAGAGAGAGACAAGGAAGAGAAGTGACTGCAGAGAAAAGAAAGAAAGAAAACAAAAGAGAGAAGAACCAGAAGGAAAAAAAAGGGAGCAGAAAGAAGAAGGAGAAGGCAGAAGTATACCTGCCACCATCGCCTCAACCTCCATCTCGCTAATGTCGCTCTTCCAGCCTCTGCATCATCACCGCAGCAGCGCAACAGAACATCATCTTCTCCGTCATCATCGTTTGCACCGCTATCGCCAGTACCTCGCCTTTCCGATCGTCTGCACCACCGCAATCCCCATCTGCTCGTTGAAGCAGCCTAGAGGAGTCGAGTCCAAGCACCTCCCCATTCCTTTTCTTCTCTGCATGCAGAGGAGCCGAGAAGAAAATGTGAACTGGAAAAAGGATTTCTCCTCCCTCACACGTGTGTGTTGAGCCCAGTAGTGGGCTTTAGTTCAGATCCGATCCAACAACAGCAATGCTCATTTGGGCCTGAGTTGTGTTCAGGTTAAGCCCAAACCTTAAAACCAGTTAAAAAAAAGTGACAGCAGTGAACTCATTATTTCATCAGCAAGGCCCAATCAATTAATCATAGTGCAACGGCAGAAATATATTTCGAGCTGGAAAGTGGGCCCATATCCCTTTAAATTTTTAACCGTCCATGTTCAAATAGCAAGATCTTCTCCATCCGGACTCCGATCGACGTTCCGTTTTCACCTACAAGCTCCAACAGTGAGATCTACACATCTGGTTAGTTTGATTTTAATTCTGATGAGCATTAAAATTTTCAGTCTTTGCATCAAGAAAATATGGAATTACAGGACAATATAACATTGCAAATCTACAATGATATGCAAAGAATCATTTATGCATGTAAATATGGGAATTGGTATTATGAAAATAAAGACTACTTTGATCAGTTCCTTAATTTGAAACAAGGAAAGTTGACTGATGAATTCTCAAGCCTACAAGAACAATGTGCATTAGTAGAAGATGATGAACATTATGTCACTATCTTTACTAGAGGTTTGAGACCAAGTATACGGAATAATATGAAGAAGGAATGCAAAGATATGTACGACGCATTTTGGGAAGCTATCCGTGTTGAGCGCTTGATAAAATGCTATCGCCTCCGAAAAGCTTAGATGCAAGAAGAAAAATCTCTGCAAACCACAGAAGCTCATGTTGTGGAATCAATTGTTGAAAATGTCTGGGTTGAAATTGAGGTACAAGATCAAGTAAATGGGGAAGTTGTTGTATCTTTTAAGAAAACATCGAAGTTGACATGGAAATACAAGTAAAAGAAAATAAAGGAATTGATGGTGTTGATCAGCCAGTGCAGGTGGAACAAGAAGAGACAAATAGTGTAGAAATCAACAAGGAGTTGGATCATATGATGGATCTCATTACAAGTCCACTTCCAGAAAATCCAATCAGACCATTAGATGATAAGGCCATTGATCAAGAGGTTGCGAATGAAAAATCAAGTGATCGAAGTTCCACATATTGATTTCGTCTTCAGAGATCGATCATTAATGTATGGAGATTGTGTGCAGCTAGTTGAAATTCAGAAGTTGATGCATCAGATGTTTAGCTCTCACTCAAAAGCAAGTTCCCGATTTAAGAAGCAATGGATTCCCCAATTGAAAGTATCGATTCCAGCCTCCAAGTCATGCCAAGAAGGTGAAGACCAAGATGCACATCGAGGAATTGTACGCTTGATATTTGATCCTGGAGGAATTCTATAAAACTCGAGGTCGAGTTTTCTCTAAGAAGAGGAGAAATTGATGCAAGACAAGCCCATGGTCCCCCATGGGTCGACCCGCCCGCGGGCCCAACCCAGTTATCCTGCCCAAGTCTTTGGGCCCAGCCCATTTATTTTATGTTATTTAGGCCTTTAATTATATTTTAGGTTGCTTATTAAGATGTTTTAATCCTAGCCATCAACGTGTTTTGATGGTTCAGATTAGTCTTAAGGTTATTTATTTTCCTATATAATGATGTAAAGCCTCTTTGGCTAAAAAAGGATGATTGATGATTAATGAAAATGAGCTTTCTTCGAGTTCTTCTCCAAGAAATCCCTAATGCCTCCTGGATTGGAGTTTGGTGAGAGCCCAATTTCTAAGTCTCCTGAGCCCTACCTTGCTCATCTGACGTAACGCCTCCGGATTGGAGTTTGGTGAGAGCCCAAAAAAAAAGGTATCATCTTTATTATCTTTTTCCATCTTTATCGCCCTCCCGCATCTCTACCTCCGCTGTCCACACCACCCTCCCGCATCTCTACCTCCGCTGTCCGCACCAAAAGAGAAGAGGAAATCTGAAATATTATTGAAGGAGGTCTTTAAATAGGCCTCTTGAAATATTGTGACCCATTGTCTGAAGCCCGTTTTGTGGCAGGCAGACACATTAGGCTGCATCAGTACATTTCAAAAGCTTGTTAAGCTCCCATATTTCCTTCATAATCCATTCAGGACACCAAGGTTTCCTGCTCCTTGTTGCCCAGCGTATAGCTTTAGAGTCACTCTCCATAAACAAGTAACTCCAAAATTTGTTTTTAAATTTTAAAAAGCTTTAGTGCTTCCAATTTGCCAATATGTCAACCCCATTTTAATCTTTGGTACAACCAGACCCATGAAGGTACAAAGAATTTCCCTCCTTGACTTCCCAGCACCCCTCCTAGGCCCGCAAGGTCTAGTTTCTCCTGTTGCCCCATCCACATCAAAATTAAACCACCCTCTAGGAAGATTGCAATGAACTTGAGCTAATTTTCTTTCCACCCCCTTTTATATAAGCTTGTTAATTAAACATGATACCTAAGTTAAAATCCCTTTGAAGTTTGAACTCCTTATTGTCACACCATGAAGGTGACCCTTCTCAGATCAAACTCAACATAACCACCAAGAAATTCCAAAGCAATATTCTATAACCTTCCAGACAAAGCAAAAAAGGGGCAGAAGACAATGTCCCTATATTGGTTTCTGAAAGTACGTAAAAGGAAAAAATAGTTTAAAGAAAATTTGAAAAAAAAAAGAGCATCATTTTCAAAAAAAAAAAAAAAAAAGCATCAAAAAACCAAGAGAGAGTAAGCTTGCTGAGTATGCCGGCAGTTTCATCCAGTTACTCAACAATTTTCATTGGGTTCAGTCTTCCAGTCGCAGTAGACTGGTAACCGATCACAAACGTTCTCATGAAAGAGACTTAAATAAATAGCCATTTCTGAAGGGAATAATACTCTCTGGTGCTCTAGTAGTACACATACTAAAAAGCCTAGCCTATGAAGGCCATGAGATAAGCTACTATTAAGGAACAATGTTTTTTTTAAATGTTTAACACAGAACAACATGCAAGGGAAAATTCTAATGCAAATGAACAAGATAAGCATGAAAAAGATTTTTTATATCTAAAGTAGCATTTGTACGTAAAGTAGCAGTACAAATGTGCAAATCAAGTAGATTTTTCTACAATTACAGTTCTGGAAAACTACACGATGGGATCATTTAAGAGTGCCTCACTAATCAAAGAAAAGTCCGTACCATAATGTTAAATTCATTGAAGTCGCAATGGATAAGACCTTTTTCTGCCAAGCGAACAACAAGACCAATAATAGTTTCAAAAACCGTTTCTGGGTTTTGCAGTTGCTTCACCTGTACACTGCATGTAGACAAAAGCAAATCACCACCTGATACAACTAGGCAAAAGATACAGTCAAGCAGTCAAGCTTATGTAAGAATAAAGAAAATACTAAGCCTGCAATACATCCCCAAAAAATGGGGCACTGATTGTCTATATGACTAATAACCAAATCAACACCCTCCTACAAGAAGGTGAGGCTTACAATGTGGCGTGTTTTAAAAGCTCAAAAAGGAAACCTCATGATCTATAAAAATCATTGGAAAAAATATCTTACAGTGGATAACCTTGAACAAGCGACATGATAACACAATGCCTATTACAGTCTACAGCAGCTGGGACAGGGAAACCATGTGCTTTCAGAGCCTACACATTTTAATTTTGGAAGTGTCAAAATCTACAGATTAGAAGATAGCTCAGTTCCACATGATTAGTGAGAAACCAATAATGTCAATCGACAAACCTCCATGAAAGCAAATTCTTTGAGTGCAGCAAGGCGAGAAAGATAGAGCCAATTATAACTGCTGCGATGTAAAAGATAATCTCGCTTAGATTTAACAGCCCTGAAAGAGACCCTACCCAGCCTATGCAGTTTCATCGCCAAAACTGTTCCATCTTCAGTTGCAACCTCAAATATATCTATGGAAGCGAAAAACGGGTCTTATTAAACTATTAGCAAAAAAAAAGGTCATTCTAAAAATTAATACTAATAACATGTTCCCTTTTAATTAAATATGACATGACAATTATATTTATACAACAGCAGACATTTAAAATTACCTGACTCTTTTCCAACACCTATTTGACGACCGACAGAAACAAATACACCGCGGTTGACCAGAGCTTTTATTGCAAGAAAATCATATCCTAAGTAGGTCAGTCTAAACCCGTCATCTGTAAACATTACAGAATCATAATCAGGATAACTCATTTTAGCATCCTACATGAGATTCTCTTGTGGAAAAAAAAATGAAAGAGACAGATAGGGAGGGGGGGCTCACATTTTGAGGAGTCATGATGCACCAGCTTATGCTTCAACAAGTTCTTCAACACTTTGTATGTGCCTCCATGTCTGTATGGAAATGAAGGTATAACTGAGATTAAGAATAATTAAATAAGAAAAAACTATACAACACTCGTTGCAATTTTTTGGCATTTTCATTTCAACTAAGTATTGGTGGGATACACCATATGGTTGACTAGATTGTTCATCAAAGGGTCACATCGGGGAAGGGCATTACTAAATGGCCAAGAAAAGAATTTGATAACTTGAAAATTAGTGATTTGTGTATAATGTGGACAGGATTGGTAATTTGGTATTTCAAATGAAGAACTATGCTCTTTGGATGTATCCTCCAACTAGAAGATCTCCGCCTGTGCTCATGTGCTATGCGCTCCATCAGATCGGTGTCGTCATCACAGCGGGTCCTGTGAAATTCAGGGAGGGAGGGTCTTGTGTTTGGAGACGGTCTGGATGAGCGCTCTCCCATGGAGAGCATAGCGCAGGAGAAAAGTTTCCTCCTACAACTAGCATTCTAAATTAAAAGTAGATGGGACAGCTAGAGCCAGATAGATTGGCTCGGCCAGCGTAGGTGGTGTAATTCGCAATGATACATGGATGTGTTTGTAACTTTCCCTTCCTCTATATGGGTTAAGGACTCTAATGAAAACGAGACATGGTCCATAAGAGAAGTTTTGCGGGTATTCAAGGTATCTTTCTCGGGCAAGCGCATCTTTGAAAGTTACGCTGACACCCCCATCATCCTGTTCACACACACACACACACACAAAAAAAAGGTGATCTTTCCCTGCAGCTTTGCTTCAATTTGAACAAATCCCACTTTTCACTCAGTCTATAAATTAATTTGGGTTCTTTTTTTCACCATATTCTTAGAGAGGCAAAAGATGTTATGGGTTTGTTGGCTAAACAAGAAACAGATAGTTCAGTCAGCCATGTATTTAGGGTCTCTATTCCAGTGCTTCGCATCCAACTGCTTTACATCCAAACACATCATTAGACAGCTTTTATAATACAAACAGTTGAAAATCATAATTCATTCAACAGCTAAGATAAACCCTAATTCAAAATTGAATTCAATTCGAAGAAGAACCTACTTGAGACCAGCAATTCGATCTATGAGTTCTGCAGGTACAATTTGATGCTGAAATCCAAAAACA
This sequence comes from Litsea cubeba, assembly GCA_012931725.1. Lineage (NCBI taxonomy): Eukaryota > Viridiplantae > Streptophyta > Magnoliopsida > Laurales > Lauraceae > Litsea > Litsea cubeba. The sequence continues at coordinate 10,926,825 of CM022948.1, forward strand.
AAAAGACAAAAGGAAATCTAGGCATCTTTAAAATAAGAACACGCAAAAGGGGCGGGCAAAAAGAAAACCCTAAAATTGAAATGTGATTACTTACGTTTCTCATTCCCATTTCCACGGCGGTGAGAACCCTAAAATCTTCCTTGGAAAGATACCTCAAAACATTGACGTCAAGCTTCATGGCTTCTACCACTCTCTTTCACTCTTCTCTTTCAGTAATTAAAGAAGAAGAAGACGACGACGTAGAGACAGACCGAACGAAGAAAGAGGGTTTTATCATGGGTTTATTTAACCCGTCAAGGTGGGCTGGGCGTAGCCGGTTTTCTGCGAAAAAAAGGCGAGGATTAGCCCGAAAAAGATAATAAAAAAAGAACTTTTTGTATATACCCCCTAAAGTTTGCAGCATTTGTAAATAGGCCTTTGAGGTTTTAGTATTTGAAAATAGGCTCCTGCCTTTTCATTTTGATACCTTTGGTGTCCCTATCTATAAATATTATAAGGCAAAAACCATGGATGAAAAGTCCTGCCATGTGTCTCATTCAGAAACAATCTAAAATTTTTATTATTTTGACACTTGGCATTTCTTATGTGACACTTGGCATTTCTTATTAACTCTCCTCACATTTTCTTAAACATTTAATACCCAAGTGTTTCTTCTTTTTCCAACATTTAAAAATAGTTAATACAGATAATAGTGGACAGTTACCATTAAAGCTAACTCATTTTCACGTGTTTGTATTAAATTTTAGAATTAAAGCTCTTCTTCTCCCAAGTCAATTAGCATTAAAGCTCTTCTTCTCCCAATTCATCATATGAAAGAGGTGGCTACTCATTTCCCATTGCAATCACACATAAACCAAAGTTCTCATTCTATCCACTATTATCTGTATTAATAATAGTGGACAGTTAGCATTACAGCTAACTCATTTTAACGTGTTTTGTATTAAATTTTACAATTAAAGCTCTTCTTCTCCCAAGTCAATTAGCATTAAAGCTCTTCTTCTCCCAAGTCATCATATAAAAGAGGTGGCTACTCATTTCCCATTGCAATCACACATAAACCAAAGTGCTCATTCTGCCCACTATTATCTGTATTAACTATTCTCAAATTTTCTTAAACATTTAATACCCAGGTGTTGCTCTTCTTCACCCAAGTCATCATATGAATATGAAAGAGGTGGCTACTCATTTCCCATTGCAATCACACATAAACCAAAGTACTACAAAATGAATTTAGGGAAATATGTGAGGCTCAAGATGGATTCGGTGTTATTGTCGATGCATGTCAAATTAACTAATGTGCTTTAAACATAAAAATGGATTATTTACCAAAAAGAGAAAACAATAAAAATGATTGCACATAGATTTGGACCTGCCCCCCAAATCTTCTCTTTAACATAAAGTTTCCCAAGGGAAATTAATCTTTTGTTTCTGCCACAGTGTGGAATTAGAAGAAATCATTACATTTAAATCATGAATGTCAGGAATTAAAAACTAGATCTACACTATTATCTGTGTTAACTCTTCTCACATTTTCTTAAAACATTTAATACCCAGGTGTTGCTCTTCTTCTCCCAAGTCATCATATGAAAGAGTTGGCTACTCATTTCCCGTTGCAATCACACATAAACCAAAGTGTATAAGATCTCCACTATTATCTGTATTAACTCCTCACATTTTACTAAATCATTACCCCTGTATTTCTTCTTTTCCCAACAAGAATTTTCATTTTTATTTCTCTTGGTAATCAGCAAGTATTTTATTTCTGCACTATTCACTATACAATTACATCCCTTTTGTTCATGATAGCTGAGCTATAAAATGGTTTCAATCAAAGGAAACCCTTGGTAGAAGTCCAAACTTAAAATTGTTCTTGATTTCAATTTCTCTATCTGAAGGTTGTTCTTCTATTATTTCATAATGGCTGGACCTATTAATTTTATTGCTGACCTTACCCCTTCAAAAGACAAATGGACGATCAAAGTTAGAGTGATTTGGCTCTGGAAACAGCCTAATTTCCTGCAACACCAATTCGGAGACAATGTTGAGTTGGTGCTTTTAGATGAGAATGTATGTATTATCTAAAACCATTTTCGTTTCTGTTTTCTATTCTTAATTTAAGTTTCATGTTTGAGTTTGAACTTCTTACTCTTCTTTAATCTAGGGTGGGAGGATCCAAGCATCTGTTAGAGGTACTCTTCGGATTAAGGATCAATTGGTTGAAGGCGGCGTTTATGAATTCTCCAACTTTGGAGTTGCTTTGAACACGCAGATATATAAACCAATAAGGCATGAATACAAGCTAACCTTCAACTTAAGAACAACCTTAACTTTGGTACCAACATCAACCATTCCCATGTATGGATTTTCCTTTAGCGATTTTGATGACATTGTCAATGAAACAAAGGAAGATGCTTATTTAGTTGGTAAGGTCATCTTCCTTATTTAGTTGGTAAGGTCAATTTTCTAATATAATATTTTCTAACTTTGCCTTATTATACATTTTAAGATGTAATTGGATTGCTTACTGGTGTTGGTGGTTTGAAAGAGATTATCATTAAAGGAAAGCAAACAAATATGGTTGAAGTAGAGTTGGACAATCTTCGGTTGGTACTCTTTCTTTTGTTTCTAATTCTTATGTTGCTCATTATTATAATATTATCTATACTAAATCTATTTTATTTCATCTTCTTAAAATTATTTTCTTCTTTCCTCAGTGGTACAAAACTGAAGTGCACATTATGGGAAAGATTTGCTGATCAAATGCTTTCATTTATGAATAATAGTACTGCTGGGCCTGTTGTTGTTATCGTACAATTTGCCAAAATGAAAATGTTCAGAGGTATCATGTCATGTTATTTTTCCACTTATCATTTTCATTTTTTTTTTTTGGAAATAGTATTTTGTAATTTAACAAAATTGTAGGTTTGATGGAAATATCCAACACAAAGTTAAGTTCAAATCTGTTCATTAATACTGAACTCCTTGAGGTTATGGAATTTAAATCTAGGTAAGTGTCTAAATTTTGTTTTGATTAAAGTATGCAATTTATGAGTACTTATATTTGAATCTCTTTAATTACTAGAATTCCTTCTGAAGAATCCTCAAGCACTCATTCATTGAGTCAGTTGCAGACACAGTCATCTTACTCAATGTCCGATGACTTCCTTAATCAGACTGTGAGGAAGACCATTGTTGAACTTAAAGACTGTAGAGAGGTTACCCAGATGTTTATTTATTTATTTTTATCATTTCCTGATTTATTTCCTATTGTAAATGCTATTTGTTATGTTAAAATTGCTGATTTTGTGCTGTAGGAAATATCGTGTGACTGTTGCTACCATTAAGGAAATTCAGCCTAACTTGAATTCGTGGTATAAGGGGTGTAAAGGCAGGAGGTGTGTTGGCGGTGTTACTCTGGATTTTGAAAAGTGGTATTGCAAAAAATGCAAGAATCATTGGCCAAATTACGTTCCAAAGTAAAGTTTGGATTAAGTTCACAACTTTTGTAACTATATTTATACATTTAAAGATTAAGTTTATTTCTCATTACTCATCTTCTGTTTTTACTGTTAATTAGATTTTGCATTCAAATTAGAGTGGTAGATGAGACTGATGCTGCTTCTTTCGTTATATTTGATAAAGAGGCTATGAATATTTTGAAGATTTCTGCACCCGATCTGCGTGAATTGCATATCAGAAGAGTAAATTCATCCCTCTTGTTAAAAAGCATTTTTCAATACAATAGTTTAATCGTGGATGATTTATATAGTTTAATGACTTCTTTATTTTTAGGGTGGTGATCTAGCCAAATATCCTCATGAGCTGGATGTTTTGAAAGATAAAACTTTTCTCTTCAAAGTTAACATAAAAAACCAAAACATCATTCAATTGGGAGAATCCTCTTTCCAAGTAGGAAAGGTGTGCACTGACGAGAGCATCATTGAAGATTTTGTTAAGGAATTGAAAGCAAATGAGGTTTGTAACTTTTGTTATAAGCTTGCTTTCATGATGTGTGTTCTTTTGTTTTTATATCATTTATAACTGAAACTATCTTATCCTCTTAAAGGATGCTTCTGACATAAGGAACTATTCTGTTGATAATGAACAACCTTCAGATGATGACGGTCTAAAATTATTGGTAATATTTAATTTTTTTAACTTTAATTTTCATGTTATGATATCCTTATGGGAGAGTTGTGTTAATGATGTTTCGATCATCTATTCAGGAGATCAATTCCCAGACATGTGATAGTGTGACTGATTTTGCCACACCTTTGAAGAGGAGTTATGTAGAAGTTGAAGGAAATGGAACTGGTGAAGGCGAATTGTCCTCCACTAAGCCGAAACAACGATTGATCAATATAAAGGTTGAGAAAGATTGATGGTCGAGTAAATAAAGATTGAAGGACAATCTATTAAGATAAAGAAGAATTGATGATGGAGTATCATAAGAGTCTTTGTCAGTGTCCTATTGAGTCAAAATCCATTGTGTTAATTAAATATTATGTTATGTTTTATGTGTTATGTTGAGTCACTGTAAGGTCTCTTTGTGGACTTTGTGTTACCTTTTGTTTAGTGTTATGTTCTGTAATGGGATTTTGTGCCTTTGTTTAAGTGTCTGATTCTTCAGGATCAAAGTGACTAAATTATGTTGTGGTGCAAAATTTTACATGTTTTTAATGAGTTAATTTTTTCTGATATAACTTTCATTATTACATTCTCTATTTTGACAATTGCACTATAACATAACATATATCTTATGCATCTTTATGTTTAGCTTTGTGAGTGTCTAATTGAGTAGAAATCCGTTGTCTAATTGAGTAGAAATCCGTTGTGTACAATAAATCTTATGTTGTGTTTTATGAGTTAGGTTGAGTCACTGTAAGGCCTCTTTATGGTCTCTGTGTTGCCTTTTGTTTAGTGTATAGTTCTGTATTGGCATTTGTGCCTTTTCTTTAAGTGTTGGATTTTCCATCAGGATCAAATTGACTAACTTTTGTTGTCGTGCAAAATTTTTGATGTATTTAATGGATTTTTTTATATATATATTACAAATGGTAATTGGAATTAGTGTTATTGAAATTTGGCATACAAGATAAACTGGTGAATGTGTAATTAGCCTATGAATAGGGGGAACGTGTTGATAGATATGTTGTCCTTATTAATTCTGGATGCAACCAAACCATAAATTACTTCTACCCCTATATAATAAATCACAATAAATCATTTGAACTAAAGTTTTATACATCATCATATATTGTCATGGCATCTGCACACTAAATCTTTAATATTATACCTTGGGAACAATTTCATTAGTGCAACATCTTTTATCTGTGTTTGCAGTTATCTGTATTCTTATAACAGATTACAAAGCATCAAAAACTACTAGCATCCAATATTAACACCAAGAATAACACTTTCAATATAACATTCATCTTGAAAAACAACAAAAGAATAATGTCTACTTTTTATGACTTTCATTATTACATTATATTTGAAGCTAATATTCTTTCAGGTAATAACATAGGCCAGATTGTCCTAATCCCAAGAATGACCATGACGCCATCAAGTCATACGTTGCCAGTTAAATTCAAACGGAGGCAATTTCCTCTGGTTAGGTGTTTTGCCATGACTATAAATAAAAGTCAAGGGCAAACTCTCTCCCATGTTGGAATTCATCTTCCAAGGCCTGTTTTTAGCCATGGGCAATTGTATGTTGCTCTCTCGAGAGTTAAAAGTAAACAAGGTCTGAGAATTCTGATCATAGACGATGCAGGTCAGATTTCAAACAAGACAACTAACATGGTGTTCAAAGAAGTATTCCATAGATTGACATAGGTTAGTGAACACAATTCATTGCAATGTATTATACTATTCTGTCAAAAAAAAAAATTATGATCATTCATTTTGACCGTCCTTTTCTTTCAAGCATTGCAGATTTATTCAACATTTGATGCTGTTGTGACTTCTACTTTCGAACATAGCCTATATGTTAAAATTGTTGATCATGTGAAGTGATTAAGTAAGCAATAGTTTCTCATGTCAACCAAAAAATACTGGCAAGGTTAGTTCCATAAAGCTTGAATTTCTCTACCTTTCATGTATTCTTGCATTTGTGTATGTCTAATGTTGTATTATGTAAAACATAGAATTTGTAATTTTCAATCTGTTCTTAATAATTTTACGTATAATAATAGGAAAATGAAATAAAACAGATCGAAGTATACTCAGTAATTTTTTTTTATCATTTAGCTATTCATTAACATTTTGATCCTTGATTCTAATCTGTGTTATATATTTTTTTTTATTAGATTCACGAAATCAAGAAAGTGAATGTTAACAACAGGCTTGGTATTAGGGATGGCAACGGGGCGGATCGGTGGCGGAATTGGGTTGCCCCGTCACCGCCCCACCCTACCACTCATAGTCCCCGCCCCGCCCCGCCCCACCCTACCACTCATAGTCCCCGCCCCGCCCCGCCCCGCCACGCCCCGCAATTCGTGATATGTCACATACCCTGTCCCCACCACGACATGCCCGGGCCCCGCCCCGATGCCATGGTTAAAAAAAAAGGAGAGAAAATAACAACCCTGATTATTATTTTCCAAGCAAAAAAAAAAACACACAAGAGGATGATGCACAATGCTCGTCAGTATTAAAAAAAATTAAATTTTTTATTATTACATTGAGATCAAATAGACAAAAGGAATGCATATTGACTGGTATAAAATCACCACATCAATTACACGCTCCATGTATGAAACTTAAGGAGGAGATAAATTAAGGGTTCCTCTATATCTTTGTAACAGGGCAAAGCAAATAGATAGAATGACACATGATCCAACAGGGCCAAAGCATAGAAATCAAAAGACAAGAACGTATATGCAGTTCTCCATATGGATTTCATAACATCAATTCCAAAACATCTTTTGGACTCCATTCCAAGCACGCAACTCCAGTAATCCAATACTATCCGGACTCTGTATGATGCACTGCACAAGTGTGGATGCATCTAGAAAGGTCCAATCCAAAATCCAGAGAAACGAATCTGCTATGAATACTAAGCAAAGATATGAGCTCTACTGAGCTGCTTATAACAAGATTGATCAAAAACAAATAAAACCTGGATCTAGCAACGGAGGCGTTCAATATAGAAATCAAAACGCACAAATCTCCATAACATAAGAAAGAGATCGAATTCACAAACTAATAAAAGCAGAAACAGAAGCAATGTGGGATGAAACGGAGAACAGATCCACACCTGGATGAAGAGGAAAAAAAAAATCCCTTTTTCCTCCCAAAATGGAGAAGAAAGCTCTTCCTGTTGCGCTCTCTTGCCTGATTTTCTCTCTCTCTTCTCCTGAATCTCCTCCCCTCTCCCTCGCAGGCGGCTTCTTCCTCTTTCCTCTTCTTCCGCCGTTTCTCTCTTCTGTTTTTTTTTTTTCGTTTCTTACTAAGTCATCCGATGACTTTTTAGGGCACGAATGACGAATATAGAGGGGCTGCTGGAACGTTTTTTTTTTTTAAGCCCATTGAATTATGGGGCGGGACAAGGGGGCAGGAATTGGATTCGATGTATGTTTTTTTTTTTCCCCGTCTTAAGGGCACGTTTGGCAATTGCTTTCCATAGTGAGGATATCTCTTACATAAGATTTCCTGCATTACATGTTTGGCGAAGGGAAGGAGCCTATGGATTAACATATGCTACATCTAAGGATAGAGGTTTTTTGCCATTTTCTTACAATCCGTGATGAATCAAGCTATAAAATTTAAAACCTCAGTCATTTTTGACATTGTACATATGATTGATGGTTCAGATTTTCACTGTGGGTCCCATAAAAATTAAAAAAATATAATTTTAGGGTGTGGCCTATTTTGCAAATGTCTCAAAATATATGATGAATCAACGGCTAGAAATTGACCTACTAAGTATTTTGGACATTCTAAACATGATGAATGGTTTGGATCTTGATTATGGGACCCATAAGATAGGTTTCCAAGTAATAAATGGGTCACCACAAATGACCGTCTGTACCACCACTCACTATACGTTTGACAAATCGGTTGGCACTGTGGATGATCAACGGCCAATAGTTTTTTCCAATTTTCTCATGACCCATGATGAGTCAGGCTACCAAATTTGAGTCCATGGCCGGAATAACACTTTTGAAAAGAATGAATGGTTCAGATTTTACAAATGGGCCCCACAAAAGTTCACAAATCATAATCAACGATCTGTATGTTTTAACAAATATCTCAAAATATGAGATAGATCAACGGATGATTTTTTGTGTACTAGCCGTTTTGGACATTATAAACATTATTACCAGTTCGGATTATGATTATGGGATTCAAAAGATAGGTTTCCAATGCAAGAATCGGTAACCTCGATATCACCGCCTATGCACTGTTCATCCGCAAATCCATTAACGTGTGGATTTGTGCAATTCAATGGGGGGAGGTCAGATCTTGATTTTCAGTGCCTGTGATGACTTCTATGTATAATTGGGATTCCTCTCATACCATTGGATTTGCAATCAAACATGGGTTTTCCTCGAATCCGAAGAAAACTGGAGAGGAATCACCTCCCTGGATGTTTGCCAAACGTGCTAGAGTCGGGGCGGGGAAAGGGAAAACCCGTACAGGGTGGGGCAGGCACTCCAGATTGGGGCGGGGCAGGACGCGGCGGGTTAAAAATGCCATCACTAAATGGTATTCATTTCTAGCTGTTTTTTGAATTTCCTAAACAATGCTCTTCAATATTCTTTTTCTCTTTAACTTTATTTATGATATAGATTCACCTATCTAAATTTTACCAAAAATTTTAAAAAAAAATTTAATACTATAACCAAAAATTAATTTTAAATATCATAAAACTATTGATATTATCTATTTGTTTGAGGAAATATGTCCGTCCACGTGCAAAGCACTGGTATTGACTGGTAATCAATAGTTTTCCAACCAGCATGGAAGCGAAATGACACTTTTGTCCATATCCTTTTATCCTTGCATGCATAATTTTAAAAGCTTGACTCAAATTTTTTTTATAAAGTATGTAACATTAACTATTACATTCAGTGACAGGAGAGAATAATCTTACATGATTTTTTTATTATCAATACATGGCTCATTTTGTTAAATCCAAATTGATCATGATGACATTTGCACTTACGTGGGGTTAGGAGAAGGGCAAATATAAAAAAAAAAGGAAAAAGAAAAACATATTAATTTTTAGAATTTATGGGAGGGATTTTAAACTTTTCTCAAATATGGGTGGGAGCTTCAATCCCCAAGCCCTTGTACCTCTGGGTCCACCCTGGTTATATACATGAGAGAGTTATTGAGAGAAATCATTGGGACTGGAGATAAAATAATGATATTTTTGTAAGAAAAGCTGTCATTTATACGAAAATACAACACAAATCTCATGGTGGATGCCCATTCTTGTTAAGAATATTGATTTTGGGGACACGAAGGGTATTAAAAAGAAAAGTAAGAGCCTATTTACAAGTACTAAAACATTAAGGATCTATTTACAAATCTTACTAGGTATATACAAAAACCTCATAAAAATTTCGTGTTTTTAGCATTAAATTTTACAGTTGGGTATGTTTTTATGCCCCTTTTGGTAAATTCACTTTGCTAGAGAAATAGGGTGAATGGTTATTTCAAATGATAATAAAAAATGACCTTATTTCAAGAAGCAGATCTACTTTTTTATCGAAAAAAGTTAAAAAGCTTTTTTTCTATGCCACTAAATGACAAAGAACAATCTTTTTTATTTTAAGAAAAAAGTAAAAAAGTTGCATTTTCATTTCACAAAATGACAAAAGGCCATCGCCTTTTTGTCATGTCTCTTAATTTGACTATTCACCTCACATCATTTTAATTTAATAGTGAAGTTACCAAATTGGCTCGAGAGAGTTGGTTTGGATAATTCACTTCTAAGATGAATTCAATTCAACAATGAATAAAGACTTAATAAGCATAAAATTGGGCATGGTGTCAAATCATTAGGAACCAAAGTTATATTAGAGTTGCACTTTTATCAAAGGTGAGCCCTATATAGCTAGCTAGACTGCTCATGTGCAGTACGCTTGGAGGATAAATTTTTTCTTTTACGGAGCGTTTGTGTAAAAACTCTTTATGCGGAATTGCCGTCCGACAAGGCACCGAAGTTATCGACGGCTTTCCTTTTATATGTTTGTGCAACGACGGAAGTTACCAGAAAACCTGTTTTTTACTTTTCTTTTCCGCGCGAGATGGGATCCGGAGATCCAACCTTCCATGGTAGAAAAGCGAAGCCGCGGAAGAGGAAAACCTGTTTTTCTCCTTCCGCGGCGTTGCACAAACAAATCCCCCATTAATTTCCTAGATGATCGCATTTTCTAGTGAAATCTATTGTAGGAAGGATTCTGATTTTTTTTGTCGCCCAATTTTCAATTGTTTGGTATGACACATTTTGCTCGCGAGAAAAAGAATGAAAATTTTATAAATAGATTCTTCACATTTGGTAATAAAACCCTCAAGAATTCCTTTTCATTTTTCACAAAGTCATGGAAAATCCATTTATAAGCAAATATAAATTTCTGATGATTTTTTAGCCAATTGAAGTCCTCATTTTAAGATTTTTAAAGTCAAATCCTACTTAATACAATTTTAATTTTTATATATTTACACAGCAATGTAACGTACAATTCTTAGGCTGATATAAGTAACGAGTCTATGTTCCAAGAGCAACGACGAATCATGAAATATGTGGATTCTTCACTTGTTATCAAATATGTTCTTGGAAACAGTGATAGGATTCCAGGTCTTTTTTTCCGACACGCAAAAAAATTAAAGAATATATATACTTATCTATTATTATTATTTTACAAATAAAATAAATAATTTTTATTTTCATGAGCGGTCTTTTCTTCCTGAATCACTTCTTCCTTTTCCCGAACCGAACCGTTTTTTTTTTTTAAAGAACTTCAACGGTCCCCTTAAACCCTGTAAATTTCCATCGTTCCATTTCTACTCTCTTCCAATTCCATTTTTCCTGTTTCCAACTCAGTGAGAGAAAGAATGGCTTATGCTTCTTCCAAAGTGTTTCACCTTCTATCTTCTTCTTCTTCTTCTTCTGTATCAATCTCTCCTCAAAAGACTGTATCAATCTCTCCTCAAAAGACTCAATCGCTTTCTGGGTACTGTCCGAAAAGCACCATCTTCTTTTCCTCTTCAATTCGGTGTAAGTTTCGCCTTCCCAAACACCCATTTCATTGCCAAATCCTCATCTTTTTCTCCACGAGGTAATGTTATGCTTCCTTTTCACATTGTGAATCTTTACAGCATCTCCTTCCAATACCTTCTGCAAGAGGAACAAGAGGCTGTCTCCGCTAGTAGCATCTGCAGGCGTTCGGCATTTGACAGGATATTTGACGAGAACTGAAGGTCTCCGCTTCGCAGTGGTGAGTTTTCCAGATACCCCAATTTGGGGTAGATTGGATTTCTCATATTAGGATTTACTGTAGTGCGAGTTTCTCATTGTTGGGTAGATTTTTACATCTGAGCTTGGAATGCTTGAGCTTTGTAGTTGGCTTTTTTAAAGGGCCTATTTTTTATTTTTCAAATTGGTGTGAATTTCTAGGAATTCGGAGTAAAGGGGTTGGAAGAGGTAAGAGTGAAGGGTCTAAGTTGGAGAGGTAGATGGTATCATCACTTTCCTGGGATTTGATTGATGGGGTGATGGCATTGCTTAGAAATCCTAGTAACTCAGTAAGGATTAAACAAACTGGCCCTTGAAGTGAATTTGCACTTTGGTTCTCAGTTTGGTACATGTATACAATTACAACTTTCTGGCCCATTGAAGTTAAGTGATTGTATTTTGGATTTTCAATCCAGCAACCAACAACAATCTAATGGGTGTTTTTTTTTTTGCACTGGGCTACGGGGCGATCAGATCTTTCTATCCTCCAAAATCCCATGATAGTCATGCATCCAGATAGGTTCCAAAGTGAGTTATTTAACTGAGTTAGCAAATGATGGTGCTTAGCGGATCATGCACACACAGGATAATCGAGTTTTTACCTTGGACTACATAAAGGAACACATCTAAGCTTCTAGGATTTTTTAGTCTTGTAATATGGACTTTAGTTACGTTTTCCTATAACATAATAGCTTTCCTCTTTGCCAAAAGAAATACCTCTTTCTCATAAATAGAAAGAAAAATTACTGTAATTCAATGATGGATGTTGGGGGTCTATGTAAGATACTCAGCTTGTGTCTAATGGTTTTTATTTGGAAGTTGATTGCCCCTTTTTCCCGTGTGTTTGTCTGTGTCTTAACTTGTTGAATTGTTTTTGACTTCTGTGGTCATTTGAATCCAGGAGTTCAAATGAAATCTTGTAGTACTCTAGAGCACAATTAATCCAATGGCAGTGGTTTTCCGTTGGCCTGTTTGGGGGCTTTACTTGTAGAGTTGAGTGGAGTGAAGACTATTTTGAAGAAATAATAAAATATGAATGGGTTTTGATGGTATTTTATTTTTAGTGGTTTGTGATGGAATCTTTTTGACTTTTTTTATTGAAAAGTGGAGATTTTTTGTTTTTTAGTGGTTACTTTTTGACTTTTTGGAAAAAATATGGTGGGAAATTGGAGAAAAGTGCTTTATGACTTTTTTGGGAAATGGGGCTTTACTTGACTTTAACTCTACAAGTAAAGCCTCAAACAGGCCAGGTGTTGCGGGGCAAGTTTCAAGTACAGCTTGGTGTGGTGTGAAGTGGATCAATTAGGCGGAGTTTATTGCTATTTTTATGGGCCTAAAGGAGGCAATTAGCATGGGTCACTCTAGCCTCCTTATGCAGGGAGACTTGGCTTGTGCAATTGGTTGGACAAGGAAACAACAGTGAGACACCATGAAGGGGTGTTGATATTATGGAGAAAATGTGGACTTTAAGCTTTAGAATCCAAATCACTTTCCATCATATCCTAGGATTGTGAATGGGGATGCCATTACTCTAGCTAAGGTGTTTTTCGGACAGAGTACATGTTTGGGGATATAGCATCATTACCTCCCCAGGCTCCTATTTTTGAGCTTGTTTCTATGCCTGGAGCAGTCTTGTTTCATATGCTGATGGTCTCGTTCATCTATTGTGTGCCTTTGGTGTATTTGTTTGCTTTCGGTGTTCCATCTTGCATCTCATGTGCAATGATTTTCCCGTCTATTGTAAGGACCCCTTTGTGAAAGGGTCTTTCTGTTAAAGGCGGATGGAAATCTGTTCCACATTTCTGTGCTCGCGCTCCGAATGACGTTTGGTGAGACAAGTTTTCATCGAGGAAAGAGTAAAGAATATGCTAATTTTCTGCGCCAGCAATGAAACATGAGTCTGATGTGGGAGGTAAGAATTGATTTGTTGCGGAAGAGGAAATACGGCAGCTGCACAAACAAGCCCTAAGTGTTGCCTTTTTATACCATAGCTGTTTGATGGTTTCATACAATACCTTTTTATATTATGTCTTTGAATTACCATTCCAACTGCAATGGGCCTTTCCCTTTATTTGAGCATATTCAATATATGCATTTTTAATATACGTGGACTCTTTCCCCGTATGTGCCCATTCTGATATTGAGTACAGGGTCAAAATTCAAGTATCACCTTGAATTCTATCAAATTTTGTTTATGCAATTATAACCCGAGTTTGAATTGAGTGCTTGACGCTTGTCATTTTGAAATTGTGCCAAGAAACATGCTTTCCCATACTACCCGCCCACCCACACAAACACACAAAAAAAGAAAAGAAGAGGAAAAGAAACCTGGAATTTTAAATATTATTTTTATGTGAGGAAGGTGGACTTCTGAAGCAGTGGCAGGGCCACATAATCCATTGCTTCTCCTCAATTTTTTGGTTTCCTTTAACATAGGAAAAATAAATCTTGAAAGCTTGTCATGCTTTTTTTTTTTTTTTTTTTTATATCATCCTCTCTGCCCCTCCTCAACTTTGGTTTTTTTGTTCTTATTTGCCCCTCACCAACTTTTTTCCCTCTCTAAAGAATAGAAGTTTCAAAATACATGACGACAATTGAGTCATTTACTTTTTAACCTTATCCAAAAGACAACTCATTGAAGTTATCCAACTACCATTTCCATTTGAATTATATGGTTGGTTTTAATTGTTTATCTTTTTTCTTTCTCCACCAATTTACTTTTGGGGAGTGGAACCTACAAATTACAATGCGGTCCACTTAATAAGAATCTGAAGCACTCAAATGGATTTCCCCCACTATTATAGGATTTCTCAAATTTTAATTAAAACAATCTTATGCATTATAAAATACTATATTTAATTTTATTAATGTCGTCTGTACATGCATTTATAAAGGCTTGATAATTAAAAAGTAAATTACATCCGAATGATGTGAATATCAAACCCTTACTATGAGGTTTAAGAAAATTATTTAATTTAATTTTTCTTGTAATTATGATATCATGCTCATGAGTATATTTGTTAAAATCATTCAATTTGCAATTTTTCTCTAGTCTTCTAGGCTCATTATTGAATGTTGAGGGCAATATAAGTTCATCATTTTTATTAGTATTGAGGTTAATTTAATAACTAAGTTATGAGTTACATTGGATTAAATACGTGATTTTAAAATTTTGATATTATGTTAACTAATTAATTTATATGATCATTTTTATCAAACCCTGCCATCCACCCCCCAAATAGAAAATCCTGGCTTCGCCGCTGTTCTTAAGCATGTTATTTGGGTTTTGACCATTTAGACTTACATTAAAAACTTTACTGGATTGACTAATGAGACACTACGTTGAGCATATGGAGGACATCCAATGTCAACTTTTTTTTAATTCCCTATTACCTCTTTGATTGTCCCGCTTTGGCTTTGCCCTTCCCATGTTGTGCCTAAACATTGCTGGTTTCCAGCCCAGAGAATGGAGGTTGTGTCAGATTGGTGGTTGGCTATAAAAGATCTTACCAAACCAATTTTCAGATCTAATCCATAGCACTTAGCGAACCCCAGTTTGATGGGATATGGTTCCAAGAAATGATGTGGAAATGATGATTCAAAATTCTACTGGATTTGTTGGGGATCCAGTTTCCATTGTGGTTTTTATTGGCTGGATTCTTAGTTTGCTTAGGTTTTTGTGTTTTTTTTTTTTACAAGAACTATGAAGCCTGCCTTATAAGTTGGGGTTTTCAGTTCTTTCTCTTGAATTTTGACCAAGAACAAAAATGATATATGAGAACTGCATGGACTCCGTTTGGTTTGGTGTAGCAATTGCCATCCTTTCCATTGGATATTATTGGAATCCTCGTTTTGTTAGGTTTTACCAGTTTTAAATCATTAGGAGTTTTGAAGCTCATGTAAAGATTTTCCGTGGGCCAAAATAAGATTTCATATTTTTTTAAATTGAGAATCTCTGACAATGGATCATTACTCTCATTAGTTTCATTTGCTGACTCTGGTTCCTATAATGAAGGTTGTAGCTCGATTTAATGAGGTTGTGACAAAGTTGCTTTTGGAGGGAGCTTTAGATTCATTCAAGAAACATTCAGTCAGGGAAGAAGACATAGATGTATGCAACATCCTCTATCTTGTCAATATGATAGTGTAGAAAATTGTAGGAGTGGTTAGTTCATTGGTAATGTTCTGTTCATCTGTTGAGATGTTGCATGATGGATAGATTCATTTGTCTTCTTCTTCTTCTTCATGTACAATGGGTTTGTGTCTTTGCATGCTATATGATGCAAAATCTTCATGGGCGTAATATCTAATCTCTTTGCTCCCTCAGGTTGTGTGGGTTCCTGGTAGTTTTGAAATTCCTGTTGTCGCAGAAAGGCTTGGAAAGTATGGAAACTATCACGCAGTTTTGTGCATTGGAGCTGTGGTACAATACAATTTTCTTTATTAGCAGCTTTCTTTCATTCTTTCTTTTATATATATATAATAGATGTATTATAATTTTATTTGGACATGATTTTGTATTCTTGTATTTGGACATGTTTGGTACCTTGTGAAAAATTGCTTGTCTCATCTTGGTTTCCCCACTGATTGCTTAGATTATTCAATGATAATTCTGTTACTGGTTTAAGTGTTCATCTCCCGCACTTGTAACATTAGTATTCTTTGAAAGAGCTCTCCCCCATCCTCGCGTCCAAAATTTCTCGTATTTTAAGAGGAATTTACCAAAAAAAAATCACCTTAGATGCGCACTATACCAAAAATTCCCTTTTAGTTGTGGTGGCATGGAAGTGGTCTCAAGGGACCACTTCCGTTTTTTTATGTGAAACGAAATGTGCGTCGAAATCGACCCTCCGCACGCGAAAAAAATAGTTTCCGGTTATCTTCCTCATATCTTCCCCAAACCCAACCCAATGGAGAAGACTAAATGAAGAGAAAAGGCCATATTGGTTTGGAGATATGATTCTTTACATAATATGAGGATTCCTGCGGAGGAAGAAGAGGAGAACCCGACACTCAGATCAATGAACCAACTTGTATGCCTTAAACCAAAATCTTGAGGGGTTTAGTTGTTTTTGTTCAGAAGAATTTACAAAAAGCTCTTAAGCCGCTGGTTTCTATGAAGCATGGAAGATTGGGTTCTGTATCTGCTGATCAGATGGTATTCTTTTTAATTAAAGTTGCAACCCTAAATATGGTTCGAAGGCTGTCTCGTGCAAGGTGTCCATTCATATGGATTTGTCTTTAAGCATCACAAATCCTTTGCTATACACCATTTAAATGGAAATAGAGATGGGCGCCCCTCAAGATTTTGGTTAAAGGCATACAGTTTGGTTCATTGATCTGAGTGTTTGGTTCTCCTCTTCTTCCTTCACAGGAATCCTCATATTATCTAAAAAAAACATATCTCCAAACCGATATGCCCTTTTCTCTTCATTTAGGTCTTCCCCATTGGGTTGGGTTTGGGGAAGAGAGGAGGAAGATGATCGGAAACTGTTTTTTTCGCGACTAGGGTCGATATCGATGCACATCTCATTTCACAAAAAAATAAAATAAACGGAAGTGCTCCAAGGGGACCACTTCTGTGCGTCCACAACTAAAAGGGTCCTTTTGGTATAGTGCGCATGTAAGGTGATTCTTTTTTTTTGTAAAATTCTCTATTTTTAACTTATGTCCATGACAGGAGGTCCTCTCTCTCTCTCAAACCCGGACAATAAACATGGAAAAGTTAGAAAGGATTCAAAGAAATTTTCTATGTAATGATACATCGAAGGAATATCATCTAAATGGGTAGAGGGCAGTCAGGCCAAGAAGGGAAGGATTTTGAGCTACAGAAGAGCTAAAATGTTGGCCTGCTTTGACATTTTGGAGACTGTCCTCAGAGGTATTGTTCCTTGTGCAATGATTTTGAAAGGGGTTAGAGGTCTTTAGTTTAACATTAGCTATTTTGTGGGTATTGCCAATCAACAAAAAAGACAATGGTCGTATAACATTACGGCGACGTAAAGTGATTGTAGTTAATTCTTGGCCTATGTGTCTCACAGTTGAGGAATTTATTGACCACTTGCTACTTAATTGTTCCTTTGCCCAGCGCCTATGGTGATCAATTTTTGCTTCGTTCTATTTTTGTGGTCCTCTTCCAAATTCTTTCCTTTCTTTGTTTGATTTTTTGAGATTGGGGGTGAGCTCAAAAAGAGGAAGAGTGATGTGGAAACTTTCTTTCTTGGCGGAAAGAAAGAAACTTAAGGTGCGTCGATAGAAAATCTTCAGATGTAAGCAGTATAGTGGATAGTGTTAAGCATCTTGTGGCTCTTTGGGTCTCCCCTCTACCTTTATTAAAAGGTATTATGATGAGTTCCATTCTTCTTAATTGGAATTAAGTGGCTCTCTCCTGCCTTATTTCTAGGCATCTCTCTCCTAGATGGCACTTGCTTCGCCCTAGGGCTTTAAAGCTTAACTTTGATGGGAGTGCTAGTGGAAATCCGGGTATGGTAGGTGTTGGTAGGCCTGTCAATGGGACGCGTTGAAACTGGTAGAAAGCCCGGCCCGGCCCATCCTAAGCCCGAAAATACAGGGCTTTTAAAAAAATTTGAGCCAGTGGGCTGGGCTTGGACAATATATTTTAAAGCCCGGCCAAAATGGGACTGGAACTGGGCAGAGGATGCCCCGTTCAGGTTCGGCCCGGCCCGCTCCCAGCTAATTTTGATAAATTTTTTATATTACCTAAACTGCCCCTCACTAACAGCAGAAAACGGCTACTTATGTCTGTCAATGGGCCGGGCCGGGGCTTGGGTTGCCCAATCCCGTCCCGAAAATAGGACGGACCTGCCAGGTGTTGTCCAATCCCGGCCCTAAATTGAATTGGCCTAAATCTAATCCCGTCCCGTACGAGCCTGGGCTTAGCCCGATCCTGGATATAAGCTAAACATTCTCTAATTATTCCTACCGTCACCAGACACCCGGTGTGAACTGGACTTTCAACCCTCATTTTTTCCGGGCTTGGGACCGGCAATGCAATGCAACAAGCAACATGGCAGATTTAATTTTTTTTTGCCGGTGACGGTAGAAAATCAGAAAATCAATAGAAATGAATGAGTATCCTATAGGCTATATGGGTAAGTAATGTAGGAACGGTTAAAACCTTTTTTTTCCCCAGTGAAAGTAGAAAATTAGAAAATCAATAGAAATGAATGGGAATGAGTATCTTATATGAGTCAAGTTAAAGTAATGTAGGATCGGTTGAAAACTTCTTCTTTTTTTTTTTTTTTTTTTTTTGCCGAAAGTAGAAAATCAGAAAATCAATAAAATGAATGAGAATGAGTACCCTATATGGGTCAAGTAATGTAAAAAAGAAATCAACAAAAATTATTTTTCTTTTAATATGTCTAAAACATCAGTTAGTGCATTCCCATCATTGTCTAAATCACCATCACTAGTTGGGTCATGACTAAACCAATTTTGGGCACAAACTAATGCCTTTACCGTATATGGTTTTAAAGAAGTCCTATGTGGGTCAAGTACCCTCCCTCCTGTGCTAAATGCTGACTCCGAAGCAACGGTAGAAACTGGAATAGCTAAAATATCACGAGCCATTCGAGATAAAATAGGATACTTAGTTGAATTTAATTTCCACCATTGTAATATATCTATCGTGTCATCTTCTTCTGCAGACTTGTCATCAAAATAACAATCTAATTCTGTTTTTTCTTCTATAATTGCCTTATTGGTGATTTCATTTCAATACATTAAAAAAAGAGAATGAGCCTTTCCATATTCATCATCACCGGCCTTTCTTTTAAATTGCCTACTAGTTGCATAATTTTTATCTACTATCTAATCACTTTTTTTAGCACCAAATCTCACACAATACTCCTCATAAATCTTTTTAAATAGATGACGAGCTTCAATCATACGATTATTTCTATATTCCATTGTTTCATATAATATCTTAAAAACCCATTCCAAACACACTATCTTAGAGGAGGGATCAAGCAATATGGCTATTTCAAACATTTGATTATAATTCTTCCAATATTTATCAAAATTTTCCATCATCACTTTAGCCATTCTTGCAGAAACAAAATCAAAATCACCTAATTTTTGTACCAACTCATTATGTATTGTACAAACTTCAGGTAAAAAGGTATGTATAGTTGGATACTTTCTAGCAAAGAATCTATTTGTAGCTTCATAGAACCTTTCCAAAAAATCATTAAGAGTAACAACCTTGTCCCATTCCTTATCCAAAGGAATCAAAGTCGTATAGTGTGAGTCATCTGTTAGAGATAAATAAGAAAAAACATATCGAAAAGACAATGCTGAAGATACCATGTCAAAGTTGCTAGCCAGTAATCCCAAAACCAATTGGTGATAGGAAACTGCACAAACAACTACTTAACAACCATAAGATATGTGGAGTTCCATCTAGTTTGAACATCAAGAGGCAATCCCCTTGTAGAACTTAGCCCTTTCCCACTTACAATATCACGAAACTGATGTATAAGATTCGAGCTATTCTTAACATATTTAACTGTCACGAACAAGCACTGTCAGGAACAAGTATTGTAGACAATGTAAATTGTAATGGGATGATCTCCCAAGGATCGATTGATCTTTGTATATATAATGTACAAACCTTGTTTAAGGCTACAATTTAGTGCTACAATTTAGTTATTGTCTAGTCAGCTATGTCCTAAGATAGAATGAAATATCTGTACAATATATTACAGTTTGACTAAGCTAATGAGTCAAGCCAATGAGTTGGGCTTTATGGCCCAATGGATCCAGAATCATTAACACCCCCCCTCAAATTGATGCCAATGAGTCAACAAGCATCAATTTGTCAGTCAAGAACTGATGTCGTGGTCGAGAAAGTGCTTTTGTAAAAATATCAGCAATTTGGAGGCTGGAGGAGATGAACGGAAGAGAAATAATATTGCGTAGATATTCATCCCGGATAAAATGGCAAGCAACCTCAATATGTTTAGTTCTTTCATGAAACACTGGATTTTCTGTAATCCGAATGGCACTGGTGTTATCCGCATGGAGGGGGGTGGGAGATTTTTGCGAGAATCCAAGTTCCTCAAGAAGGCCACGAAGCCATAGAATTTCTGAGCATGCGGCAGACATAGCCCGGTATTCTGCC
The DNA here is from genome assembly GCA_012931725.1 of Litsea cubeba. NCBI lineage: Eukaryota > Viridiplantae > Streptophyta > Magnoliopsida > Laurales > Lauraceae > Litsea > Litsea cubeba. The sequence continues at coordinate 10,947,437 of CM022948.1, forward strand.
TCAGTGGAAGATTTGGAAACTTTGTCTTGCTTTTTCACTTTCCATGAAATAAGGGCATCACCTAAGTACATGCACCACCCCGTTGTGGACCGACGAGTATCAGGGCAACCTGCCCAATCAGCATCAGAGTAGGCAGTCAATGTCACTGGAGAGCCAACAGGAAAAAACAAGCCTCTGTTGGAAGTGCCAAGAAGATAACGGATAATGCGTTGAACAGCTGCTAAATGGAGATGATGAGGCTTGGTCATATACTGACTCATTAAGTTTAATGCATAACTAATGTCAGGCCGAGTAGTAGTCAAATATATAAGACTGCCGACAAGCTGTCGAAAATATGTCGGATCAGGAAGAGGATCACCACTATCACTATGGAGTTTAAGATTCAGTTCCAGAGGAGTATCCACAGGTGTGGATTTTGACAGGCCTGTTGATTCAATTAAATCCATAGTATACTTATGTTGATGCAGAATCATCCTTTTCTCAGATTGATGTACTTCCAAATCCAAAAATATGTCAGAGGCCCCAGATCCTTCATTTGAAAAGATTGATGAAGGAAACTTGGAGATCATGAATCATGGCTGTATCTGTGCCGGTGATTATGATATCATCAACATAAACGAGAAGAATGGTAATTCCTGTTGATGTCTGATGCAAAAATAATGATGGATCATAAGGATTTTGTTGAAATTGCAGCTTCAGTAACGCATCCTTGAATTTGTCAAACCATGCTCTTGGTGCTTGGTTTAGCCCATACAAAGACCGTTTCAAATGAGCAACTTGTCCTTCTTATGGTTTGGGAAAACCTTGAGGCAGTCGCATGTAAACGTCCTCTTTAAGATCATCGTGAAGAAAGGCGTTTTTCACATCAAATTGAAAAGAGGCCAAGATTTGGATGCAGCGATGGCAAGAATGGTGCGAACTGTGGTCATCTTTGCTACAGGCGCAAATGTTTCATCATAGTCGATGCCATATTCCCGTCTGTTGCCTAGCGCAACAAGCCTTGCCTTGTATCTATCCAAAGTACCAACTGCCTTCAATTTGATAGAGTAAACCCATTTACTCCCGATAGGTTTAATCGAGACTGGGCATGGAACAACAACCCATGTTTGATTCTGCTCGAGAGCATGAAGTTCTTCTTCCATAGCCTTTCTCCAACATTCCCGCTTTGCTGCTTGGGAATAAGTAGGAATTGAAACAGAGGATAAGGTAGCTAAATATGAAGAATGAGAAAAACCGTATCGATCCGGAGGCCGAGAGATACGAGAAGAATGACGAAGAGCAAGTGGAGGTGGATTTGGTGCTGGAGAAGGATCCAGGGCTGGTTCTTGTAGAAGAGGCAAAGGGGTGGCATTTGTTCCTCGTCGACGAACATACACCTTGTCCGGATGAAATCGCAGAGGTGAAGGAAGACATTCATCATCAAAGGATGGTACTTTAGAAAATGTGATTTCTGGAGATGAATCAGGATAAGACTGAAAAAAATATTGATGTTCAAAGAAAACAACATTCCTAGAAATCCGAATACGCTTGGAGGTGGTGTCATAACAAATAAAACCTTTTTGTTGAGAAGCATAACCAGAAAAGCACATTTTGCAGATTGTGCAGATAACTTGGAACGTTCATGGGTTGGAAGATGAACAAAACAAACACAACCAAAAGTGTGTAAATATGTGTATTGTGGTTCAGTTTGGAAAAGACGGAAATGTGGAGAGGTGTTGTGAAGTGTTGGAGAAGGAAGACGATTGATGATATGAGTAGCAGTGGTTAATGCTTCTGGCCAAAATCTAGGTGGAACTGAGGATTGTAATAACAAACATCTGACCATATCTAGAAGATGACGATTTTTTCCGTTCTGCAACACCATTTTGTTGGGGGGTGTAGGGACAAGTCCGTTGGGATATAATCCATTTGTCTTGTAAAAATTCTTGAAATTTTGCGGACATATATTCCCGCCCTGAGTCTGTACGAAAAATCTTAATACATGTTGAAAATTGATTTTGAACAGAATTCAAGATTTTTTTAAACACATCAAAGACTTCAGATTTGGCATGTAGAAAATAAACCCATGTAAAACGACTATAATCATCAATGAAAGTCACAAAATACTTATACTGTGAATGAGAAACAATTGGTGCAACACCCCAAACATCACTATGTACTAAATCAAAACATTTGGTAGCAGAAGAAACATGTAATGGAAAAGGCAAAATTTTACTTTTCCCTAGCTTACAAGTGGTGCAATCAAGAGCAACATCTGAAGATAAAAACTTCATTTTATTTATATGACCAGAATTTAACAAAGATAACAATACTTTGGAATTGGGATGTCCTAATCTATTGTGCCATAACTGCACATTATTCTTAGAAACAACTGTTGAAGCAAACAAAGACATATTTGGATCCGGTGTTGGTATGTGAAGAGGAAACAAACGCCCACACTTAGGCCCCTTCGCTATTACCTTCTCCGTCTCCTGATCCTGCACCACACAACCAGAGGAGGAAAAAGAAATATTGCAGTTACCATCAACCAATTGACCTACATAAATTAAATTGGTAGAAAGATTTGGCTAACAGAAAACATCATGTAAGGGTAAAGAATGAGAAATATCACCAACAGAAGTAATTGGTATGTTTGTACCATTAGTAGCATGGACCTGAATTTTTCCATCATATGGTTTAATCTTGGAAAAGTGTTGGGATGATGACGTCATATGATTGGAGGCACCAGAGTCAAAATACCAATGTGAGAGAGAGTGATTTTTACCAGATATACCAAGAGTGGAAAAAGCATGAAGGATCATTTGTTGGATCATATCAGGAGTGACTGGAGCAGCGGAAGCAGGGGCAAAAGAAGAAATGGAAGAAGAATCAGAAGTAGCAGTGACAGCCTGGTAAACTTTTGGATTTCTGTTCTGAGGACGCTTGCGGCATTCATTGATCGAATGTCCAGATGCTTTGCAATAATTGCAGATCCGCTGCTTGCACTGATTTGCGTAATGGCCGAAATTATGACACTTGTACCACTGCACTTTACTGACATCCTTGCTTGGTTGCTTTCCCTTGGGAGCATAAGTAGCATGAACTGGTGAGTTCGATGATTAAGTGGGTACATTATAGGCAACATCAATGGCACCATGAGTAGTTTGTTGTAGCACACCAGATTGGGTCAGTTGTCTCTGTTCTTCTCGCAGCAATTCATTTAGACATTCATCTAGGGATGGAGAAGGTACCCTACTCATGAGATTAGATCTGACCGATTCATATTGAGACCTTAATTTCATGAGAAATTGATCCCGATGACTAGTTGCGAGTATATTTAGTAATTCTGGAAGAGCCTGTGCAGAGACATTTGCATATTTGATTTCATCTAATTCGGCCCATAAATTCTGGAAACCAGAATAATAGTCTTGAATTGAGGAAGTGCCTTGCATATAGTTTGCAATTTCAAATTCCAAATGATACTGGCGTGTAGAATTCCTCTGATGATATACTTTCTTCAGATAGTTCTACATATCTTTAGCAGTTTTGTATGGTTTCAAATTCATGAAAAACTGAGGTTCCATGGGCCCAAGAATCCAAGTTTTGATTTTAGCATCTTTTGTGTTCCAGGACACAATTTTCTTCTCATTCTCTGTTGGTTTGGGATCAGTCCCAGAGATATGGCCCCATAATTCTTTACCTTCTAGGTAAAGTTCAAATTGAAAAGCCCAAGATGGATAATTGGTACCATTAAACTTGATTAAATGGATTTCAGATTTCTCCATTTGAAACAAACAGTCAGATGAAACAGCAGACTGATGAAGAAAACCAATCACACAGCAACAAGCTTCTGATCAATATGGAAAGCACTGAAATTATATGTTTACAAGCACTGATTGAGTAGCAGAGAAGATGCCCAAAACAAATAGCAAGACACAGCAGTAAACACCAGCAGAGCAGTAAATAGCAGCAGAACAATCAGCAGCAACCATAAAAAACAAACCATCAGAGGCTAAGGTCGTCAGGGGAGAAGAAGTGCACCAAAAGTGCAAAGTCGTCCAGGCCGTCAAGGTAGAGAAGCAGTACAAGGGCCCCACCAGATGATCTTTGGACAGATCAGAGGAGAGGGATGATAGGAGATCTAAAATCCACAACTGATGGAAGAAGAACCCCTCAAAAAAGATCAAGATCCGAGAATCTAGACGGCTGAGATTGAAACTTTTGGATAAAAATTACAACCACTAGAAATGAGCAGATGACTTACCTCTGGTGATAAAAAAATATGGAAAAAATCTTCATAAACAAGAAGATATTCTGGCGACCATGAAGGGTAGATTCCGCTAAGATGGTGATGATGATCATAGGTGGGCCACGCCTGATCTGAGATGATCTGTGATGATCAACGATAATCAGGCTGGATAAAAATCTCTGAATGGCTTCCAGATCTTGGAAGATGACCAGGAGGATCCACAAAAAACTTGGATCTTGAAGAACACTAGAGCAGGGGCTTTGATACCATGTCACGAACAAGCACTGTCAGGAACAAGTATTGTAGACAATGTAAATTGTAATGGGATGATCTCCCAAGGATCGATTGATCTTTGTATATATAATGTACAAACCTTGTTTAAGGCTACAATTTAGTGCTACAATTTAGTTATTGTCTAGTCAGCTATGTCCTAAGATAGAATGAAATATCTGTACAATATATTACAGTTTGACTAAGCCAATGAGTCAAGCCAATGAGTTGGGCTTTATGGCCCAATGGATCCAGAATCATTAACATTAACTACCTCCCTAATGTTCTCAATAATTGGGCCAATATCTTTACGTCCATCTTTCACTATAAGGTTAAGAATATGTGTAGCACAACGCATATGAAAAAATTTATTTAATGTCAAACATGATAATTTATTCTCAATATTCCAATTAAGTATACTTAGAGTAATATTATCAGCTAGCATTTGGCCAGTGTGGGGAGGATCAACATTATGAAAGTTAATTATACGCGATATAAGAACCCAATCAGATTCGATATAATGTGCTGTATTAGCCATATAACCTAAATGGTGGTTGGATGTCCACATATCTGCTGTGAGAGCAATCCTGCTAGTGAGATCCTTGAATTCTTTAAAGATCTCATTCTTTTTTCCATTGTACATTTCCATACAATCTACCTTCACAGTGTTGCGTGATACAATCTTGAATTCGGGTCGTAGAGTCGCACAGAACTCTTTAAAACCTCGTTGTTCGACAACATTAAAAGGATGATCATGTAATAACAACATTTTTGCAAAGGGCTTCTCGACTCTTTTTTTTTTTTGTTCAAATTTAAAAACACCAACACCGGTTTTTATTTGAGCATCAGTCCTTAAAATTAGTTGTTTTTTTGGCTTATCAGTGCTTGTTTCATAAGACACGATTTCAAGTGTCTATGCAGGTGTGAAGTTCCATCCTCAGGTCTACTTACTAGAGATTTCTTGAAATATTTGCACACCGCTTTAACTTTAGGGACATCCTTCCCATTAACTTTCACAACCATTTCCATTTTTTTAAAGTGTTCCCAAACCACTGATTTGAGCTTTCTTGCGTTAGTCTCATTTGAAATTACTTTTAAATGGGAGAGGGGATGGGAGGCACTTGCTCATTACCACCACTACCCATCTCATCATCAATGGGGATGGGGACATGTGCGGGAATGAGAATGCTACCAACACTACTAGAAGGCGTACCAGAAGACATATTTAACTATTCAAACAAAAAATAAGCTACTAAACAAGTAAAGCAGTTATCTACAGGTAAACAAGTAAAGCAGTGTCTCTTATCCACAACTAAGCAGTTATCAATAAGCTAGAATCCACAACTAAACACGTAAAGCAGTGTCTACTATCCACAACTAAACAAGTTTCTATTATCCACAACTAAACAAGTAAACAAATTTAAAAGAGGAAGAGTCAAGAGAAGTATGTTAGTATCCCGCAATCCCCAACTTATGGATGCCTGCCACTCGATTGAGACTAAGATTTCTCACAGAGAAAAAAACCTAACAAAAGAACATATATAATTACTTAATTAGAGCTGATTCAGAAATCAACAAAAAATTAATAGAAATCATATTCACAAGTATCAAAAGGAAAAATTAAGGTGCTGCAGAAAATCAGTTTGTGATTGATTCAGAAATTCACTCCTAAATCATGCAATCACAAATTAACATAAGTAAAAATATAAGTCATATACTCATATTCATTGAAATATCAAAAGAACAAGAACAATTCATGTGTTTTTCTACATTGATGTTATGATCTATGGAAGGACTAGTTTTAAGTGTAAATGAAAAATTCATGTGTTTTGAATGAAGTCAAATGTATGGCATTAACCGTCAGATTCATGAACCGAGAGAAAAAAAGGGGAAAAAAAAAGGTGAATAGAGATTCATGTAACTGATCAAAGTAAAAATACACACACAAAGACACATGTCACACATCTATAGAAAAGGAAAACAAAGAAACAAAACAAATAGGGAAAATGAAAAGGAGATACATTCATAGGAAATCGGAAAGGGGCAAAACAAAAAACAAAGAAAATCTAATTGATTCAGAAATTCAGTTCTCAACCATGCAATCACAAATTAAGAGAAGTAAAAAGGTAACAAATTTACATCGAGCAAGTATCTATGAGCCGTGAGCAGAAATACTGAGCATAGACCGAGAGATAGAGAAAGGAAGAGGGAGAAGAAGAAAGATAAAAATAGAGAAGAGGGGAGATGTAGGGAGGGCGATGGTGAGAGAGGGTAGAGGGCAGCTGCCGATTTCCGACGTGGGTGCGACGATGCGAGAGGGGCAGTGTCGGTGTGTTGTGTACGTCGTTCAATGACGAGGGCTCGCCGTGACGACAAGAGTAGTGAGCTGAAGAGCGCAGGGAGGCAGTGGGCAGGGAGGCAGAGAGCTGAAGAGCGATGAGTGAGCAGGGAGGCAAAGAGCTGGAGAGATGAGTGAGATTTAGGGTTTCCCTGTGGGCTTGTTTTATAAAAGAGATGGGTGCGCGTAGTTACAAGAATGCCCCTCCTAAGTAGTCGTTTTTTGCTGTTAGTGAGGGGCAGTTTAGGTAAAATAAAAAATTATCAAAATTAGCTGGGAGCGGGTCGAGCCGGGCCTGAACGGGCTGGGCATCCTCTGCCCAGTCCCAGTCCCATTTTGGCCGGGCTTTAAAATGTATTGTCCAAGCCCAGCCCACTGGGCTCAAATTTTTTTAAAAGCCCTGTATTTTCGGGCTTAGGACAGGCCGGGGCCGAGCTTTCTACCCGTTTCAACGCGTCCCACTGACAGGCCTACGGCTACTTAGGAGGGGCATTATTGTAACTGCGTGCTCCCATCTCTTTTATAAAACGAGCCCACGGGGAAACACTAAATCTCACTCATCGCTCCAGCTCTTTGCTTCCCTGCTCACTCATCGCTATTCAGCTCTCTGCCTCCCTGCTCACTGCCTACCTGCGCTCTTCAACTCACTGCCTCCCTGCACTCTTCAGCTCACTGCTCTCGTCGTCACGGCGATCCCTCTCGTCGTTGAACAACGTACGCAACACGCTTGCGCTGCCCCTCTCGCATCGTCGCACGCATGTCGGCAACCGGCAGTCGCCCTCTGCCCTCTCTCACCGTCACCCTCCCTACATCTCCCCTCTTCTCTATTTCTATCTTTATTCTTCTCCCTCTTCCTTTATCTATCTCTCGGTCTATGCTCAGTATTTCTGCTTACGGCTCATAGATACTTGCTCGAGGTAAATTTGTTACCTTTTTACCTCTCTTAATTTGTGATTGCATGGTTGAGCACTGAATTTCTGAATCAATTAGATTTTCTTCGTTTTTCGTTTTGCCCCTTTCCTATTTCCTGTGAATGTATCTCCTTTTCATTTTCCTTATCAGATTTTCTATTCGTTTTGTTTCTTTGTTTTCTTTTTCTATAGATGTGTGACATGTGTCTGTGTCTGTATTTTTACTTTGATCAATTACATGAATCTCTATTCACCTTTTTTTTTTTCTTTTTTCTTTTCCCCCTTTTTTTCTCTGGGTTCATGAATCTGACGGTTAATGCCATACATTTGACTTCATTCAAAACACATGAATTTTTCATTTACACTTAAAACTAGTCCTTCCATAGATCATAACATCAATGTAGAAAAACACATGAATTGTTCTTGTTTCTTTTGATATTTCAATGAATATGAGTAATGACTTATATTTTTACTTATGTTAATTTGTGATCGCATGATTTAGCAGTGAATTTCTGAATCAATAAATCAATGACTGATAAGTGCTTAATTGTTTGCAATCTAAGCCCTAATATTTGATTCATCTTGTGCTAGTCATAGTTATTTTATTTGATTTTACATAGTTTTGTTAATTTTTATGCTAAGGTCAAAAGGAGCAAAAAGAGAGGAATTAATGAAGATGATGATGGGCGTGAATCCCAAAGAAAGACCATGGTGGGTCCCATTCAAGATATTCCAGATTTCAAGAAGACTTTCTAATTATTTGGACAACTTACAATTCAAATCAAAGAAGAAAAGCAAAAGAAAGAAAGAAGAAACCCAATCTAGGGTTAAACACCCAAAGGGGGCCCACATCTATTACAAATAGAAGAATTTCAGAAAATTAGAAAGTCTCATTCAAGTTAGAAGTGGAGTTCAAGAATGGAGAAAAACAAGGAGAAAAAGAAGGAAAGTTAAAGCAAGTCTTATTCAAGTCAAGATAGAAGTCCTAAAAGAGGGGTCCCACACTTATGTTACACACATCAAATAGGGCCCACTTTTATGTCAAAAGTTTAGATTTAATTCCTTGCAATTAATTTCAGATTTATGGGTCCATGTGAATAAGTTTCTAGAAGATACAAGTGGGACCAGATTTAGAAAGCTTGCTAAAACAAGAAAGAAGACTCCTTATTCAATCTAATTAGGTTTCCTAATTATAAGGAAGGTTGAAGATCTATTTCTACAAGGAAATACTTGCTAAAAGAGGCTGTTTTGAAGACTTATAAATAGCATAAAAGGGAAAAACGTGAACAGTACTTTCCAGCCCCATCAAGCCACGTCCAGCCACCATTCATCCCATATATTCCAGCCATATAACCAGCCATAAGACAGCAGCCATACAGCACCTTTGGAGCATCTTTGAAGCCATCTTTGGAGAGCTTTTGGAGGAGGAATAAAGGGGAAAAGCTGCTGGCCATCCACTACTTCACCATCATCTTCTAGTTTTATTCTTATGACTCTACTTTCTAGTTTATTTTTCATTAAAAACATGAGTAGCTAATTTTTTTAGGGCTAGGGTGTAATTGAAACCCTAGCCTAGTTCTATGTAGTCTCTTTTGGCGTCTTTTAATTCAGATTTCAGTTTTATTGGTTGAGATTCTAAACCATGTTATTAATGGATGAGTTGTGTATATGCCATGCCAACCATGTGATGTTCAATTAATTTTAAGAGTAGCTAACTTAATTTTGATTGATCTTGATGTTATGCATCTAGGGTTTAGAACCATGAATAATCTAAGTATATGCCATGCTTAGACTCATGCATTTATCTTTCCCATTGTTTTTATGCATTATGTTTGTTTTGACTAGGACATATGCCATGCTTAGTTTTTGCATCATAATGAGCAATTCATGTAGTATGCCACTCATGAATTAGGTTTAGGGGAATAATAATCTAGACGCATATGCCATGGTTTAGGTTGATAGATGTCACCAATAAAATCTGATTTTTGATTAAAAGATAATAAGGGACATGCATAGGATTGGTTAGGGGAGTAGATGAAACCCTAGTTCATTCATTCATTATTACTGTTTTTCAATTCTCATACTAGTTGTTTTTAGGTTACTTTCCAATTAGCTTTTGATACTTTAAATTACTGTTTTTAATAGTTTAATTCCACTTTTCATCATTCAATTATTCCATTTAATATTCTGATTTTTAGTTAGTTTTGACATTGTTTTATCACAAGTCTTCGTGGGATCGACCTCGTACTTACAATTCACTACACTACATAGTGATCTTGTGCGCTTGCGAGTTTTTAATTGTGTGCATACTAGTAACTTATTTCTAGGTTGCTTGGTGCATACCAAGTTTTTGGCGCCGTTGCCGGGGACTTGTTTGCATAGAATAGTGTCAAAACTTGTGTTTACTGTAGTGTCATAGTCTAGTTTCATTTTTAGTTCAGTTACTTAGAGTTTTAAAGTGCTGTTAATTACTGTTTTATCATAGTATTTCAGCTACTTAATTTCAGATTTCTATTTTTCTTCTTTTAGCACAATTAACTCTTTTATAGGTGCTTACTTACGGTTATAAATTCTGTATATGCAAGGTAGGCGATCTCAGGACTCAGCCATTATTGTCTACGATCCAGAAATTGAACGAACTTTTAGAAGAAATCGAAGACAAGCTCAAAGGGCAAGAACCAATACACAGCCCTCATTTGACTCGGAGCTTGAAGAAACCAGTGTTAACGGAAATCAAGGTCCTGAAAGAAAAATGGCTGACAGAGAAGAAAACGAAGAAGAAGTGGTAGTAAATAATCAAAAGAGACCAATGAAGGAATCTTACATACCCTTGCACACCGAGCAGCCGTCCACCATTCTTTATCCACCTAATACGGCTGGAAATTTCACTCTCCATGCACAACTGCTAAATATGGTGCCACACTATCATGGGTTACCTAATGAAGATCCTTATCTTCACATTAAGGAATTCTTTGAGTTGTGCGCGACACAACAGATACATGGAGTTACTGCAGAGGGCATCAGGCTACGTCTATTTCCTTTCTCTCTTAAGGATAAAGCTAAAATATGGTTAAACTCCTTGGATGCTGGTTCTATCAACTCTTGGCAGCAGCTAGCCAGTAAGTTTCTAAAGAAATTTTTTCCGGCTCAAAAGACAAGGCAATTAAGAAGAGAGATCCAAACATATCAACAAAAGATGGAGATCAATTCTGGGAAGCGTGGGAGCATTTTAAAGATTTATTATTGAAGTGTCCACATCACAACCTCACCAAAGATGATCAGGTTCAAGCTTTCTATGAAGGACTGAACGAGCTGAATAAAGGAATAGTTGACTCTGCGTGTGGAGGGGCCCTGATGGAGAAAAATAGTGAGGAAGCTTATGATCTTTTTGAAACCCTTAGTGAAAACTCACAACAATTTTCTTGTCGAAACAAACAGATGGGTAAGACGCAAGGAATATATGAGATCCAGTCTCAAGGAAATATAGCTGCCCAGATGGCGGCAATGGATAAAAAAATGGACATGCTCATCAAAGCAATGGCTTCCAACAACATGCAAGGACAGACACCAAAGGAAGTATGTGCTATATGTTCTCACACTAACCATACTACCGAATGCTGCCCCATGTCATCTTTTACAGACCAGGAACAAACCAACTATGTTGGTAACGCTTTTCCCAAGCACAATAATCCCTACAGCAATACCTACAATTCTGGATGGAGGAATCATCCAAACTTTTCTTGGGGAGGGAATCAAAACAATCAAGGAAATCAAGGGAATCAGAACCAATATCAAGGACAACAGAGAAGCTACCAGAATAACAATTTTTCTCAGAACAGTGCAAAAAAAGCCACAAGAAGATGAGTTCAAAAGTTTGGTAACCCAGTTTATGCAGTCATCTCAGGCTAATTTCCAGCAACATAGCCAAGCAATTACAAATACTCAGCAGAGTTTGGCCAAGCTAGAAGCACAAGTGGGTCAGATAGCTAATGCCTTGAGCAAGAGGGAGGACGGTAAGTTTCCAAGTCAGACTGAAATCAACCCTAAAAATCATGAGCATCTGAAGGCCATAACTATTGTCACCAAAGAGCCAGAGAAGGTCTACAGGAGAATGAGGCAGCATGGTACAGCCATAGACACCAGCGTGAATGGGCCACATGAAAATCCGAAAACTGTAGACACCGAGCCACAGGATAGAGCAAGGCAAACTCCTATTCAGGAAACAACTTCTATAGCACCAGAAAGGGTCTATAAGCCAGTTCCACCTTACCCTCAGAGGCTGAGACAAGAGAAGAAAAATCAGTTCACTCAAGACATCTTCGAGACTCTAAGGAAGGTAGAGATTAACATTCCACTGATTGATGCTATCAAGCAGATACCCTCTTATGCAAAGTTTATCAAGGAGCTATGTACAAACAAGAGGAGATTTAAAGATCATGAAGAGGTTAAGTTAACCGAGGAAGTCAGTGCAGTTCTTTCAAGAAAGCTTCCACCAAAATTGAAGGACCCTGGGAGCTTTACTATACCTTGCAAGATAGGAGAGCATACTTTTGAGAAAGCTTTACTAGACTTGGGTTCGAGTATCAATTTGCTTCCATTCTCAGTCTATGAGTATTTGGGTTTGGGAGAGCTCAAACCAACTTCAATTACATTGCAATTGGCAGATAGGAGTGTGAAGCACCCAAGGGGCATTCTGGAGGACATTTTGGTGAAGGTAGGAGAATTCATATTACCTGCTGACTTTGTGGTACTGGACATGGAGAGTGTATCATTGCCTCACCACCTTTCTATTATACTCGGCCGACCTTTCATGGCCACTGCGGGTTCAAAGATAGATGTACAGAAAGGCACAATTGAAATGAAGGTCAATGGGCAGAAAATTGAGTTTAAAGTGTTTGAAGCTATGAAAATGCCCAGAGATGAAGATTGCTTTCAGATTGAGGTAATTGAGCAAGCTATAGTAGAGGTGTTTCCAAGAGCACATGGGTGCACGGAGGAGTTGGACACATGCATTCAGCTAGGCTACACCAAATCTAAAATCGAGCATGATAGTGATGAGCTTGCGGCAACACTTATGGAGATTGTAAATCAGCTAGAAGTACTTCCCTCCATTCCAAGTAAATATGGTAACTCTTATGAAATTCTGGGTTCTTCCACAAAGCAACCCGTTCCTTCAATTATAAAAGCACCAACGTTAGAATTAAAGCCATTACCTGAACATCTCAAATATGCCTATTTGGGAGAACATGAGACTTTGCCATGTATCATAGCCAATGATTTGAGTTCTGATGAGGAGAGCAAGTTGTTAAAAGTGTTAAAAGCTCACAAGACAGCATTGGGGTGGAGCATTGCCGATATCAAAGGTATAAGCCCAACCATGTGTATGCACCGTATCTTGTTAGAAGAAGAGTCTAAACCTACAAGGGAAGCACAAAGGAGACTCAACCCTCATATAAAGGAGGTTGTCAAAGCAGAAATTCTTAAGCTATTAGACGTTGGGATCATCTACCCAATCTCCGATAGCAAGTGGGTTAGCCCAGTGCAAGTTGTTCCCAAGAAGAGTGGTATGACAGTGGTAAAGAATGAACATGATGAGCTTATTCCTACTAGAGTTACCACTGGATGGAGGGTATGCATAGACTACCGGAAGCTTAACACAGTTACCAGAAAGGATCACTTCCCACTACCATTCATTGATCAAATGTTAGAGAGGCTAGCTGGGCATTCACATTATTGTTTTCTCGATGGATACAGTGGATACAATCAGATTCTTATTGCTCCAGAGGACCAAGAGAAGACCACTTTTACTTGTCCATTTGGGACATTTGCCTACAGGAGGATGCCTTTCGGGCTTTGCAATGCACCAGCAACTTTTCAGAGATGCATGATGAGTATTTTCTCCGATATGGTGGAGCGCTTTATTGAGGTATTCATGGACGACTTCTCTGTCTTTGGATTATCATTTGATAATTGTTTGTATCATCTGGAGTTTGTGCTAAAGAGATGTGAGGAGAGTAATTTGGTGTTAAACTGGGAAAAATGCCACTTCATGGTGAAACATGGCATTGTACCTGGGCATGTGGTAACAAGCAAGGGGATACAGGTGGATAAGGCTAAGATAGACTTGATCAGCAAACTTCCACCACCCACATCCGTGAAGGGAGTACGAAGTTTCCTTGGGCATGCTGGATTCTATCGCAGATTCATTAAGGACTTCTCCAAGATTGCAAGACCACTTTGTTCATTGTTACAAAAGAGGTGGAGTTTGTTTTTGATGAGAATTGCTTGCGAGCATTTGAGCTGCTGAAAATGCTTTTGACATCAGCCCCTATTATCATGGCACCTGATTGGAGTTTGCCATTTGAGCTCATGTGTGATGCCAGTGACTATGCTTTGGGGGCTGTGCTTGGCCAAAGAGTAGGCATCTTAACACATTGCCACAACAAGGCGTGTGGAGGACATTTTGGAGGAAAGAAGACAGCTGCTAAGGTACTTCAATCTGATTTCTTTTGGCCCTCTATATTTAAAGATGCACATACTTTTTGTTTAAGTTGTGATAGATGCCAGCGAATGGGGAAAATTTCTTCACGGAATCAGATGCCATTGAAGGGCATACAAGAGGTGGAGCTCTTTGACGTGTGGGGGATTGATTTTATGGGACCATTCCCATCATCCTATGGTTATCTCTACATTCTGGTAGGAGTAGACTATGTGTCGAAATGGGTGGAGGCTATCCCAAGTAAAACAAATGACCACAAGGTGGTTTTGGAATTTCTGAAGAACATGATATTTGCAAGATTTGGGACACCCAGAGCAATCATTAGTGATGGTGGCAGTCACTTCAAAAACAGGTCTTTTGAAGCATTAATGAAGAAATATGAGATAACTCACAAGATAGCTACTCCGTACCACCCTCAAACTAGTGGCCAGGTAGAAGTGAGTAATAGAGAGATCAAGCAGATTTTAGAAAAGACAGTGCAGCCCAACAGAAAAGATTGGTATTTAAGGCTGAATGATGCGCTTTGGGCATATAGGACAGCCTACAAGACTCCTATAGGCATGTCTCCATATCGTTTGGTCTATGGGAAAGCATGTCATCTGCCGGTGGAATTGGAGCACAGGGCATTCTGGGCAATCAAGAAATTTAATTTTGATATGAAGGAGGCAGGTGAGAAGAGGAAGTTACAACTGAATGAGCTTGAGGGGCTACGATATGAAGCATATGAGAATGCCAAGCTATATAAAGAGAAGACTAAAATATTCCATGATAAGAAGCTATTAAGGAAGACGTTTGTGGTGGGACAGAAGGTATTACTTTTCAATTCTAGACTCAAATTATTTCCAGGAAAGCTAAAGTCCAGATGGTGTGGCCCGTTCGAGGTCACTCAGGTATTTGAGCATGGGGCAATTGAGATCAATAATCCAAAGAATGGTAACAAGTTCAAAGTCAATGGACATAGGCTCAAGCCCTATTGGGACCAGATTTTTGACAAGGATGTGGATGTGATTACATTCACAGATTCCCCTTCCGCTTGATAGAGAAGCACAGTCTGGCTGAAGACTCTAAAGCAAGCACTACTGGGAGGTAGCCCAGATCTTTGCAAGAAAAAGTTGAGGATGGCAATTCAGAGCTGGCGATGTACTCCATATCCAGCTGAGTTCTTTTATCCTTTTCTCTGTCCTCCTATTTTTCTTTTATGTTATTAGTGTTTTCTTCTTACTTTATTTTACAACATTGGGGACAATGTTTAATTTCAGTCTGGGGGAAGAGTATTAGTCATTAAAAGAGTCATTATAGTCCAAAAATCCATAAAAATTTTAAAATTTTTTCGAAAATCACAAAAATATTTGTTTTTCTTTGAGTCATATAGTTCCTTCCTACCACAATGATGAGAAATGATGATTTGTCTTGCATGGTTCATCGAACTTAATTATGCCAGTTCTTTTTATTATTCAATTGTTGTAAATCGCAGTTATCCATGTTGACCTATCACTGTGTGGATTACAATGCTGATATAGTCTGAGGTTGAAAGCTCGCGCACAATTGAATGATTAGATGCTTTTGGTGAAAACTTGTGCAACCTAGTGAGATTTGAGCCTAAATGCTTATTCTTAAGAGGGTTATATGCTGAGTGATATGATCTTTCATTTCTTGATCTATAGGATGCAATTGATTTCATTATCATTCTTTGATCACATGTTCTGACTTTTTTATGGAAAAACATGCTAGAACTCTCATTTTTATCCGATTGAGGCAAATTTCGACTACATGAACCATAGGAGATGATTTTAGGCCATGTTTGACTAGTTTGTGCTTTTCTATCCATCCCCTTTGATGTTTACCGCTAGTTATCCATGTTGAGCCTTAATTAAGCCAGTTCTTGCACCCATACCAACCCCTAAGTTTGGGGGAGTTACCTTACCATATGTATAGCCTTACCTTATCTAAGGAAGTATAAAGATGAATTCAAGGTTCATTACAAAATGTGTTCAAGGCTTGAAAAAAAAAAAAGAAAAAAAAAAAAAAAAAAAGTTACCCTGCATCTTCATAGTATAGTGTATTAAAAAAAAAAAAAAAAAAAAAGAGGAAAAAAAAACATAAAAAAAAAAAGAAAAGAAAAGAAAAGAAAAAAAAAAGAATAAAGGAGGGTACATGTGTGACTCAGCAATGTTGAAATTCAAAATGCAAGCCTTCACCGCCAAAAAAAAAAAAAAAAAAAAAAATCAGAAGTGTATAAAGGAACCTGAAGTGTAATTCTACGCAAATTCCTTAGATCTTGTTATCCATTTCCTTTCATTCATAACCCTTCACCCTAACCCCATGATAACCTATGTGCAAAAGTCCTACTTGATTCTAGGTGAAGTGTAGTCCCAGTGTGGAGATGAGATGGAATGGGAGCCTATGGTGTGTGATTTCACTTCAAGCATGTGGTATTTTTCATGAGATCATTATCTCTTCACTCTTAGCCAATTATTGAGTGTTTTATTGTGAGTGTATGCATGGTGAGGATTGAAGTTAAACTGAATTGCAAAAATGATTGTTTCGTTGTGTGAAAGCCTAAACTAAAAGTTATGTTGGTATTGTTTTACACACGACCCTTTTGAGCATGTGGATTGTGAACTGGTTGAGACTCTTGCTTCTTTGATTCATGTATTGATCAGACATCTCTGAGACAAATGGTGGAAGGATAGGTTTCATATTTTAGTGTTTTTAATTTCTCCCTTGTTATTTTATTGTTTTGCTCGAGGACTAGCAAAAGGTAAGTTTGGGGGAATTTGATAAGTGCTTAATTGTTTGCAATCTAAGCCCTAATATTTGATTCATCTTGTGCTAGTCATAGTTATTTTATTTGATTTTACATAGTTTTGTTAATTTTTATGCTAAGGTCAAAAGGAGCAAAAGAGAGGAATTAATGAAGATGATGATGGGCGTGAATCCCAAAGAAAGACCATGGTGGGTCCCATTTAAGATATTCCAGATTTCAAGAAGACTTTCTAATTATTTAGACAACTTACAATTCAAATCAAAGAAGAAAAGCAAAAGAAAGAAAAGAAGAAACCCAATCTAGGGTTAAACACCCAAAGGGGGCCCACATCTATTACAAATAGAAGAATTTCAGAAATTAGAAAGTCTCATTCAAGTTAGAAGTGGAGTTCAAGAATGGAGAAAAACAAGGAGAAAAAGAAGGAAAGTTAAAGCAAGTCTTATTCAAGTCAAGATAGAAGTCCTAAAAGAGGGGTCCCACACTTATGTTACACACATCAAATAGGGCCCACTGTTATGTCAAAAGTTTAGATTTAATTCCTTGCAATTAATTTCAGATTTATGGGTCCATGTGAATAAGTTTCTAGAAGATACAAGTGGGACCAGATTTAGAAAGCTTGCTAAACAAGAAAGAAGACTCCTTATTCAATCTAATTAGGTTTCCTAATTATAAGGAAGGTTGAAGATCTATTTCTACAAGGAAATACTTGCTAAAAGAGGCTGTTTTGAAGACTTATAAATAGCATAAAAGGGAAAAACGTGAACAGTACTTTCCAGCCCCATCAAGCCACGTCCAGCCACCATTCATCCCATATATTCCAGCCATATAACCAGCCATAAGACAGCAGCCATACAGCACCTTTGGAGCATCTTTGAAGCCATCTTTGGAGAGCTTTTGGAGGAGGAATAAAGGGGAAAAGCTGCTGGCCATCCACTACTTCACCATCATCTTCTAGTTTTATTCTTATGACTCTACTTTCTAGTTTATTTTTCATTAAAAACATGAGTAGCTAATTTTTTTAGGGCTAGGGTGTAATTGAAACCCTAGCCTAGTTCTATGTAGTCTCTTTTGGCGTCTTTTAATTCAGATTTCAGTTTTATTGGTTGAGATTCTAAACCATGTTATTAATGGATGAGTTGTGTATATGCCATGCCAACCATGTGATGTTCAATTAATTTTAAGAGTAGCTAACTTAATTTTGATTGATCTTGATGTTATGCATCTAGGGTTTAGAACCATGAATAATCTAAGTATATGCCATGCTTAGACTCATGCATTTATCTTTCCCATTGTTTTTATGCATTATGTTTGTTTTGACTAGGACATATGCCATGCTTAGTTTTTGCATCATAATGAGCAATTCATGTAGTATGCCACTCATGAATTAGGTTTAGGGGAATAATAATCTAGACGCATATGCCATGGTTTAGGTTGATAGATGTCACCAATAAAATCTGATTTTTGATTAAAAGATAATAAGGGACATGCATAGGATTGGTTAGGGGAGTAGATGAAACCCTAGTTCATTCATTCATTATTACTGTTTTTCAATTCTCATACTAGTTGTTTTAGGTTACTTTCCAATTAGCTTTTGATACTTTAAATTACTGTTTTTAATAGTTTAATTCCACTTTTCATCATTCAATTATTCCATTTAATATTCTGATTTTTAGTTAGTTTTGACATTGTTTTATCACAAGTCTTCGTGGGATCGACCTCGTACTTACAATTCACTACACTACATAGTGATCTTGTGCGCTTGCGAGTTTTTAATTGTGTGCATACTAGTAACTTATTTCTAGGTTGCTTGGTGCATACCAATGACAAACTGATTTTCTGCAGCACCTTAAGTTTTTCTTTTGATACTTTGTGAATATGATTTCTATTAATTTTTGTTGATTTCTGAATCAGCTCTAATTAAGTAATTATATATGTTCTTTTGTTGGTTTTTTTCTCCGTGAGGAAATCTTAGTCTCAATCGAGTGGCAGGCATCCATAAGTTGGGGATTGCGGGATACTAACATACTTCTTTTGACTCTTCCTCTTTTAAATTTGTTTACTTGTTTAGTTGTGGATGGTAGAAACTTTTTTAGTTGTGGATAGTAGACACTGCTTTACTTGTTTAGTTGTGGATTCGAGCTTATTGATAACTGCTTAGTTGTGGATAATAGACACTGCTTTACTTGTTTAGTTGTGGACAGTAGACACTGCTTTACTTGTTTAGTAGCTCATTTTTTGTTTGAATAGTTAAATATGTCTTTTGGTACGCCTTTCTAGTAGTGTTGATAGCATTCTCATTCCCGCACATGTCCCCATCCCCATTGATGATGAGATGGGTAGTGGTGGTAATGAGCAAGTGCCTCCCATCCCCTCTCCCATTGATTAAGTAATTTCAAATGAGACTAATGCAAGAAAGCTCAAATCAGTGGTTTGGGAACACTTTGAAAAAATGGAACTGGCTGTGAAAGTTAATGGGAAGGATGTCCCTAAAGTTAAAGCGGTGTGCAAATATTTCAAGAAATCTCTAGTCAGTAGACCCGAGGATGGAACTTCACACCTGCATAGACACTTGAAATCGTGTCTTATGAAACCAAGCACTGATAAGTCAAAAAAATAGCTACTTTTAAGGACTGATGCTCAAACAAAAACCGGTGTTGGTGTTTTTAAATTTGAACAAAAAAGAGTCGAGAAGCCCTTGCAAAAATGTTGTTATTACATGATCATCCTTTAATGTTGTCGAACAACGAGGTTTTAAAGAGTTCTGTGCGACTCTACGACCCGAATTCAAGATTGTATCACGCAACACTGTGAAGGTAGATTGTATGGAAATGTACATGGAAAAAAGAATGAGATCTTTAAAGAATTCAAGGATCTCACTAGCAGGATTGCTCTCACAGCAGATATGTGGACATCCAACCACCATTTAGGTTATATGGCTAATACAGCACATTATATCGAATCTGATTGGGTTCTTATATCGCGTATAATTAACTTTCATAATGTTGATCCTCCCCACACTGGCCAAATGCTAGCTGATAATATTACTCTAAGTATACTTAATTGGAATATTGAGAATAAATTATCATGTTTGACATTAGATAATTGTTCTACAAATGATTGTATTGTAAGGACACTTAGAAATCAAGTTATGAAAACCAATGCTCTCATCTTAAATGGTAAATGTTTTCATATGCGTTGTGCTGCACATATTCTTAACCTTATAGTGAAAGATGGATGTAAAGATATTGGCCCAATTATTGAGAACATCAGGGAGGTAGTTAAATATATTAAGAATAGCTCGAATCTTATACATCAGTTTCATGATATTGTAAGTGGGAAAGGGCTAAGTTCTACAAGGGGATTGCCTCTTGATGTTCAAACTACATGGGACTCCACATATCTTATGGTATCTTTAGCATTGTCTTTTCGAGATGTTTTTTCTTATCTATCTCTAACAGATGACTCACACTATAAGACTTTGATTCCTTTGGATGCGGAATGGGACAAGGTTGCTACTCTTAATTATTTTTTGGAAAGGTTCTATGAAGCTACAAATAGATTCTTTGCTAGAAAGTATCCAACTATACATGCCTTTTTATACCTGAGTTTGTACAATACATAATGAGTTGGTACAAAAAATAGGTGATTTTGATTTTGTTGCAAGAATGGCTAAAGTGATGATGAAAAATTTGATAAATATTGGAAGAATTATAATCAAATGTTTGAAATAGCCATATTGCTTGATCCCTCCTCTAAGATAGTGTGTTTGGAATGAGTTTTTAAGATATTATATGAAACAATGGAATATAGAAATAATCGTATGATTGAAGCTCGTCATCTATTGAAAAAGATTTATGAGGAGTATTGTGTGAGATTTGGTGCTAAAGAAAGTGATTAGATAGTAGATAAAATGATACAACTAGTAGGCAATTTAAAAGAAAGGCTGGTGATGATGAATATGGAAAGGCTCGTTCACTTTTTTTAAAGTAACTGAAATAAAATCACCAATAAGGCAATTATAGAAGAAAAAACAGAATTAGATCGTTATTTTAATGACAAGTCTGCAGAAGAAGATGACATGATAGATATATTACAATGGTGGAAATTAAATTCAACTAAGTATCCTATTTTATCTCGAATGGCTCGTGATATTTTAGCTATTCCAGTTTCTACTGTTGCTTCAGAGTCAGCATTTAGCACAGGAGGGAGGGTACTTGACCCACATAGGACTTCTTTGAAACTAGATACGGTAGAAGCATTAGTTTGTGCCCAAGATTGGTATAGTCATGACCCAACTAGTGATGGTGATTTAGACAATGATGGGAATGCACTAACTGATGTTTTAGACATATTAAAAGAAAAATAATTTCTGTTGATTTCTTTTTTACATTACTTGACCCATATAGGATACTCATTCTCATTCATTTTATTGATTTTCTGATTTTCTACTTTCACCGGGCAAAAAAAAAAAAAAAAAAAAAAGAAGTTTTCAACCGATCCTAGATTACTTTAACTTGACTCATA
The DNA here is from genome assembly GCA_012931725.1 of Litsea cubeba. NCBI lineage: Eukaryota > Viridiplantae > Streptophyta > Magnoliopsida > Laurales > Lauraceae > Litsea > Litsea cubeba. The sequence continues at coordinate 10,968,974 of CM022948.1, forward strand.
TAGGATACTCATTCTCATTCATTTCTATTGATTTTCTGATTTTCTACTTTCACTAGGAAAAAAAAAGTTTTAACCGTTCCTACATTACTTGACCCATATAGCCTATAGGATACTCATTCATTTCTATTGATTTTCTGATTTTCTACTGTCACCGGAAAAAATTTTTTTTTAACTCTGCCATGTTGCTTGTTGCATTGCATTGCCAGTCCTAAGCCCGGAAAAAAGGGGGGGGGGGGGGGGGGGGGGGGTTTAAAGTCCAGTTCACACTGGGTGTCTAGTGACAGTAGGAATAATTAGAGAATGTTTTGCTTATGTCCAGGATCGGGCTAAGCCCAGGCCCAGCCCTATCCCAGCGCAGGCCCGTACGGGACGGGATTAGATGTAGGCCCGTTCAATTTAGGGCCGGGATTGGGCAACACCTGGCAGGCCCGTCCTATTTTCGGGATGGGATTGGAAACCTAAGCCCAGGCCCGGCCTGTCCCATTGACAGGCCTAGGTGTTGGGGATGTTATCCGCAATGAGGATGGGGACATTATTCTGTCCCACTCGGGCCTAGTTGGTCTTTGAGAAGCTTCACGGTCCATCCTCAACTGCTCTTTGTGGAAGGGGATTCTTCTTGTGTTATCTAGTGGGCGACTCGTTCTTCTCCTCCTCCATGGTATCTCACAGATATTATAGAAGAGGTGCTTCAATTGTCAGGAGATTTGAACGTATCCTTCCTTCACATTATGTGATCAGCCAATGCGGAAGCAGATCAGCTCGCCAAAGAGGGAGTTCGTAAACCTTATTTGATCATTTTTGCTCCTTAATCTATTTTTGTTTTGGGTTGATGCCCAGCTTTTTGGGCCTTTGGCTCTTTTTCTTTTTTGCTTCGGTTGCTCTTCCCCTGTTTTTTGTTGGGGGAAGAAAGAAGCCTTGAGATTCTTCCCTAAACCGAAGGGAATCCCTATACCAAGCAACCAAACAATAAGTAGTTTCTTCTCGAAAACCTTCCTTTCCCGGTCAAAATTAGGGGTGGAAGAAACTGAATCGAACCGTAAACCGAACCGTAAAATTAAGTTCGGTTTGGTTTATCGGTTTTCGGTTCGGTTTCGGTTTTAAATTTTTTGCAAGTTCGGTTTTCGGTTCGGTTTCTGTTTTTAGAAAATAATTTCTGTTTAAACCGAAAAACCGAACTATATTTCATGTTTTAAATTAAATATATATATGTCAGTATTAGACAGACTATTACTGTAATTTACACAGACTAATAGACTATAATCTAAAGACTAAAAGAGTAAAAGACCAAATGGGAAAGGAAAAACCGAAAAACCAAACGTTTAATTGAAAATTTCGGTTTAAACCGAAAACCAAACCGTTTAATTATTTTCGGTTCGGTTCGGTTTTACATCTCATTCGGTCCGGTTCGGTTTGTAATATTTTGACACTTCGGTTTTCGGTTTTTTTCGGTTTCGGTCTAAAACCGAACCGAAAACCGTACTTCCACCCTTAGTCAAAATTGCCTATCCAGAATACAAAAGATCCGTTGCTCTTCGCTCGGATGGCAGATGAGGTTAACAGAACTAACCATGAGACTATTTGGAGCTATTGAGCTATAGGATTCCTTTTCAAAACAAAGCACTAATTGCCCTTAGGCAGACCTTCAGCCATGAATAGTCACCTTTTATCAAAAAAAAGAGGCACCCACCCTACAAGCTGAGCTCAACACATTGAATTTAGGGTTTTGATCTAGAATTCAATAAAAAAATTCAACCAAAAGAAAAAATCTAGTGTTTTTGTTGATGTAGATGTCTTTAGAGAACCTCTTTAAATAGTACTCCTGGTCTTTTCAGATATAGAATCCCTCCTAACCTGTGCATATCTAGATCCTATTATTTAGCAACTTAAAGCCAAACTGAAAATTTATATTAACAGCAGGCACAATGAATATAAATTTGAAATTGAAAAATAGGAAGGAGAAAATTCAGGAATACTAGTATTGTAGTAGAATAGAGAGGGAAATCCCGAAGTGGTGGTCCCTCGTGGTCCCTCCTGCTTTATTTTTTATCCAGAGTGAGCTCACACTAGTAATAATGTGTAAAAGATGGTAGGTCTCTTTGGATTTTGATAAACACATATAAAATTAATGATATACATCCATGTCCCTTAAGCCTCATATAGTACACACCTGGTCCGGATGGGCCTGGTGGACCCGGGCCTTGGCCCCACCATTAAAGCCCAGCCTGCATCAATTCACAATTGAAATAAAAAATATTCTATTTACTATATTGGGTTTACCTTTGTATTTATTTGACCATGAGTATTTTGCATAATTAGCGATACCTCATTGCTGGGGGAGTTTTTCTGCTCATAAAGGTTTGCACATGCTTGTTGCACATGTTCCTTCCCTTGATTGGATTTCCTTTTTCTTAGTAGATAAGAGGTGATACTACACATTATGACGCTGTTGTTAATTCAGCAGCATCTGGAGTACTTTCAGCGGGTTTGAAGTCAGGTTTGTCTATGCGGTTCACTTCATTTTATAGCCTAAATGTTCTTTTATCCATTTTATTATCTTCTCTCAATAGAAGAAAATGCATGTCAAAGTAATTGCAACTATTTTACTCACGTTTGGTGATGTTCAGTGAATATCACAAAGTTCTCAATGGATACCACAATGGATCATAAATTTCTAGTAAATTCTTTATTTTAGGTATACATTATGTAATCTATGTCAATACAAATGTTGATAATGGTACTTCTTAACATCTTATCTGAATTTCTTCCTGTTGCTGTGTATATATATATATATATATTTTTGAATGGTTTCCTGTTGGGAAAAGTGCAATTTGTATTGAAAACTTCTAGGTATCATAGATGTTAAGGGAGGCTTAATGTTCTTATTAGATGATTTATTTTCAATTGCTTCAATAAAGGAATTTCTAGGAAAAAATAAAATGTGAGGTGAGCGTGGATGTTTGGAATTACCAAATCAGGAGCCTTTGTGTAGCAATTTCAATCCGCAATGCCTTCGACCATGGATTGGGGCCTTAAGAGTCCAGAAATTTAAAATGTTAGAAATGGATGCACCATGTATTTGGATACAATGGTTCATTTATCACCTCAGGAGAATACTAAGTGGCTTGCAACCTAAGATGCTCAATGCAACTATTACATAATTATTATCCTACAGTTCTCATTAGAGTGGGAAACTAAATTCACTCAACAAACATCAACTTCACTGATTATCAACTAATGTCTCCATGTGAAGACTTCTAGTACATTTTCTTGGGCATTCCAATTCTTATCTTCCAATTTGGGCATGACGTGGTAGCTTCAGGCTTCAGCCCCATACGAGGAGTTAGTTAATAAACGTTCATATTGGGGAAATAAATCTGAATCCATATGTGCATACTAAAATGCAAACAATTTCAATACCCGAGAAAGATGGTTATTGCATTTTAGTCAGGGGTGACAATGGTTTGGTTAAGGGCAGGTTGAGCATAGTGGACCGCTGTTACAAATATCGGAAATGTATTGAAATATCAGGATATTATCACTATAATTACCTAAACCGGTATTTTCCAACTAACTGAATATTTTCAAAATATCAGTAAAACTAAAGTACTGTAAGAATATCACAATAATATTATGGGAAATGGTCTAGAAAACCGATGTAAATAATTTTTAACAGTAATTTATATTTATTTTCTTTTTTAGTATTTAAAAGTTAATTTATTTTTTGCAACATTTTATGGATAATATCGTCAGGAAACCCTAATGTCACATACTTTCTTAATGGGTCAAAATGGGCCCAAAATTTGAGTCCAAGGCCCATTATCTATTGGCCTGGCTCGTTAGAATCTTCTAGAATGACCAAGACCTTTGTAGAAGCTTGAAAGGTCTAGAAGCTTGTTGTAGAGACTTGGAAAGTCTAGATGTGGGAACTTGTAGAAGGATGAGTTGGAGAGATTAGGGTAGAGAGGTCTAGAATTTTCCTTACCCATTAGAATGGTGACATTTGTATGCATCTCTAACCACTCATTGGGCAAGGAGTGCTCTCTTTGCCATCTTATCTCTCTTGTGTGCTTGTGAGGCTTGAGTGTCTTTGCCACCTGAGAGTTTAGTGAGTTAGGCTGAGTTGTGTGACAAACAAGTGGGTTGCACAAGTGTCGCAATGGCAAGCGTGTTCAATTTCACTAAGCATGTGACACTAAACCCTAAATTTAAAAATATCTTGACATTTCTCTGAAATAATATTTCACCAAGAACGTTATTGGTGACACTGTTGTGGGTATCATGTATGGGCTAAATCCTTTGTCTTCATTAATCTGGCTGAAAATGTTGACATGAAACCTACCTGTAAGTTAAAAGACTGAACCTGTACCTGAACCTGAATTAACAAGTCATGTTTGGGTTGGTTGGTGGGTCATAGTGCAATTAGTTGGGAAGGTGGATCTAGTAGTGTCTGGGTTTTTTACCTTAGCCCAGCCAGAAAATAGAAGGGTCTACCCAATCTCCAAATTACCGAACTGATAAGATTCTAATGCAAAAGGTGAATACAATTTTCTTAGGCTCCAGATCCTCAATGTAGCTGCTAAAGTTCAATGACTTTAAACCGGAATATTCACAACATTCAATGAACTTGATTTTTTGCAGATGGCTTTCCGATCCCTCTTGTATCTGGTAGGCCAATCAGTTCCACATATTCTGCCATTGAGAATCAAGTAGAGAGTTTTGTTCTGTGGAAGTTGTAGAGGATTCGGAATCTTTTTAAAACTTTTTTTTCTAATTCAAGTCAATTCCATTGCATTCAAGTCTCCAGCCCCTTGTAAATGCGACAATATGACCAAATTTATCAAAAAGGTGGAAAACAGAATTGGCATGGAAATATCATCATAGCAGAGGTTTAAAGGAAATCCCTCCTTATCAATGATGATTGTACACACCACAATCATCCCAATGTTATGTTGATGATGATGCACACCTGCAGGATTGCACTGACAGCCTTCCAGAAGAAATCCCCCAACTTTGCCCAAACAGGAACCGCTTGCCTTCAACGATGACAACACTTGCCTCAACCTCAAGATTTCTCAATCAATGATTCTGTCAAGAATGCTGCCGTAACAATCATTACAAGCACCGGCACCAACCTCATTGCCTTCAACATTGTTGAACAGCTCCATGATCCATGCTCATCATGGTCGTTAATATATTAAAGACCATGCCAGAGAATGAAGTCAATCGAACCCATTGTCAACAAGATTGTTACTGTCATCATGATGCTTTTGAAGGATGAGAGGGCTTACAGATTCCGATTCTTCTCCTAAGAGGAAGGCATTATCTTCATTTTGAGATGCCCCCTTCTCTTCTTTTCTCTCACCTTTTTTCTGAAAGGAACCTTAGAACCAAGGCTTGCATTGTCACATTCAATACGGAAGAGAGAAGCTAGTGGAAGCAGTCACATCCTCTACAGGTATATGGGGTCTTCGAAAGTAAACAGGAATTGCAAGCGGTCCTACACTATGACAAGCCTCTCTCAGACTCCCACTTAAAAACCCTTGGGGAATCAAGAGTTTATCTCCTGGGACGTTACTAAGAGGGAAAGCAACGCATAATGATTAATGAAATCAAAGGGGGTAAGAAAAGCTAAATGACTGCAACGTGGATTCTCATGCGGCACCTGATCTGTAGTGAATCAAAATCTTTCCCCGAAGATGGTAAAGAGAACTAAAAGACTAGGGCATGGCATCTCACGTGGCACCTGATGTCACGCCCCCAATTCCGAATCCCGAGCTTACCGCCACGGTGCCCAGATTTGGCGGTGCAACGCATGTCCAACAAGAATCATAGTATGCAGTGAGGCCCAATTTAAAACTAAGGAACAATGTGGAAGCAATAAAGAAATAGGAAGCAAACATAACCATAACTATCCATTCCATGGTATCATTTCATAAGGCAAATATAGAGTGCAAGTCCAACTACAAGTCCAAGTGTAAAGATAACAGTATCTTATACGACCCAAATAAAACCTCTCCAAATGACACTCAAACCAAAAAGGAATAAATCATCACTCAACCCCCAGTGCAGGCTCTCCATCCTCAGGCAACTCAGTTACGTCGCCTGGGCCCCACCCAAACTCATCCACCGATGGCATCTCATAGAACGCCTCACCCTCTGGGGTGGGGTCGGTAATGATACCTAAGCACCAAATATAAAGGGTCAGATCTCAAAGTACCTGGCAGCACAATATTCCAAAATAGCACATATGGATGCATCAAAAGGGAATAAGGACAGTATATAAGATCAATAGAGGAACAATGGAAACAATGCTAAGCAGATCGTGCAATAATATAACATTATGGATCAATGTAAAAGAGCATGCTAACCATCCATTTAATCAATATGGCACATCCATATAGGCTAGTACTGTGGAAAATTATGATGCTGCCCTCCCGGACTAAATACGAGTTGCGGCGGGGAACGCATGGGGTCATAGCCCGGCTGAAACAAAGTTACCGGAGTCTGCCGGTTGAAATTTGGTATCATGCAATATCGTATGATACCCAACGGCGTACGTCCACCTCGAAAAGCCCATCATGATTGCGAAATATTGATTCGCTCCTATCATGGGTGATCAGTGCCAAGGCTAAACTCTTTAACCGAGTGGATGTTCATGCCGACTCAAGGAACCACATGATGAATTCGGTGTTTGGCTAGGCTACCCTTGTGCGAACAAGATCTCATAGGTCCATACAAGGTCCGGTATCAAAGTCCAATCCATACCATCATCCATACATGCCATACATCCATCATAATGTCCATAATCCATACCAACAATCCGTCATAAAGCCAATCCATATAAAATCCAAAATATAATCCATCCATAAAAGGGTACCTAATCCATGAACATAATCCATCTACTCCATGATTCAATATCCATCCATACATAGGGCCATAGAATAGCCTACCTAGCCACACACACGGGTCAAATGTCCTCCCTACACTTCCAAGGTCTCCTTAGGTCAACCCTAGGTCAGGGTCCTCATTTCCATTTTAATTAGGTCCAATGACAGTAAATAAAAGAGAGTGAATATATATAAGGCATGTACCATCAAGACCAATCAATGAAAGGGGTATGACCAAGTAATCCAATCTAGGTCAATGCCCCTTTTTCAGTAGGGTCCCACTTCAAAACAGTGGTTTAAAAGGGTCTCGGATGTTTAATTAAGGTGTATTTGGTGCTTTGAAGGTAATTGACATCCAAGCACCGAATCGGATTCCATTTTTCAACCCTAGACCCTACTTTAGGTGACTACATGGGTCAAGGTTAAGCTCAACCCTTGACTCATGTTTGGTCCATTCAAAATAGTCCAAATGGAAGGTCAATGAGGCCCAATTGGGATCAATTTGCAAAACTAACAGAATCTGGAATTTTCCGTCTGCAGTGTCCGCGGTCAACAGCAGATGAAGCCTAGGTCGACTGCGAATTCTGGGATTTCAGAAGTCTATCAGTCATGCCTGGGTTATAGAGTGCAGTGTTCACAGTCGATCGCGTATGAAGTCTAGGTCGACCGCATACATTGAGGTCGAAAACAACCTGATAGTCAGCTCTCAAATTGGGATTCTGCAGTGTTTGCGGTTGACCACGATGTGAAGCAAGGAGAAGAAAGGAGAGGAAGAAGAAGAGAAACTGAGGGAGAAGGTCGTGCCTCAATGGAGGATCGACTGTTTGTATTTATAATTAGATTGTGCCTTAATTAAGGCTCTAAACAAGCTAAGTATACAAATTAGAATAATCAAAGAATATCTCCTAATCTATACAAAGAAAGAAGAGGAAAGAAATCAGCTATACAGGGAGAGAAAAAAGCTAATTGATACAATCTAAACAATATCCCACGAGAGGGATTATACATGGGCCTGGATGGGCCAGGGCCTATTTTAAAGGCCTGTTATCTTCTACACTCCCCCTCAAATTGATGTGGTAAGGCTGGAAACATCAATTTGCTAGTTAGATCTTGATGACACGGTTTGGGAAGAGCTTTGGTGAAGATATCCGCCAACTGGTTAAACGAAGAAACATGAGGCAGAGTTATCTTCTCAGTAACAACATGTTGACGGATGAAGTGACAGTCAATCTCAATGTGCTTTGTTCTTTCATGGAAAACTGGGTTGTTGGCAATTCTGGTAGCACTGGTATTGTCCCCATGGAGAGGGGTGGAACGACCAACAAGAACACCGAATTCACACAGAAGGCGTCGGAGCCAGATAATTTCAGCACTGGCGGATGACATCGCCCGATATTCTGCCTCAGCAGAAGACTTTGATACGGTAGTTTGCTTCTTGCACTTCCATGAAATCAGAGATTTTCCAAGAAACATACACCAGCCAGTGGTAGACCTCCGAGAGTCCGGACAGCCAGCCCAGTCAGCATCAGCATAAGCTAATAAATGCAGAGAAGTATCAGAAGGGAAAAAGAGGCCATGATGAAGAGTTCCTTTAACATAGCGAAGGATGCGTAACGCAGCAGCAAGGTGTGGTTTGTGGGGATTGCTAACAAATTGGCTAACCGTATGAACTGCATGAGAAATATCCGGTTGAGTCATAGTTAGGTAGAGCAAACTACCAACGATCCGCCGGAAAACAGATGGATCATCCAGGGGAGTGCCATCATCAGAACTGATTTTGCTGTTCAATTCTAGAGGCGTATCAACAGGGAGAGCATCATCAAGCCTGGCCGATGTGATCAAATCTGTCGCATATTTGCGCTGAAGGACCTTAATGCCTGATTTGTTACGCATAAACTCAAGCCCCAGAAAGTAGGTGAGAGGACCAAGATCCTTCATTCTGAAGTGGCGAGTAAGGTGGTGTTTGAGATCAGTAATGCCGGCATTATCATTATCACTGATAATCATATCATCAACATAGACTAAGAGGAATGTGTAGCCCATCGATGTCCATCGCAGAAAGAGGGAACTATCAGAGTGACTTTGACGAAATCCGGCCTGAAGGATTGCTGCCCGGAACTTATCGAACCAAGCCCTGGGAGCTTGTTTAAGTCCATAATGAGCTTTCTTCAATTTGCACACATGCTTTGGAGGACAAGCATAACCTGGAGGAGGTTTTAAATAAACAGTCTCTCGCAAGTCCCCATGTAAAAATGCATTCTTGACGTCCATTTGCCATAGAGGCCAATTGCGGGCTGCCGCGACACAAAAAAGAGTACGAACTGTGGTCATTTTCGCCACTGGTGCAAATGTTTCCTCATAGTCAATTCCATATTCCTGCTTATAACCCTGTGCAACCAATCTGGCTTTGTAGCGATCAAGAGTCCCATCAGCATGAACTTTGATGGAGTATATCCATTTGCTGCCAATCACAGAGGCTCCATCCGGGGCCGGTACCAATTCCCATGTTTGGTTTGCTTCAAGAGCAACCAATTCCTCAGTCATAGCATCCTGCCAGTAAGCAATCTTTGAGGCCTGCGAATATGAGGTGGGTATAGGAGTATTATCCAAGGAAGTAAGAAGAGCAGGAAATCCATAGCGGTTAGGGGCAACAGAAGGACGACTAGAACGTCGCAGAGAAATGGTGCTATCAGAAGAAGTATCATTACCTAAAGACTCAGTAGGCGGTGCTGGGAAAGGATCAGGAGAGGGAGTCGCCAGAGGAGAGACCTTGTTTCGCCGGACATAGACTTTGGGAAGAGGTGATGGAGAAGTAGACTCTGAGAATTGTGGTAGATAGGAGGCAGCAATAGGATGACTATCCAAATGTAAAGAAAAGAAGGGAATATGTTCCAAGAAAATAACATTACGAGAGATGCGCATGCGTTTTTCCAATTGACATAACACAAAAACCTTTGTGTTCATTACTGTAACCCAAAAAAATGCATTTAGCAGCTTGTGGAGATAACTTTGTGCGCTCAGTAGGAGGAAGATGAACAAAACACAGGCAACCAAAAACACGTAAGTGAGAGTATGAAGGGGTTTGACCAAAGAGAACTCCGTAAGGAGTAGTCTTGCCTAGAACAGAGCTAGGAATTCGGTTGATAAGATACACAGCAGTCTGTGCAGCATCACACCAAAACTTAGGAGGAACTAAGGATGCAATCAACAAAGTACGAACAGTTTCAAGAATATGTCTGTTCTTTCTGTCCGCAATCCCATTTTGCTGAGGAGTATGTGGAAAAGATTTTTGGTGTATAATTCCTTTATCAGAAAGGAAGGCAGATAATTCATGAGACATGTATTCTCCACCAGAATCTGTGTTAATGAGGGTGTTCCAAGCCCAAACTCGCAGGCCCATTTAGGCCCATTCTTTATATGTATCATTAGTCAAAGCCTCGTGTACATACTAAGTTTGGCAGCTAATTGTTAGGATCTAGATTTGATATGATTGTAATTAGAGCAGCTAATTGTTAGGATCTAGATTTGATATGATTATGTAAATTGAATGTAATTAGGGCCTTCAGCCCCTATTTATATGAAGCTTAGTCGATCCTCAAAGGGGACGACAATTCATCACATTCATATTCTGTTTTCCATCTCACAAATTGTCATGGTATCAGAGCGCAGTTTAATCATCTGTGATCATCTCCTAGTCATCTTCCAAGCATTGGAAGCCGAGGTTAATCATCTGTGATCATCTCCTAGTCATCTTCCACGCGTTGGAAGCCATTGATCTTCTTTGATCATCCCTGATCATATCAGATCAGGAGTGGCCCACAAGTGATCATCATCAGCTGCTGCTGCTGGTCATCTTCCAGGATCTGGAAGCCTTTCAGAGCTTCTTATTTCACTCTGATCATCCAGAAGTGGCCCTGATCAACTCAGATTCAGACATGGCCCACCTGTGATCATAATCACCATATCAGCAGAATCACCCATCTTGGTCGTCTGGTGCTCTTCTGTTTTATGATCATTTTTTCAAGATTTATGGCTCATCAGAGGTAGGCCATCTATATTTTTTTGTGATATTTATGTTTTATCAAGAAGATTTCATCACGGCCGTCCAATATTGTGGATTTTGGTCCAATTGGAGTGGGTCTTCTTCCACTAGTGGCGCATTTTGGTTGTCCTTTTATCCTCACTATCTGATCAGATCTCTGATCATCATCTGGGGCCCACGTGGAGTTTTTTTCACTCACGACTATGGACGTGTGGAGTTTGTTTCTGTCGGCTGTGTGACTGTTTGGCAGGCTGACTGTTGTGCTGCTGTTTGCCTATTGGCTGACTGTTGGCTGGCTGTGTTTCTTTTTTTTTTTTGTAACTGGTTGTCAATCTCTGTGGGTCCCACGTGGTCATCCAGATCTCTTAAATCTCGGATCTTGGCTTGATTTTTTGCTGCTGGTTGTTACATATGGAGAAATCTGAAATCAACTTAATCAAGTTTAATGGCAAAAATTACCCATCTTGGTCCTTTCAATTGGAACTTTACCTAGAGGGTAAGGAATTATGGGGCCATATCTCTGGAACTGATCCACAACCAACAGAAGATGAGAAGAAAATTGTGTCATGGAACACAAAAGATGCTAAGATCAAATCTTGGATTCTTGGGTCCATGGAACCACAATTTTTCATGAACTTAAAACCATACAAAACTGCCCAAGATATGTGGACCTATCTTCAAAAGGTGTATCATCAAGGGAATTCTGCCAGACAGTATCAGTTGGAATTTGAAATAGCAAATTATATGCAAGGGACTTCTTCCATTCAAGAATATTATTCTGGTTTTCAGAATTTGTGGACAGAATTAAATGAAATTAAATATGCCAGTGTTTCCGCACAAGCTCTTCCCGAATTGCAAGTAATACTAGCAACTAGTCATCGGGATCGATTTCTTATGAAATTAAGGCCTCAATATGAATCGATCAGATCTAATCTCATGAGTAGGGTCCCTTCTCCTTCATTGGATGACTGTCTCAATGAATTACTGCGAGAGGAACAGAGATTTGAGTAAAGTACAGTGCTTCAAGTGTCAAACTTTTGGCCATTTTGCAAATCAGTGCAAACAGCGGATCTGCAATTATTGCAAAGCATCTGGACATTCGATCAATGAATGCCGCAAACGTCCTCAAAACAGAAATCCGAAAGCTTACCAGGCGTTTACTGCTACTGGCACTATTGATTCATCTTCCACATCTTCTTCAGCACCTGCTTCTGCTGCTCCAGTCTCTCCTGAAATGATCCAACAGATGATTCTCCAGGCCTTCTCCACTCTTGGTATATCTGGTAAAAATCAATCTCCCTCTCACTGGTATTTTGATTCTGGTGCCTCCAATCATATGACATCATCCTCCAAAAATTTCTCCACAATTAAACCATATGATGGCCAGATTAAAGTCCATGCTGCTAATGGAACCACTATACCAATTACATCTGTTGGTGATATCTCCCATTCTCTACCTTTACATGATGTCTTTTGTTCCAAAAATCTTTCTACCAACTTAATTTCTGTTGGTCAATTGGTTGATAATAACTGCAATGTTTGTTTTTCCTCCTCTGGTTGTGTGGTGCAGGATCAGGAGACGGGGAAGGTAATAGTGAAGGGGCCTAAGTGTGGGCGTTTGTTTCCTCTTCATATAGTAACACCGACTCCAGATATGTCCTTGTTTGCTTTATCAGTTGTTTCTAGGAATAATGTGCAGTTGTGGCACAATAGATTAGGCCATCCCAATTCAACCATTTTGTTATCTTTGTTAAATTCTGGTCATATTAATAAAATGAAGTTTTTATCATCAGATGTTGCTATTGATTGCACCACTTGTAAGCTGGGTAAAAGTAAAACTTTGCCTTTTACTTTACATGTCTCTTCTGCTACCCAAAGTTTTGATTTAATACATAGTGATGTTTGGGGTGTTGCACCAATTATTTCTCATTTACAGTATAAGTACTTCGTAACTTTCATTGATGATTATAGCCGGTTTACATGGATTTATTTTCTACATGCCAAATCTGAAGTTTTTGATGTATTTAAAAAATTCTTGAATTATGTTCAAAATCAATTTTCAACATGTATTAAGGCTCTTCGGACCGACTCAGGAGGGGATTATGTGTCCAAACAATTTCAGGAATTTTTACAAGACAGAGGGATTATATCCCAACGGACTTGTCCCTATACTCCCCAACAAAATGGTGTGGCAGAACGGAAAAATCGTCATCTTCTAGACATGGTCAGATGTTTATTATTAGAATCTTCCGTTCCACCCAGATTTTGGTCAGAAGCTTTAACCACTGCTACTCATATCATCAACCGACTTCCTTCTCCAAAACTTCAAAACACATCTCCATATTTTCGTCTTTTCAAAACTGAACCACAATACACAAATTTCCACACTTTTGGTTGTGTTTGTTTTGTTCATCTTCCCACACACGAACGATCCAAGTTATCCGCACAATCTATAAAATGTGCATTCCTTGGTTATGCTTCCCACCAAAAAGGTTTTGTTTGTTATGACCCCACCTCCAAGCGTATTCGCATTTCTAGAAATGTTGTTTTTTTTTGAACATCAGTATTTTTTTCAGTCTTATCCTGATTCATCTTTAGAAATCTCTTTTTCTAAAGTACCATCCTTTGATGATGAATGTCTTCCTTCGCCTTTGCGATTTCATCCGGACAAGGTGTATACTCGTCGACAAGGACCAGATCCCACTACTTTGCCCCATTTGCAAGAACCGGTCCCGAATCCTGTTCCAGCATCAACTTCACCTCAACTTGCTATTCGTCGTTCTGCTCGTATATCTCGTCCACCGGATCGATACGGCTTCTCTCATTCTTCATATTTTGCTACTTTATCATCTGTATCCATTCCTACTTCTTATTCACAAGCAGCAAAACAGGAGTGCTGGAGACAGGCTATGGAAGAAGAACTTAGTGCTCTACAGCAGAACCAAACCTGGGTTACTGTTCCCTGTCCAGCTTCGGTCAAACCTATTGGGAGTAAATGGGTTTACTCTATTAAATTAAAGGCAGATGGTACTTTGGATAGATATAAGGCTAGGCTTGTGGCCCTTGGCAACCGACAGGAATATGGCATTGACTATGAAGAGACTTTTGCGCCTGTTGCAAAAATGACTACTGTTCGCACCATCCTTGCTATAGCTGCCTCTCAATCCTGGCCTCTTTTTCAATTTGACGTGAAAAACGCATTCCTTCATGGTGATCTTAAGGAAGAAGTTTACATGCGTTTGCCTCAAGGTTTCACAAAACCATCCGAAAATCAAGTTGCTCTTCTGAAACGATCCTTGTATGGGCTAAAACAAGCACCACGAGCATGGTTTGACAAATTCAAAGATGCTTTACTCAAGCTACAGTTTCAGCAGAGTCCTTATGATCCATCGTTGTTTTTGCATCACGCATCAACAGGAATCACCATCCTTCTTGTCTATGTAGACGATATTATCATCACTGGGACAGATACAGCCACGATTCAAGATCTCCAATTTTCTCTGCATCAATCTTTTCATATGAAGGATCTGGGCCCTCTGCAATATTTCTTGGGATTGGAAGTTCATCACTCCGAGAAAGGGTTGATTTTACATCAACATAAGTATACCATGGATTTGATTGAATCCGCAGGCCTGTCAAACTCCACCCCTGTGGATACTCCTCTGGAACTGAATCTCAAACTCCATAGTGACAGTGGTGATCCCCTGTCTGATCCGACATATTTTCGCCAGCTTGTCGGTAGTCTTATATATTTGACTACTACTCGTCCTGATATCAGTTATGCAGTCAACTTGATGAGTCAGTATATGACCAAGCCTCATCATTTACATTTAGCAGCAGTTCGGCGCATTATTCGTTATCTTCTTGGCACTTCTCACAGAGGCTTGTTTTTTCCTGTTGGCTCTCAGATGACTTTGTCTGCCTATTCTGATGCTTTGTTAGGATCTAGATTTGATATGATTATGTAAATTGAATGTAATTAGGGCCTTCAGCCCCTATTTATATGAAGCTTAGTCGATCCTCAAAGGGGGACGACAATTCATCACATTCATATTCTGTTTTCCATCTCACAAATTGTCAATCTGATCTAAGAATTTTTTATTGCTTTCTGAAATTGGGTTTGGACCATGTTATAAAATGTTTGAAAAATGGAGAAGACTTCAGATTTCATGCGTATAAAGTAACTCCAAGTATGACGAGAATGGTCATCAATAAAGGTCACATAGTATTTAAATCCTGTCCTACTCAAGGTAGGAGCAATTCCCCAAACGTCTGAATGAATGATGTCAAATGATGCCAAGGCACGAGCATTATGAATAGGAAAAGGCAAAATATGACTTTTACTTAAGCAACAAGTTTCACACTTAGATTGAGATAAAGAAGACAGCATTTTATTATCAATAGTAGAATCCAAATAACCAAATTTAAACAGGGAAAGCAAATTGCATTGTTCACATGACCAAGACGTTTATGCCAAACAGTCCACAATTTATTGAAATTAGGAGAAGAAGCAAAGTAAGAATGATGTCCAATATCCAGCAAGAATAGGCGCCCATGTTTACTCTCCGTCGCGATCACCTTCCCAGTTTGTCGCACTTGTATAACACAACCAGAGGAAGAAAAGTGAACAAGATAGCCATCATCTATAAGTTGTCCTACAAAAAGAAGATTGACTGATAAGTTGGGAACAAAGTAAACTTTGGGAAGAGTGATGGACTGGCCAGAAACACTAGATAAAGTAATGGTACCAACTCCCAAAATGAGAAGTTGATCACCATTAGCAGTGGTTATTTTCTCATTTCCAAGATAAGGGTGGGAATCTGTAAAGCTATGTTCTACAGATGTCATGTGATTGGAGGCTCCTGAATCTAAAAACCATGTGGAAGAGGTAATAGGGGAAGAAAGATAAGCAGAGGAATGAACAGCAGGAGATGCTATATGAAAATGAGTTTGATACCGACCACCAGATATGCCCATAGATGCATATGCAGAAGTAACTGTGCTCCGAATTAGTTCTTGAATTTGAGTAGGAGTCATGGATACGGCCCCAGATGAAGTGCTGCCTGCATCAGATGATGGTGCTTGAGCCTGGAATGCTGAAGGAATATTCTGTTTTGGCTGATTGGAGGGAGGCTTCTTAGGCTGCCCCTCATTCCGTCGCTGGAGGCTTCGGCAGTCATCAATAAGATGACCAGACCTCTTGCAGTAACGGCAAACCAACTTCTTGCGGCAATTCTTGGCAATATGACCAAATCCTTTGCATTCATAGCATTGAGTGAGCTTCAGATTGGGGGTTGCCAGAAGAGCAGAGTCAGCCGGAAGGGGTGCAAGGAGAGCCTTCGGTTCTTCAAGAATAGTCCGCTGGGAGATGAGACGAAGTTCTTCGCGTAGTACTTCTTAAAAGCAGGTATCAAGATTAGCAGACTGTTCTCGGTTCATGAGGGCAGACCGAACTGATTCAAATTCTGGCCGTAGATTCATAAGGAATTGGCTAATGTGAGTTTCCTCTTGAAGTTTAAGAGCCTCGGAGAGAAAACCAGTAGAGACTGTCTGAATCAACATGGAATCTCGTTCAGTCCATAAGGTGAGGAAGCCATTAAAGTATTCCTGCACCGATCTATCCCCTTGAGTAAATTTTGCAATTTCACTATCCAAGTGAAATTTCCGGGCTTTGTTGGTTTGATGGTAGATCTTCTTAAGGTGAGCCCACATATCTGCAGCTGTAGTATAGGCTTGAAGAGCCACGGCCAAGGAGGAATCAATAGAGTTGAGTATCCAAGTAATCACTTTAGCATTTTCCTTGGACCAGGTGGCTAAGGCTTTGGAATCTGATGTACTTGAAGTAGGAGGCTTAGTTACTGTTCCATCAAGATAAGCAAAGAGCCCTTGTCCTTCGACAAAGTTCTTCAAGTGGAAGGACCAGGCCATATAATTTTGCCCATTAAACTTAACAGGGATAACATCATATTTTTCCATGATCACAAAAACAGGAGAATGTGTCACAAGAAAAGATAAACCAGAAATTCAGCAAGCAGTAGTGGTGTTCTGCACTCAACCAGAAAAGTTAAGCCAAAAAATCAGCAAGCAGTAGTGCTGTTCTGCACTCAACCACGCAGAAATAAACTGATCTGCACTTAGCCACGCCAAGAGAGAGAAATAGGGAGGATGGGACAGCAATCAGATGAAAAGAAACAGCCAAATAAATCTGAAATATGGTTCAGATCTGTTGCTGGAGCAGAAGAACTCAAAACAGACCAAAAAAAAAAATGGTGAAAAACAGGCTGACGACCCCTTTTTGGCTTCTGGAGTGAACACGTGGGGCCCACAAAGTGATCAAATCTTTGATCAGGGAACACAGACCTCCGAGTGATACTTCTGAGTGACTTTTAGATCAAGTTGCATACAAATCTAATGAAAATTCGCAAGACGGGACGGATCTGATGAAAACTATCTGGAAAAACTAGGAAATCACAAGAAGGAGTAGATGGCCTACCTCAGATGTGAGAAAAATTCAGAAAAAATAACCAGAATTCCTAGAAAATATGGACGACCTATGGAGTGATCGTCTGAGATATCTGGATGATCTGAAGATGGCCCACCTTGATCTCCACGCTGTAAGCTATCGATGCAGTGAATAGAGACGACACAGTGAATGATCCTCTTCCTAGATCCTTGAGAAAGGAATGTAAATGAGAAATGGAGAGATCCCACAGAGCTCTGATACCATGTGAAGCAAGGAGAAGAAAGGAGAGGAAGAAGAAGAGAAACTGAGGGAGAAGGTCGTGCCTCAATGGAGGATCGACTGTTTGTATTTATAATTAGATTGTGCCTTAATTAAGGCTCTAAACAAGCTAAGTATACAAATTAGAATAATCAAAGAATATCTCCTAATCTATACAAAGAAAGAAGAGGAAAGAAATCAGCTATACAGGGAGAGAAAAAAGCTAATTGATACAATCTAAACAATATCCCACGAGAGGGATTATACATGGGCCTGGATGGGCCAGGGCCTATTTTAAAGGCCTGTTATCTTCTACACACGAGAGGTCTTTAGGTCGATCGAGGACACACAGAGTCCAAAATTTTCAGTTTTTGCTCTTCTTCTGATTCCATTAAATTCCCCCCCCCCCCCCCCCCCACACACACACACACACACACACACACACACAAATCCATCCAATTCCATCCAAAACCAAACAAAATCATCTCCCAACCATAAAACATCTCCAACCATCACAAGTGGGCCATTGATCTTCCAAATGGGGTTTCCCAACCATCAATGGCCATAAATCCACAAATCAAGCTTAGAGAAGGGAAATTCTACAAATATAACATCATATGAATATTAATTTATAGAATTCAATGAAAAGAAAGCATTCATGCCATGGTAAGTGTATATTGTACTTGCCTCGGCCTCCTTGGTTGGTTTTCCTAGCTTGATCTTCTAGATCCAAGCCACACACCTCTAGATCCAAGCTCCTAGGCTTCCAATTCACTCAATAGCCCCCACAACTACAGATCTCTCAAGATCCACACCTCTTACACCCATTCCCAAGGAGAAAAGTGCGTAAGAAAGGGAAAATTCACCATAAGAAGCTAGATCTACATGCAATTGGAGCTGGGAGGTGAAAGTTACCTTGAATTGGAGAGGAGAAGGATATCTAGAGAAGGAGGTGAAGTTTCTTGGCTGTAGAGGGCTGGATCCTAGGAGAATTCCTTGCTTTCTTGAAGATGGAAGCCTTAGATCTAGGTAGGAAACCCTAGCTTGGAGAAGGAAGAGAGAGGGAGAGAGAAGAGAGGGAAATGAGAGAGAGATGAAAAACGTATGGGAGGCTTGGGTTTTATTTATAGAATTTGGTTAGGGGGTGAAATGACCAAAAAGCCCACCCTTGGTTGCTTGGTTATAAAGGGACATGCACAATTCTGCAAGAGAAGCCCCTATCTAACTTAGAATTTACAACGAAGGGCCTCTAACCTAACTCTAATAAAATACAACTAACCTCCCAACAATCCTACAAATCACTAATGACTAATAGACCCTTAAGACACTAAACTAGGCCTAATTCCTAGGAAATTACCCATCTAACCTTACCAATCCCTATTAATAAGCATAATTAGGATATAACTAAGGCAAGTAAGGGGCGAGGGCTCACACCTGATGTGGAGTGAACCGAAATCGTTCCCCTTTTCCTCCTAGAGAGAGGTATAAGATTGTATTAATAGAGGAATAATGGGCTCATGTGCATGTATGCAAATGATTGCTTCATCCTTCTGTTGATAGAATTTGCTTATGCATCCACTTTCTGTTTATTCTTTATGAAATAAATAATTATCCTTTAGTTTTTGAAAAGTGTCATTGCACAATAAACTATCTATATTCTATGCACATTTGCAATTCATGAAGACAATAATTAAACACAAGGGATAATTAGTCTCCACTCTCAGCTGATCTTCATATCTTTAAACTATCTATAAACTTCGACAGGTGTGCATCACGTTTTTCCTTTTCCATGTAATAATTTGTTATTTAGTTAGTATCTTAGGGTGCATTTGTGTGTGGTGGTGAAAATTGAGATTTTACCAAATCCAGTTATTTTTAAAACAAAATTTTAGAAAATTGTGATATTAAGAAGAGATAAGTTGATTGTTCTTGAATTCATGGTTTTGCCACCACCAGAATGTGCCAAAACAGCATCCAGAATGCTTTTTCACAAAATGTTACTTTAAATGGTAAGATATTGTTGTAGGTAAGATTCACCCTTGGTAATTAGTTTTACTCAGTTGAATCTAATGCTGTGAAGAATGCTAAGCTCAAATTGATGAAGGATGTTTATTTACTTCCCGCTGTTGCAGGAGTTCCATGCATATTTGGTGTGCTAACCTGTGATGACATGGACCAGGTAAAATAGTTGTAAAAGCTTAACCTTCATGTAATGGCAGGTTGAAGAGCAAAATTGATTTTTTTTTTTTTAAATGTGCATGTGCCAATTAAATAAAACTCATCCAAATTGACTTACTTCGTTTATGGTCCAATTCATCATTATCATCTTTCAAGCCTTATCCCATCTATTTGGATTGGCTTTTGAATTCTATGTTTCCAATCATCTGTATTGTAGGTTTCTCTTCTCACTTCTCACTACATTCCAAGTCTTTAATAGTCTTTTCCTTCTGGATAGTACTAGAAAATAGTCCATCCAATGCACAAGATGCCATGAAAGAATCAAGAGCAACAACAACTTCATTATGGTAGGTCCACTTAATAATGGTGTGACCAAAAGATGGAAACATGGTTGTTCAGCAATGAAAGCATGGTACAATCATCCTATTATGAAAAATAAATTATAGCTCACATAATGATAGAAAGCATGGTGAGCCAACTCAGTGATGAAAAGATTACAGCCGTACCAATAAATATCGTCTTGTGGGTCTATATAACGATGGAAATATGGTGGGGATGACAAATGCCTAGAAAATTAATTGGTGTTGGCCACCATGTTTTTCGTTGCTGGATGCTTTCATTGCATGGGCCAAAATTGTATCTTCATTTGGTTAGTCCTACTTGTTCCTGTTGCTGATTGGAATTCCATGCTTGCCATTATCGAGGTGAATCCAATATGGTTTTCATCATTGAGCAAGCCCATTGTGATTGAAGTATTATCCGTCCCACCATGTTCTTTAGCATTTCATTATTTGGTGATAATTCACCAGATTCTAGAAGCCAAAGAAACATGTTTAACAATAAATGAGGTATTATGCATTAAGAAGAGGAATTTTTAAATGATTAAAATGACCTTTCTCTAGTCCTTACACAATCTAAAGTTTCAATTAAGGGCAGCATTTTAGTCATAAGAAGAAAATCTCAAACTCACCCATTTGAAGCATGTGGGTTCTTCATATAGAAGCTGTTTCTGGTATTCTATGTATACGCTCAAACCATCTCAAACATTTTTATTTCATTTCCTCTTTCTTTGGAGCCATAATCAAAGATCATGGAGGCCCAAAGCGGACTCTTGTTACTCTAATTCTTACACACCAATTTTTGTAAGTCATCTCTCCAGACCAATTCTTACACTTGTTATTAGCCCTTCGTATTTATCTTTTGGAATTCATTTCCTCTTCAACATTGCCAAAGTAGCTACCTCGATATCTCATTCTAGGCTTCTCCAAATTGATAAAGCCCATATGTGGATTTTTCTTCTTATAGCTTTACTACGAAGTCTGTCCGATAATTGCCCAGTTCAAACTCTATGACTAGGCAAAATAATTGGTTTACTTGAACGATCAAGTGTCTGAATGGTGGAATAAGCCACAGTTACAAATTCAGATAGGATAAGAGGTAGATTAATAAATATGTTTAATTGAGTGGTCATAAAAAGACAGACTGTGGAGTGACAAAATGAAGCAGACAGCTTCAATTAAATTATGATCCACATTCCATTAGTGTTTTACTGTGGACCATCCGGCCGGATCAGCCCCATCAAGAGTTGATGTCGTCTCTGGTCCCACTAGACTCAAAACTGTTTCAGTCAGTAAAAAAAAGGGGACAAGAACTGCTGGAACTGTGGAGCTCAACCCAATATTGAAGTACCTATTTTGATGTTCCTTCATGTCGCTTTCGTTTATTACAATTTTCTTGACATCAAAGGTGGATCCAATTGAACTTCCAGTCAAACTGGTTTGGGCTTAATTTTCTTCCAAAATATTCCACCTGTAGTCTGGTTTCTAAAATTTTCTGCATTCTGCTGTACCATTGTACCCTACACAGATTGTGTACGCTGTAGAAGATAACAGGCCTTTTTAATTTAAAAAGGCCTGTTATCTTCTACATACGCAAGGATCAGGAGATGCCATTTTATCATCATATACATTTTTTTTTGTTGAAGTTGTAATCAATGGAGAGCATTTAGGAATTTCCGGATTAATTAATTTGCCTGTCCTTTACAATGGAAAAGGTACTTAAAGTACTTTTAGAGCATGTTTGGTAACAGTTGAGGAATCCATAGATCTGATGATTCTTCACTACCACTGGAACAAGGATTCCTCACTGGTGATTTATATAATTGATTTCACATTAATATTGGTGTGTATTGATGCATATAGCTGAGAAAAATAGGGTTCAATGTGCAAATCCACTTAAGTGAGGATTTTCAAATCTTATGTGGGGTGATCGGATCTGAAAATCCTAACAAATAAATATTTCCATTCGTCCAAATCCTAACAATTTATAACAACTTTAGGGAAACCGAAAATCTTTTCCCTAAGATTTGGTTGCCAAATGTGACCTTTGTGGTTGAAGATTGTACTGAATGGAGAAAGTATGTTAAGTTATTGTGTAAGGAAAATGTTTATATTTATTGTTATTTACAGGCTTTCAACCGGGCAGGTGGAAAATCTGGAAATAAAGGTGCCGAGGCTGCTCTAACAGCAGTAAGTTCATGTTTTAGCATGCAACGAAATATCTGTTTGTTTTACTTATCCACTTATCTTTTTCTATGTTCTTGTATGGATTATGTGTTTATTTTAAAATAGTATGGTTTGCATGCATCTCATGTCCTTGTGCCTTACAACATATGTGCTTGCATGAATTGGTAGATAAATGCCTTTTGACTTGGATTGATATGTCAGATAAACACACACATGTACACTTGTATGGATTATGTGTTTATTTTAAAATAGTATGTTTTGCATGCATCTCATGTCCTTTTGCCTTACATCATATGTGCTTGCATGAATTGGTAGATAAAATAGATCGGTTTTTCTGTGTGGAATGCTATAGGAACCTATTTGTTGTCAACCCTCTCAGTACTGCATATCTTTTTCCTTCTAGGCAACTGGCTCATGGAATTCTTTCATGGTTCTATTGTTTCTTGTGCAGATCGAGATGGCATCATTATTTGAACATCATCTTAAGTGATAATGTAAGAAGAGAGTTAGGTATCCAATTTTCCAGTTGGCCTTTTGTTTTTCTTCTGACATTGCAGATCCTTGAAACTGCCCTTGTTCTGTAGCAGGGAATTCCACTATAAGTGTGAACTTTGCAGGATAATGACTTGGATGATTTTTAGATCAGGCTCACTTCTTTTTAAACTCCCATAATCATTTTGGTAGCTTGCCCAAAGAATTTTCGCACGATAACATTTGTTTTTATAGCACTTTGGTAAGTTCCTAAATAATTCAGTCCGAGATTCCAGTTATCTTAAGGAAGCTGATGCTTGCTAGTTGGATTGTTTTCTTTTGAGCTTTGAAAGATTAACTGCCAGGTGCAGGTTGAAAATAATTTTCTGAAATTATTATTTCTGCTAACAAAATACTGCTCTTGCCAAAATAGAAATGTTCTCCTGACTGCATAGATAATTTCTGCTGACAATACTGCTAATTTCACGCTCATCAAACCTTTATCCATTGTTGGATTGAATCTCAAAGAAATCTCTGGTTAAAAGACTACTAAACTTTGTGGCTATTAAATCAAGGCTAGGATGATCTAACAAGGCTGTTTTTTTTTTTTTTTTTTCCAATAAGGAGACCTTTTTGTGTAACCCAGCCCCATTGATGAGTAGGCATCTAAGTGGGCTCCACGAGCTGGGCTCCATATGAGGAGCATGCAGCCTGCTCGTTGGAGAACATTCCTCAGGAAGTGATAATCTGATGGCTATTGCAACAGCTCTCTCTCTCTCTCTCTCTCTCTCTCTCTCTCTCTCTCTCTCTCTCTCAAATAACAGCTAATATATTGTGGTCGATATGCCGGTGACTGGCTTGTGCGCATCCGAACAGCACATAAGGAGGGATATCCCATCCGCTGAGTAGGCATTTATTTGGAACGGCTCAGATTTTCAAAAGTGGGCCCTACCGTAGTGTCCCACTCATTCAAGTCAGGATTTCTCCAAGTCAGCCTCAGAGGATCCAGACTCGATATGGGCAGCTGGGAATTCAGTATGATACCTGACTCACATGTTTTGGCAATAGGGGCCAGTATGTATCACCAATCTAAACCAATACAGATCAATATGGGGCCATTATGCCATTTCAGCTCAATTATATCATGCCCATGTGGCCTGGTATGCCAATCCCTAATAGATTTAGCCAATACATATAAGTTTTTGGTCCGGCTGACTGGGGCCCAATACCAATATTTGAACCTACAGCATGGTCAGACCCACAAGCCAGGTGGTCCAGCTCTTAACAATGGAGGGAGGAGAGGGAATGCATTTTTTTTTAGTTTCAAAACTAGGTCGAACCCAATCACATGGCCTGATACATGCTGGTTTCTACTCTGGGACCCAGTTAAAAAGATCTAGTTTCTAAGCTTTTCATGATGCTTTGTTTGTTTGTTTGTATGTTTACAGCTAAAAACCCTCAAAATCTTTTTTGTTTAAACATGACTATTAAAATAATTAAATCAGAATGTTAAAATTTCTGTAATTTTTCACATTATAAGGACTTTTCAAAAAAAATAAAATCACTATACATTACAGGCTGCGGGCACGAACCCGTTTGTTACCTGCATGAATAAATAACACAATTTTATGCATTATTAATCACAATTCATTAATGACATTTTTAACACAATAGTTCATCTTACGGTCGATTGAATGAATATTTATTTTGAGCAATTTAAATTTTCTGACAAGTGGGTCTAACTGGAGAGTGCCACTCCTTCAACTTGGGATTTCTCCAAGTCAGAGGATCCAGACTCACCAAGAAATGCAGGTGGCTGGTGCAGTTCAAAATATCTTTTCCTCATCTTGACTAGGGTAAATTTTTGGTGAATGGTACTTCACTTGAAACTTAGTGCTTGATTTATGATGGCTTCTAGTGAGTTGTGATAGGATTCACAGGTGCCAGCCCTCTAGTGACAGTGTGTATCAGCAATGAAGCTTAGTGTTTTTAAACCATGGCACTGACTACTGAGGGAATTAGGAGAGCCGGAGCTGAATAATGCTCCATTGGACACTGTTGGGTGTTTCAACTTTTATAGAAAGAACAGCATGATAAGCCCCATACTTCATGCAACATACAGTTAGCAAACAGTCAGCACAGTGCACAAAGTCAGCCTCTGTACCTCATACAAGGCTACAATCAAGCAGATTGGCTCAATCAGGATTATTCAGCTAAGCCGTTCAATCTATTGTCTTTTATAAGTAGAGTCTGATATGTCGGAAAGAGGAGGAGAAAAAAAATGAAGATGCATGCACATAAGGACTTCCAAATCAGCAAGGCGACCTAATCCCCTGGTTAGATTAGAAGTCAAATAATTACTGAGTCCATCCTCCCAAGATTTTTTTTTTTTGCTAGATGGATGAGTGGTACTTACCACATGAGACAACCTACGTGCCGCCCTTGTTCGGTCCCTAGACAGCTGTGTGAGATAAGACACCCTTGCCACTGGGCGTCTTGTATTTCTCCCAAAGGAATCATTTTAACATCAGCCAGTATTGAGAAAATCTTACCAATCTATAGAAGTACTCAATGAAAAAAAGTGATGTTTTGGGAGGACATTAAAAATGTTTGCCCTTCTCTATTGAGTGGCAGAGAATATTGAGACTGTTCATTTTGAACTAGGGCTTTGTATACCGCTGGGGTTCATGCCATTCAGATTTTCTTCACCTAAAAAAATCACCAATTTATCACTGGTTAAGCAATTTTTATTTCCAGAATCCAGAATTCTCAACAAATTCAAAAAAAAAAATCCATGATTTTTGGATTTATGTGTGCTGAGCCATCTAGCAAAGTCCTTATTTTTCTATTATAGGCCCGTTTGTTTGCAGCTGAGTGAAGTAAAAGAAGAGTTGACAGCAGGAAATTCTACTTATGTTTGGATGACCCTGAGGAGTAAAATGTCTGCTTATGTGAATTTCTCTTTTATTCCTTTTCACTCTACTTAAAGTTACTCCATAATATATAATAGGGTGTTTTTACTCCATCTTTTCTTTTAAAATCTTTTATTTATTTTTTATTCTACACCAACTATCCAAACACATTCAAAGTAACCCGAGTGATAAAGAGCGTCAGTTCTTACCTGGCTGTCCGGAGCTCAAATCCCATGTATTTCACCTCTTCTTCCAACGTGAGTGGGCTATGTTCTCCTTTGTATACGGACTCTATCTTAGATACCAACTCCTCTTTCTCTTACTATTTCCCTCTTGCAATCAGATGGGCAAGTGAGATGCGGTACGAGGAAGTGTATTTGATCAGATTCTCCTATGATGTCATAGCAGAAAAGAAAGAAAAAAGAAAAAAAAAATTCCATGACAATGATAGGCTTGATGGTGACTCGAACCACGCAAAACCTTGACCCACAGGTATATGAATACCATCCAACAGCAAAACCTTGGCCCACAGGTATATGAAAACCATCCAACACCAGTGGTGCCAGTAGGGATGGTAATTCTAGTCCCAACTTGCATGCCCCGACTAGAACCAACCAAATAGTTTAGGTTTCGGTTCGACTTATATTTTTGGGGTTGAGTTTTGGTTGACATTTTAAATCTAAGTTGGATTGATGCTAAATTTATACTTTGCTGTTTCACCCACCAATCTGACCCAACTTAAAATCTGCATTATGACCCACCTCCTCGACTGGCCTGTTAATCAAATGTATGGGTCGACTTTATTTTTTGGTAATCCAGCCAAGGGGATTGGAACCCAAGAGAGAGCCCGCATACACATAGAAAAGCATCCCATTCAAATGGAATCAACGATTAGTATATGGGCCAGGTTTGAGTTGACCTATAACATTAGCAGGTCAAATCAAACACAACCCATTGCCAGACTTCAATCTAGGTCCAACTCAAAGCTGATTGGATGATCCATCTCATCCAATGACTCTGTTTAAAGAGTGTTTCAGAAGAGAAATTGACAAACTTTGGTTAGCGTAAGCATTCCACATTCAATGTTTGTTTGAATGTGACTGGGCCGGTTGCTGGTCCGTGTCAGGCGTTGACGTGCTTTTAATAGAGAGGGGCACATGTACCATGCATTACATGCATGTATTACAATTCACATGCATGAATCTCAGTCTATTCAAAAGAATGTTGCTGAATGCTGACTTTTCCTCTTTTCTATAACATCCTCTTCAAAATGACTTCCTCTTGCTACTTTATAGCAGTAACTAGTCTCCCACAAATAGATCAGTACCACCCAAACACCAAACCTGGCTCACTGAATTAGAAAAGAAATCTTACCATTTCCCACCAGTAAATTCAGATCAAACACATCAGACCATTATAGCTTTTAAGGCTTTGAAAATAAAATTAAGGTGAAAATTTAGTTAAACCTTGGACTGATTTGGGCTGTGGTCGATGTATTTTGAAATAAATCCACTAGTAACTTAGTTGGCCAGGCACCTTCCTTCCACACACATTCCTTCCATGACAAACAATCAGGGATCGATTTGAAATAAAAGAAGCATGTAATTAACCCAATACACTAGTAACTTAATTAGTTGGTGAGGAACCTTCTTTCCACAAAAACATGTCAGGCATTAATCTGTGGCTATAGCGCTGAGGGTGGGGGATTTGGGTGCGAGTGTGTGTTGGTTAGGCACCTTTCTTCCACAAAAATAATCAGGAATTAATCTTAGGCTATAAGGCTGATGGTGAGAGACTTATGTGACTGCGTGAGAACTTACTTTACTAAGAAAAAAAAGGAAGTATATTAAGGTTGGACATTTTCCACCTTTTGCGCTGGAATTTCTTTTTGCTTCTCAAAGCGAGAAATCTGGTTGATGTTTTGTCCAAAGATAATGATGTTTAGAGTAGGCCGGCTGTGGTCCTATACATGAATTCTAAATGTAATAAGTTGATGAGTAAATTTATAGATGGATGTTTAAAAACGTAAGGTGTGAATGCGACGTTATCATGTCAGATATCATGTGTGAGTGAATTTATTAGGCTTTGGGAATTTGGGATGGCCCAGTGGTAAATGCTCCCTCTCCCATCCTACTCATTTAGGGATCGATCCCTTATGAGTGCCTTTACTCCTCTCCAACTTAGTCATTGAGCCAAGTAAGCAGAAAGAAAAAATACTAGGCTTTTAATTTGTTGGAGAATACAAAAGGATTTGCTCATTCTAAAACCATTAAAAATGAAACCTTTTTATTTTTATTTTCTCATATACATCTTTACACATAAAATCATTTTAGATTACCCTTTTTTACGAGCTCTTTGGTTGAGACTTTTGCACACCAAGCAGGCTAAGCACAAACTCATCTTCTTTATTGAGAGGAGGTGCTCTATGTTAGGATATTTTCATTTTTGGCTTACAGTTTCTAGTTGAGTGGTGTTGTGGAGTTTGTTTTTTATACTTTTTTACAGTGTTTACTGGAGTAAAACCCCTATGCCTGACCTCAAATTTACAAGATAAGGCTTTGTTGTTGACCATGGTGATTATTTTCACATAAATATGACATTTTATTTTTGCTCAAGGGGTTCCCTATTAGTTGCTAGGTTTGGATGGATTGCTAGTTGGGCCCCGCAAAAAAATTCTCATATAATAGGTGAGAACTAATTCTCACTTGAATATTTTCCTTACCTAAAGGGTAATATTCAGGTGGGAACTGTTCTCACATATTATGTGATAACTTTTTTGTGGGGCCTAATTGTGTGCTCCATTTGGGGATGGGACTAGGGGGGATGGAAATATCTAAGTGAGACCACCCCAAGTATCAAGTTTGACCCCAAACACATGCCCCTAACCCCTTCATCCATGGCCCATAAGTTTAATGGCTCCATATTCAAGAGATTATTCAACACTCGATCCAACGGTTCAGTCCATTCGGATGTGTGCCAGTCCTTGGGATTAATGACTATCAAGGGGTTCCCTATTAGTTACTAAGTTTAGATGGATTGCTAGTTGGGCTCCGCAAAAAAGTTCTCATATAATAAGTTCTCACTTCAATATTTCCCTACATATGCAAATCTTCAGGTTTCATATTAGGAGTTCTCCAATGATCGATCCAATCCCAACAAACATATCTATCCCTCTCCCTTTATTCAAATTAACAATTAGGACCAACACACTCATTGCTCAGCGATCGAACCCTGGGTCTTTAGATTGAAAGTATCACTCATGACTAGTATCCCAACATAGTGAAAAACTAAATAAGTAAATAAATAATAACTGGGATACAATTGGTGCAAGGTTGGATAAAGGCTCAACCCAACCCCAACCTGATTTGTGTGGATAAATTCAAAATTGAACCTGACCTAGATGCAATGTCAGCATACCGGACCTGCGCCTAACCCCAAATTGTAAAATCCCACCCTAGTGCTATTTGATCAAGTTGGCTAATGTACCCAAATTTCTGGATTTATTTTCTTAATTTCTTCTTTTGAGGGGTATACAAGTGTAGTGTATTCACTTAGTAAGCATGTCGTTTGTTTGTTGATATAAACTGGGTATACCGATCGAATTCAGGTCGAAACCTACCTGGACTCCACACATGAGTTATGAATTCCAGGCTCAAGCCCAACCAGAGCTAGAACATGCTAAACCCAAATTTCAATTTTGGTAAGGTTGGGCGCCATGTGGGTTCGTGTTTTTCATACCCAAACTTTTTTTTTGGATGACCAATGGTATCCCTTGCCAGCCCAGCCTTCGGACTTTTGGCCTTAGCCCCCAGGTTTCTCGATTTTGATGAGCAAGGACTATTCCTGAGCTAAGGCTAACCCAAGCATGCTTGATCAGCTAGGTCAACATCAAGCCCGTTTGATAACTTGACTAGTAAAGTCAAGTAAAGTTAAGTCATCCTAAACATCACATCAAAAGCACTTTTTTTTTTCAAAACTCCCTCCAACTTTTCCAATAAAAAGTCAAAAAGTATCCACCGTTATTAACTAAAAGACAAAAAAAACTCAATTTTCCATACCAAAAGTCAACAATATTCCATCCCAAAAAACTAAAAATAAAATACCATCATAATCCACTACATATTTTATTCATACTTTTCATTTCACTTCACTCCACTTGACTTTAATAGTAAAATGCCAAACGGGCCCGGGTCAATGGATAGGGTACAAATGTGTGTATGTGAGAGAGAGTCCTACAAGCAACAAACTGAAGACCAGAGAGTCCTACATGCAACAAACTAAAAACCAGAGAATAATGTGACTAACCTTCCTGTCGAGGAAGATTCATCTGATCATGCCTTTTTGTCGACTTCATTGAACCGTCTGTTGTTTGGTAGAGAAGCATGTTTGGACAGACCTCATCTTATTTTATGAGAACTGACTAAAATATGCTTTAAACAATCTTTGGTTTTACCCAAGAAGATCTTCTTCCAATTCAATTAAGAATTTCTTTGAATCAATATATGGCAATTGAAGAATCATATTGGAGATTGGCTTGTCTTTGATTCATGATACCCTTCAAGCCAGCTCAAACCAAGTGCATATCATAAATAAACATTTTGACTAGAACTTGACCAAGGTGTGAAAATAAATATCTATGCAGGGAACCCAACTGGATCCACCTCGACCTGATTATGAAAGTGGCTCAAAAAAGAGTGTTCACATTTTTTTGGGTTTGAGTCCTTGAGCAACCTGGTAACTGGATTCCCATTCATTTCCCTTGCGTTTGGTCTTCAAATAGCATTTTCAAACTTCTGAAGTCACCTTGCTAGGCAAATTTCAAATAAAAACATAATTTTCACTTTGGAGTCAAGCACAAGGGCGGTGTGAGATTTTCAATCTCTGCCATTCATAGAGCATGACTTTTTCTTGGGAATCAAAATCCTGCACGTACGACTATCTTGTAGAACTCCAACACAAACAAATCCAAAGCAAATGCTAGCTTATACAATTTCCTACCCACCTGGGAGTTGGTGGAGTGGCATTAGGCATAGGTTTGCACCCCATGTCTTGTGTTTGAAACCGCTCCAGATTTACGCGGTGCGTTTGTATGGATTTAGTAGGTGCCGCCTGCATATGACCTATATTTAGATGATCCTAACTAAATTGCAAATCACAGGTTAAAATTAATCATGTATTTTACATGACGCATAAAACACATGATTTCACTCTCTTTATTTCATATTTTAATCTAGTGTTTCATCCATGATCAATTTGATGGTTAGGCCAACTTTTGATTCAAGTGAAATTTAGCCCATGGCCAGCACACATGTAACATTAATTTTGAATGCATTGGTTTCTATTAGTGGATCCCCCTGATAAATTTATATGCCTATAGACAGGCAAGTTCTCTAATTTCCGACATCAAAGAATCCTCTACCATCTAATATAGTGAGGATTAGTTGATTAATTAATTAAAGTATGATGTCAGGAGGTTCTTTTTGCTTATCCAAACTGAAGATATCCAAACAAAATCAGTTCTGTTCTTGGAATATATATTCCTTGCAACCTTAGAAACCTGTGCTGTCGTTGGTAGACAGGGTCCAGTTTTAACATCACTACCAAAACAATTAGAATATCAAGATGCTTTGTATGGTCAGGATACATGGAATGTAAAATAAGATTCTTTGCCTTCTGTTTTCCTACGTTTGCGCAATAAAAGCATATGGATAACGATTCCCAAGCTTGCAGATTGGATGACCCATGTATCCTGTGCTGCTCCATGCAGATAAAAGAAAGAGGAGAGATGCTTTGTTTTCTCAACTTTCAATGTAAAGAATGGGGCTTCTGAAGTTGAGATTGACTGAAAATCTGTGTAAATTTTTTTTTCTTCTTATAATCAGAGAGAAGTGATAAGGGTGTCTAGATACTAGGAATGGAAACAGGTCCCTCAATACCAAGACGTACTGAAAAAAAAAAAAAAGTATGGATTCAATGTTTGGACCTGTTTTTAATTTGGTTTTTGTGCGAGCCCATGGATTTCATATTGGAAGATTTGATATTTGAATGATGCAAAAACGTATCATTTACTTTTACTGAGATATTTAGATTGTTGGAAACTTATTCTTTTTCTTTTGATGAGCGACACAACGCTGTCTATAACTGATTGTAGCGTTGATGGCATAGGACTTTGTTTGCGTTGTGGGTGAGTTTGTGGGTGTGTAAGCATTTATCAAAGAAAATCTTTAAAAATAAAACTACAACTTCGCGGTTGTGACAGTGAGAACCTTCTAAGCATGTTTCTTACTTTTGCCAAATTGTAAAATTATTTTGGTAGTGTTAGAGTCATCAGTCATCACATATTGGTGACTAACAGGAAAATCATAGTCTGATCCATAGTTTATAAAACCCAATTAAAATCATAAAGTCATCATTTGGCCAAAAGGGTAAAAAAAACAGAAAGTCATCATCGCGTGCTAATTGGGATTTGGGAATATTGTTAGACTTTGCTTGATAGGTCCAACTTGGTGACCCGACGGAGTCAAATCTACCTGCTTTTACTTTTGGTAAAAATCTTTCTAATTTGGGAGTTGCAGGGAAGAAAAAATTTAAATCATGATCTAGATTTTCTTATAAAACCATCATCCTGGTCCACATCTGAAATTCAAACCACCAAGGGCGGAATTAGGGGGGGGGGGAGAAATTCAAACCACCAAGGGCGGAATTTGGGGGGGGGGGGGGGGGGGGGGGGGGGGGGGGGGGCTATCAAGGTCTTTCTTGCCCTGTGATGTTCTCTGAGGAATGGCCCCTCCTTATAATATTAATTAATCAATATAGTTTTTTGTTGTAAAAAAAGTAACAAAATCATAGCAGATTTTTGGGAATAAATATTAGAATGATGGAAGAAAAGAAAGGAAAGGAAGGAGGAAAAAAAATAATTCTAAAAAAGGAACAAAATCAAAGTAGATTCTGGTGGAGAAAGATTAGAATGATGGAAGAAAAGAAATGAAACTAAATGAAGAAAGGAAAGAGGAAAAATAATTCTAAAAAAGTTATATTTTAATTGTGATTATCTATGTCAGGATTAGTTCAATTGAAGTAAATTCTTTTGAAGAGATAAAACTAGTGGGACCACCCTTTTGAATGGTCTAGATTTTAAATATGGATCTTGCTCATAAATATATAATAGTGGGCATATTTGTTTGTTCCAAAATAATAGTCAATAATTTCACTTTTGAGTGCTAGTTGACAAGGGTTATGACATGAACTTCGAATATACTAATTTTTTCTAAATAATAGTAATGTAATTTCACTTTTGAGTGCTATCTATTATGCATTTAATTATTAAATTTTGTAACTTTTTAATGCATTTTTTTACTTTGGCCCCCCCTAAAAAAAATTCCTGGTTCCGCCCCACTAAAAACTCACTCTCTTTTGTATTAGCTTTGTGTCAAAATTTCACTCTAACCATAGTCTAGTATAGTTCTTTTAGATTAAAAAAAAAAAAACTAGGGAACTCTCTCTCTTGATGGTAATAGTAT
This sequence comes from Litsea cubeba, assembly GCA_012931725.1. Classification (NCBI taxonomy): domain Eukaryota; kingdom Viridiplantae; phylum Streptophyta; class Magnoliopsida; order Laurales; family Lauraceae; genus Litsea; species Litsea cubeba. The sequence goes on from CM022948.1 coordinate 11,002,230, forward strand.
CCCCGAGCTCTTTGATTCGACGGGACTAAATTCTTGGTTGACACAAATACGTCCGGAGTAAATCTAAGGCGGTTTCAAACACATGACGTGGGCAGCAAACCCACGTATCATGCCATTCCACCAATTCCCACGTGGGTCAAGGGGGTAGAAAATAAAATTAATTATTAAATAATTATAAATACTAAATATTAAATAGTATTGTTTTTTTTAATAAAAAAAACAGTATCTTAATAATGTTTGGTAATTACAATCTACCCTCTTAACCTACCCTATCTTACTTAAAAGAGCTGCCGATTGATACCTCCATTCTACTATTACCAAGAAATCAACATGTATCATGATATTTTGTTATTTAAAAAAAATATCACCTCTATGTTTGTGACACTGTATCAGGCAATTTAAAACAAACTTCAGCTGACATCATCATCATAGTGGTACAATTCACATTATCACTATCATTTCTAGAAATAAGCAGAGTGAAATTTCCTCACCATCTGGGTACATTGGATCGGCTGTCTAGGAGGGAATGGTCAGCTCCAGACCACCAATTTGGTTACACGTTTGTGTCAAACGCACATGGCAGCCATTCCATGGTCGGTACTCGGTCCCTTTTACCCCCTCTTCTTTCCTTGGTCTTTCTAGAAACAAGAATAGAAAGAAGGAGAGGGGGTTATGAATGACCAAAAAAAGTATTAAAAAAACATGAAAGATAGGGGTTAAAACTTCAAAGAAAGAAACAAACAAAAGGATGGCTGGGAAGGGGGAGAGGGGAGGGAACCTCATAGCATGCACACTCCCCTATTTCAGTCTAACCCCACTAGCATGCATTTGTATGCAATGTATCTGCCCATTTCTTTTCATGATCTCTTCCAGTCATTTATACCACCCATCTTTCTCAAAATGTTAATTTTCATGCTCAAGTCTCAAGTCCAATTGCTCCAACAAACACCCCACCTCCACTTCCAACAACAACATTCAAATCCTTGGTAAAGGTATTACATTCTCACCTGACCTCCCTCTTACCAACTCAACACAACATTCAAATCCTTGGTAAAGGTATTACATTCTCACCTCCCTCTTACCAACTCAACACCCATCTTGTTCTTATTCCTCTTTTTTTTTTTTTCATTGACATAAAAAAAAAAAAAAAAAAGCATGTGATTTGGTTTCTTGCATTTTCACTCATTGTTTGTGAGTTGGGTTTGTGATGAAGAAGAATGAAGAGGTCTCAAATGCAAATGGTTTTAATGTGACAACATGTAAAACAATGTTGATATCAACATTGCATGTATGTCTTTCTTTCATCTCACAGCAAGATATGCTTTGTTCATGTTTCTTCTTTGGGTTTGTGGTTTGGATTTCAGAAGGTCTGGATTTGTAATAGTTTTAATTAGGATGTATGCTTTCATATCTATCTCAACCCCCAACGTAAACATAAGCATCTGTTTGTGATTTGGGTATTGGATAAAAGTTTAGGGGAAGAAATGCAAATGGGTTCTTGAGGGAAGAGAGGTTGGTTAATTGGTTGCTTTGAAAATTTTCATCTTTATGTTAAATCTTACAGGCTTTACTCCCTTTTGTTTCTCCCTAAACTCTTTCTTGTAAATTCATCTTCCTCTTCTTTTAAAGAGTCTAATAAAGAGAACATCAATGTTCGTTGCTGTTTTCATCTGTCAAGTTTTTTATATTTGGTAGCTTGGGTTTCAAGAGAATATTCAAAGCTGAGACATAAGTGTTTAAAGGGTCTTCTGTTTCTTGTTGCTTGCCTTGGATATCTTTTCATCCCTTTGGTGAGTTGCATATTAGAGACTTGGGTTGTTGTATTCAAACTGGTTGATTGCACATTTTCTTATTTATCTCATTTTGTCTTTATGTTTTGGCATTTTGTGAAAACCCAACACCCATTAATGCAATAATTTTTTTTGTTGGGTAACATTTTGCTTGGATGAATAGTTTGGGGTGCGATTTCTTGAACATGTTGATAGATACTGATTGATGGCAACTCATTAAGGGTGTGTTTGGACTTGGGGATGTACCCCAAATCAATGGCAGTTCAAGTAAGCATCTGGGTGGTTTATAGAAACCAGAACTGTATTTGTTCAGGCATGGTTATTTCACCTTTCAAGTAGAAAAACATACCACCTCAATCTTCTCTAATTACCTCCAAACACACCATATAACCTCGGCACTGATACTGTGTTTAGTTCTCACCAGCAAATTCATTTTCATTCCTTCATATCCTAAGGTTCTGTTCTTAAAGTTTGAGCACTGGTGTGGGTTCTTTTTTTCTTTTTCTTTTTTTTTTTTCCGTTTTGGTAAATAGAACACTGTTGTGGGTTTCTAATCAATGATTACCTCTGCATTGTGAACAGATTGAAGTTCCTCAGAGCACTGCCAGCTTTTCATTCATAACAGCTTTGATTTCATTTGCTGGAGAGGTGATTTTGTAGAATTAGAAGTGGCAGGTAATTGATGCAGCAACTCTTTCATTGGGCCTGTATATTTTAATCTGGTGCCCACCTTGAGTTTGGTTCCCACGTCGTAGCATCTGCTGTTTCATTTCAGTTGCTTGACTTGTACTATCGATCATCCTTTTGAAAGATTGTTGATCTGGTACCGTAGTATGTTTTGAGAAGAACTGAAAGGACCTATCACTTCCAGAGTTTGGATCAATTGAAGCTTTATACAGTTACTGTTCTCTAGCTTCCACTGATTTTGCAAAGCTTGTTGGCCTGCATTTGTCCTGTTTGTGAAGTTCATCATCCCAGTGCCTTATATGTGGTGAGAACCTGTTCTGCAGTGAAGTTCCAGCTCGCCAGTCTTTTCTGAAGAACAAATAGCTAGGTTGCAGTTTCATTTGCAAATCAAAATTCCCACCTGTGTAATTGGGAGGGGAACCATAGTTTGTAACAGTTTTTCAAGGGGTCTCGTGAATTTGGCAAATGCAGTCTATGCTACAAATTCTGCTCAAGTATTAATCTTATACGGTGGAGAGTTACATTTAAATGAGTTTTGGTTTCTCAGACGTGGAATTGAGATTATCGCAGTTTCTAATTAATATACAGGGTTGTTGGATTGGTGTAATGGAAAGTGAAGGTAAGAGAGCTTATTTGGTTAATGACAAGATCAGGGATTATAGGCCTCTTACACAAGCAAACAGCCGAAGATCCTTCACTGCGAGCCATTTCAGTGTAGAATCCATCCTGGTACTACTCTGTCTCACAGCTTCATTGTTGCTTCTTCCCCTAGTACTACCACCATTGCCTCCCCCACCATCCATGTTGCTGCTGCTTCCTATAGGCATGCTCCTTGTGCTTATAATTTTGGCTTTCATGCCCTCTGATGTCCGAGATATATCAAAATGTTATGTATAGTACCGTATGGATGGATTATCCATCTTCTTTTTGTGCGATTAGAGTGTTTTTTTTTTTTTTTAAATCTTTGGAAAGAACAAATTATATTGGGTACTTTTTTTTTTCTTTGTTGGTGTGTTCATGGGAGTTGAAATCACTTCACATTCTTTCATATAGTGCAGTTGTCACTGAGAGATTATTCTATACTTATTACAAATAGGAACAAGAGTATGTAAGTGTTGGGAACAAAAGAAGGCTCTAGCACAGTTGGAAGGTGCTCATTGTCACAACCACAGGGGTCTCCAGTCATGTTTCAAAAAAAATATATATATATATATATATATATATATGTGTGCGCTTAGTTTTGAGTATAACTCTTATAGCTGTCCAAGATTAGTTGTGTATATGACATCTGTGAACAATGATCAGGCTGTGTATCATGATTTGTTGTACATGTTCCCTTGTTAGCCTGGGAAGTGAACCTGAGAAGTTGATCTTATTGAGTGTTTTAATGTTCTGCTATCTTGAATTCAATCCTGGCATCTTTACATAGTACTTCCATGGACTGTAATTACTAAGGGCATTTTTGTGCCGCCTCAATTCTACAGAAAAGGTGTGGAAATTCTGGCCGCCTTTTCGATCTGAGTCCCAAATCTCACTTTCGGTCACACCGCTTTTTCGTGAGTAAAAGCGTAAAACTCAGCTGAATTTTTTGTGATTCCAAGAAAAAGCAGTCTGCATTTTTTTTTTCTGCAGGCATACATAAGCATACACCATGATTTATACATCTATGTCCCTCTGAGTATGGGCCGTGGTAAAGGATCCTAGACCACATGAGATATGAAACACTTGGCACTTGATCAATGAGCGCAAGCGCGGAATTACCACCTGGAAACGCCAGGATTCAGAAAATCATCCTGGTATGCAGTTGCTCCAAATCACTCCCGATAGCCCATTTGTGAATATGATAACATCTTACATCTCTTCCATCCAGAATTGATGTGTGAATGGTCAGTGATCACTGATCACTATGTATGTAAGCGACCATCATTTTCTCTATGGTATGATTGGAAATAGATTTTCACCCTCCTCAATATGAAAGCAAATCCCACTGCTGAAAACAAGAACCCATGGCACAGTCAGGAAGGTGCTCACTGTTTCAATCTGGTTATGGGTTCTATTGGTGCTACCCATTGGATGAAAACAAATCATCCCAAGTGTGAGAACTTTGATGATTTCCACAGTTGGCCTCACACTTTTGCCCTTCATAATCTGCATTGCTCTTAAATGAGTGTTGAGTTCATGAATTTACACATTTACGCATCATTTTATAATGAATTAGGGGTTTAATTAGGTGAATTGCATCATTCTTCATCTAATTCCATCATTTCATGCATTTTCACCTAGAAACCTGAATTTTCATACTTTTCATACATTTTCTGCACTAATTTAGAACGTTTTACAAATTTTCTCCAAAGAGTCCCAGTTGGAGTAGGACTCTGTCCGGATGGGTCCCGCTTCAATATGGGCTCTTCAGTATTTGATGTGTTGAATTAAAATATGCAGAAAATGAGAATTACAGGCCTCTGTCATGGAACCCACTTTCAAGCACACATAGTCATCATGGGCCCTGCATTGCTAAATTGAAGTTTGAAAAAGAAAGAACTCACCATGTGGACCCCACACACAAGCCATGTGAAAATCAATCAAAGGAGGGGTCCATTCATCATGTCACTTGAAGAGTCCTAACTACAATAGAAGACTTCTCATAGGGCCCACTGTTCACGCATATGAAATGTCCTACATGGCAGGGTCCGCAGTAGTTGCAGATTTGAAATTATTAATGGATAATTCAAAGAGTACAATTATGATAGGAACAAAAGAAGAAGAGTTTGAATCATCCACATTTGATCTCCTTTCGAAAATGAAAGTTGTGCAGAGAAAGAATCCATTGCAAATCAAATTTCAAAAATTAATCCCATTTTTCTCAGGATAACTCATCTTCAAATGGCCATAACTTTCAATCCGACCGTCGGATCGATGAAATTTACCTACCGTTGGAAAGCTTATTCAGAGTAGATATTTGTGGAACCCAAGAATTAAAAATCAGAGCTAAATTGACAAAGTTATGGGCTTGGAGATTTTTATGTTCATTTTTAGACGGGATTGTAATTAAATCCACACCGTTGATAATCAATTGCTGCACATCCCTTGTGGGACCCCATCTGAAGATTAGCCAAGCCATCTAGAGGTTTCCAGAAGCTTCCACCTCATTCAAATTCAAACAAGATAAGAGATATATCTTATCAATGAAGATAAATCAAATTTGCAGAGAAGGTGTCCAGATTCAATGTATCTGTAAGATAACCGGAGTTATAATAGGAACCAAAAAGAATGGAGGGAGATACTCCCTCCCTTGACGTCCACCATTATTCTCTTTCATTTGTTTCTTCTTTTCCTAATTAATAGAATTTAAGAATTATTTTTGGGTATTCTAGAGCCCTGTTCCAGAAATTAGGATTTTTAGAAGAGAGATTTCAGAGAGACCATTGTACAAAGAGATGCTATTAATGAAATTACTTATGGAGTTCTTTTCAATGGCTGGCTAGTTTTCTGGATTATAGCATACAGATGAAGCTAAGTAGATCTTTAATTTAATTTATGTAATTTTTCTATTATTGTCTTATTTCTTTTAAATGCATGTTCTATTAGAATAATAAATCTGTCTTCATGCCTTAGGCAGCCTCTATTTTGATTTCTAATGAAAATAGTTTGATGATTTATACTTATTTTGATAGATTATGCTTAGGATTGAGATCCTTTGATAGTTTATGCTTAATTTGATGAGTCATGCTTATGATTTTTCATTCTTTTATGAGGTGAATGAGGTCTTGGGTTGTGATCTTATTCTTTTTATTAAAATTTAATTTTTGCAAAAGACAAATCCTACGGATCTGAAACATTGATTTGTTTCTGATCTGAGTTATTTTGAAACAAATAGTAGAATAATTGCATGATGGATTAATTATCTTGCTTAGTGGATTCTGTATGCTCTGATTTGTTTTATATATTTGATTAGTTTGTATTTTTGAATTCTTCTAATTTTTCTTGGATCTCAATTATTCATTAATCTTTGATTTTAAAAAAATCAAATTTAAAATTTAACTCAGTAGTCTGTGGGATCGACCTGTAATTGCCACTATCTCAAAAGGACAGCTGTGCACTTGCAGTAATTTTAATGGATTGAATTTAATTCACATCAATGAGGTTATGCAGTTAGACAACCTGAGTTACCTGCAATTGTTTTGTTCTTTAAGATAACCAATTAGAGAAAATTATATTTATTGAAACTGAAGGCAGGGCAATCTGAGTCCCGAGGATTTTCTTTTTTATCACTATTGGTAATCTTCAAGGATTATTTAACCCTAAATGACACATTCATCTCATAGACCCAATTCATCTAAAGCATTATATTGCTGAAACCTAAAATGTTTGAACACTATGATGCATGTATACTTCAAAATGGGCCAACATATAGTATCGTGTTATGTTGTGTTATATCCAATACTTCACTTTTACGTGTAAAATCCATGTCCATGCTGTGTCTATAGCATGTCTTCGTCGTATCCATGTCACATTTGGGCATCATAGCTTGGACACGATTGAGAAATTAGTAATTGTGGAACCATGTTTAAGTAAAATATATTTCTCTTTAATAACATAAAAGTACAATGGAAGAAAACTCCAAGCAGCAACAGCCAAACAGAAGCCGCATTAGAAAGCAAAACATGCTGCCAAGATGTCACAAGAATCAAGAGCCCTTTTTAAAACTAGTGTTCAAATTGACAACACTGCCTGTGGAAGAGCTGGATTGCAGATTTCCTGGAGAATTTTTGCAATGAACGTACTCCATAAGGTGCTTCTTGTCACAACATGGAGATTGCAGATTGTAGTCCAGTTCATTGTATGTACCCAAGAAAAAAGTATAAAGTGCACTTACAACCAAGAGGAAAATGCAATTACTCAGAACAGGTAATTTGTAAAATTCCTGAAATAATAGTACCTCACCAAACTGTGAATTAACTAACATAGGAAAAGTGGTTGTTGGCCAAATCAGCCTAATTCTTGTTGGTTATTCCCTTTAATCATGCTACCAAACAGGCCTTACAGTGGACCCCCTCCAAGAAATGTTACCCAGACCAGATATACTGAATCAATGTTCTACCCATATAGGCCACCAGCATTTCTTCTAGGACCATGTTCGGGGGAGGTAAAGTTTTACCATGCAACAGATCCTTTGAGGAGTGCGGATCCTCTGAAGCTTTGACTTAGAGAAATCCTGAGTTTATCAGTGGAGCTCTACAATGGAACTCACTATTGAAAATCCGAGTGACTTCCTTATGTATGAATTATCTTTTAATTTTATCCCAATAGAAGTTGATGTCACTGTAGGATTGATCATTTGATAAAAAAAAAAAAAGGATTAACACAACCTTATGCATTACTCATTATCATTTTTTAATCAAATGCTCAATCTTATAGTAAGACCAACTCCCATTGGGGCTTTTATTTTGAACAGCTTGGATTTTCAATAGATATGCATTATTCTGGAGTTAAGTCTCCTAGAGGATTTGGACTTGACTTTGAGCATATCTATCAGAAATATTCCCCAGCAAGATAAAATAAGACTCCCAGCTTCTATTGGGGCTTTTATTTTAAACGGCTTGGATTTTCAATAGATAGGCATCACTCTCAAGTTAAGTCAAAGCCTAGAGGATTTGGACTCGCCTTTGAGCATATCTATTTGAGCACATCTATCAGATATGAGTTCGGATCTCCTATTTCCTAGAAACATGAAGATATTGTTTTATCCAATCAACATTTGCGGGTTGTATAAAATCTCATGCCAGCTAATACACCTTCTCAATAGCTTCTTTGGAATGAAAAAGAAAAAGAAAATATTTTATACAATTTATGAGACTCATCATATATAGGCCTTGTTTGGTATCTTTACTCTTTAGTGGAAAGACCCATCAAAATAGGGCCATTAAAAATAAGAGGCTAGAATCAAAAGATGTGTTTGGTAACGCAACGATCTATGTTAAATAAACTTTTTTATATCAATGGTTGAAAGTTTTTCACAAATATTCACAATATATCAAGCCTTAAAAATTGACCATATAATCATGTTCAAACCATAAAAATTTGCCCAGACCAGATATACTGAATCAATGTTCTAACCATATAGGCCACCATCACTTCTAGGACCATGTGAGAGGGAGGTAGAATTTAACATGCAGCCGGTCCCTTGAGGAGCACAGAGCATCTGATGCTTTGACTTAGATAAATCCCAAGTTAATCAAGTGAAGCTCTACAATGGAGCTCACTATTGAAAATCCGAGTGACTTCCTGGTGTATGGATTATCTTTTAATTTTATCCCAATAGAAGTTGATTTCACTATAGGACTTGATCATTTGATAATAAAAAAATAGGATTAACACAATCTTATGCATTATTTATTATCATTTTTTTTTATAAATTGCTCATTCTTATGGTATGACCAACTTCCGCTGGGGCTTTTATTTTAAGCAGCTCAGATTTTCAATAAGTAAGCATCACTCTAGAATGAAGTCAAAGCCCAGAAGATTGGACTTTCCTTTGAGCATATCTATAAGATATATTCTTGCTTCAGAGACCAGAGGGACCCAAATAAATTAAGACTCCCAACTTCTATTAGGGCTTTTATCTTGAGCGGTTTGGATTTTCAATGGATAGGAATACTCTTGAGTCAGAGGATTTGGACTCTCCTTTAGGCATTTTTATCAGATATATTCTCACTAAGAGGATTTGGACTCTCCTTTAGGCATTTTTATCAGATATATTCTCACTAAGACCAGTGGGATCCACAAAACTGACTTTCAACAAAAAACTGTTCTGGAAGTCTAATATATTTGAAATAGAGCTTATTCAATTTATATCAGTTTGAAATAGACATCCAATTACAAATAAACTGATTGGTATGTGATTCAATCAGACAAAACAAACTTATTATATTATAAAAATTACACGGGCAAAGTAGTAATAAAATAATAGTAGCACAAACAAACTTTAACATATAATAAAAGTGAGAGATGCTCCAATAGAAATAACTCTCATCTTACCATGAGAGATAGGATGGGGGCCTCACATCAATATCCAATGCCAACAAATGTGAGGGCCCCCACCCTTCTCTCATAATACAATAAGAGTTATCTCTCATTGAAGCATCTTTTATATAGTTAAACTTGTAAAAAGACAAAAGAGGCAAACTTGTAATAAAAAACAGTCCATTTGCTTTCGACATCCATCTAAATTTTAAAAGCTAAACTTTCTGTTACTCGTTAAAAAAGAGGCAAAATGTCTTAAAGCTAATTCAGGTAGACATTGATATAAAATTTGCCGAACAATCAAAAGCAGCTCAGCATCTATTTGAATCATTTTCAATTAGTCAAATATACCCAAGAAAATACACTTGGCCAAACCGCACCTGAGTAACCATATGAGAGAGAGGGAGAGAGAGGCTGTGCCTTGTATTTTTATCTAGGAAGGAACCAACATTTGCCTCATGCCCTAAAACTTAATTTGGCAATACATGGTCTTTTTACCTGATAATAGCCTTGTACCAACACAAGCCTCATGGTTACAAGTCCCAACATACCGTCATTTTTAACGCTTCATCTTACATACAGAAGACTTACATATCTTTGAATAGGAACATATACTCCTCAGACGATTAACATTGCACTTACAGGAAGAATTGTATCACTCATGATCACAATCACTCAACTTAACCTCTTCTAAGTATGATATGACATATGAATGAAATTAAGCTAGTTTAAAGGGAAGAAGCAACACTAGGCACCTGAACCAACAATGGCGGAAGGTGATGCTCCAAAATTGCCAAGAGTTCTCGCCCTTGGCACACCTTATCGACTGGCCCATCTCCAAGCCTTCTCACGGCTTCCACGAGCTGCCCTCTAAGTCGTTGTGACAATAGACGCCCACCCATTGCCACACACTCCCTATAAAGGGACAAGTATGCAATGGATGTCCTCAGAGGTGCCGGCAGATCCCTCAAACAAATGGGTGACCCGCCCCTTCTCAAAATCCTCATCACATTGACATAGTGGTCCTGGCCCCATTTCAAGCCATCAGCAAATGCAGCTTCTGACCAGTGTGCTTGCAAGAAAAACTTCAGATCAGGTGCTACAGCCTCATCGTCTGACCTCGCGATGCTGTCAGCTACGGCATAGGTAGCAGCAGGGTCCCCCAGGAAGTCAGAACAAAGAAGAAAGGCAACGCCGTCAAGAGACCCACCGCTACGTTCCCCGGCTGCTTTGAGGATCTCAATGCTAAGGGCAGCAAGGACCTGCTGAGGCACATGTGGGAGGAGGTAGGCGGCAATCCCAACCTGGCTACTGGAGGTGGCAGCAGTTAGTGCTAGACAAAGCTCCATGTCACGGCAACCTCGTTCAACAAACCACCGGACCACCTGCATGCATCCCCTCTCTGCTGCTCTCATTAAAGGACCCAAAAAGGCGATTGCATTTCCCTCTTCAACAAGACACTCCATTGTGCCAATCTTGCAGTAGTGCGAAGCAAAACCCAGAGCCAAGTCAACGTCCACATCCAAGCTAGTTCGTTGAGCAATCTAAACAGGAAATGCAAGAAGTTGAATCAAAACAATGTCAAAAGAAAAGGAAATAAGCTTTAACAGCTCACTCACATGATCTGTATATTCCTGTTATATATGGCTATCAGTTCCACTAGAGCTTTAGGGTTGTACAATTATTATGAACCACATTTGGTTGGACAGTTCTCTACCTTTTCCACCTCAAAACTTCATATAGCTCTGATAATCATACATCGGTTTGCAAAATAGCAGAGAAACATTATCTTGTCTCAGTTAATTTCTCACTCCAAACCTCTCCAAAGTCCAAATGCAAAACCGAGAACCGAACAACATATACAAAGGCAGGAAATAAGCATTAACAGCTCTTGCACACGAAATGTGAATTCCTGTACATATGACTCAGTTCCACTACAGTTTTAGGATTGTGCGAAGATCGCAAACCACATTTGGCAGGATCTAAAGATCACCATATAGGTGCAGATAATTGTGATGCCCCGGAGTCCCACATCGACTATAAAGAGGAAAGTGATTGGGATTATATGTAGATCTCACGCCCTTACCTTGCATGAGACCTTTTGATGGGTTGAGGCCCATCAGAAACAAAACCGTAAGGCCATGTGGGCCAAAGCGGACAATATCATGCATGCGTAGGGTGGGGCGTTATAAATGGTATCAGAGCCGACTCTCAACTAGTTCAGGGATGTTGGCAGGCTACTGCACAGGGACGTGCAGCCTTAAGGGGGGTGGAATGTGACGCCCCGGAGTCCCACATCTACTATAGAGAGGAAAGTGATCGGGATTATATGTAGATCTCACACCCTTACCTTGCATGAGGCCCTTTGATGGGTTGAGGCCCATCAGAAACAAAACCGTGAGGCCAGTGGGCCAAAGCGGACAATATCATGCATGCGTGTAGGGTGGGGCGTTACAATAATCATACATGGTTTTGCAAAAGTAAGAAAAACACTGTCCCATCTAAGTTAATTCTCATTTCCAAATTTCACCAAATGCAAAACAGACCACCACTCTTTCTCCAGGTATTCAAACTGACTGCATGTACACACCCAACCATAAGTTTCCAAAACAAAAGGGTCGGCATAGATTTAAATTAGTGTTTCATTGGAACTGCAAAATTTGGTTGAATTCCAAATATCGAAATTCTCCATCAGGAGATGATTTTAGTTGCTATAAGCAGCCTAGGCAGAAATGACGACAAAAAGTAAAGCATCGCTTGCCTTCTACACATGGGATAGGAAAACAGGTTTTGCACATGTATATGTTACATATGCAAATGTTATACATGTGAAACACATTACCATATTTGTAAAATCACCATATTTCACATGAGGAAATGAGACATCCAACAGATTTAGATGTGTTTGGATGTTTTTCAGAGTTCTCAAAACCCATGAAGATTAAAGATGTGAAACTAAATGTCTTGATGATTATTGTTAACATGAGAATATTGAATGTTTTGATTATGAAAAATGAGGGCCCACAAAAGTGCAGAAAAGTAGATCTCTTGGTTAAGATTTTTGGACATTTTCACAAATTACTCAAAATCCATGAAGATTTAAGATTATCAGCTTAAAGGTGTTTGGGTTTATTAGTTCAAGAAACAAATTGAATGAATTGGATTACAAATATGTGGCCCATAGGAATGAAAAATAAATAATCAAATAAAAGTGGTTGATGGGATTTGATCCCATGACCAATTGAATAACCAAAATGCAATCATCCAGTTCATGTACTCCTGTATTCTTTGCAAGTGGGAGATGTGAAAGACTTTCACACCTATTTAGGTGTGAAAATGTTAGTGTGAAAAACTGAAAATTGCCATATTTACACACCATTTCCTCACCTTTACAAGTCAAATGTGTAAAAGAGCGCAAACAAATGTGATGATGCGTAGCTATTATGCATGCGAATCATATGCATGTGTAAATAAGTGGCAAATAAACGACCCCAAAAGACTAAGCTAATAGGGTCTTCAAGAAAAAGAACTCCATAGTATTTTCTCCTTTGACAGAAATTTCTCGGCCTCATTGGATGGGCCATATTATTTGGGAAAGAACACTAAAAACTATACAACAGTAGAATATGTTATTTGTTGTCATCTATCTCGGAACAGAATACAAAGAGCTCAACTGTTCTATACACATTTGTTCTGACTTTCCACGTACAACTTTTTGATTGGTAAGTTTCATGTGAAATTCACTAGTAATTCAAATGTACATTTTCTCAGGTTTCTGAGCAGATCCTCAACCATGAGTTGTCTAGAAGGATGAGTACCATTTTCTATTCACAGTGGCATACTCATGTATCAATAACCCTTAAAAAAAAAAAAAACATGCATCAATTTGTAAAGATGTTAAACGATGTAAAAAATTGTTACTGTAGTTGTCAGCTGCCATTAAGTTGGTTTATAAGGATTGCTAAGTTTCTTGGGGCACAAATGCAGTGCAATTGCAATGGGGCGACGCATAAGGAACATACTTGGAGAACTGGTTTCTTCTTAAAAAGATATGATTACTGATGAAGAATCTGCCACACAGAATCGTCTCTGTTTCAATCAATCCATGAAAAGCATACTGACAATTATATGTAGCTGGGTGACTTTTGAACAGGAGTCTAATCTGCCTTGTGGATTGAGTTTGCAGTTCATCTCTTTCTCCATCACCATACACTGGCCAAATTTTGAGACCATCACTTTTCAATGTTAATGAACATTTGGAACCTCCCTTCATCCATATGATTCAATTCATTTGGAATGAGAGGTATTACTGTATATCATCAGGGAATTCCAACTCAAGTAACCTCCACTCATACTTAAAGTCCTTATTGGAATAGCATGTGTCTACCATCTTCATAACAATGAATACTACTGTATCACTAAACAGCAATGTAAGTGGAAGTTGAGTCCCTAGATCCCTCGCTGCAGTGACCCTCTTCCAAACACCTTCCCAACTAAAGGTTAGCTCCAGCTCCACACCAAGTAGTTGACTGATTTTCCAATATTGGCACTGCTGCAGTCCCAAAGTAATACCCGGTCTCATTTTTTCAAGATTTAACAGCCAATAATGTGCCCACAAAGGTCATGGTTTCACTAAAGGAGAGAGAAATAATTCCCTCTTATCTTTTCAAACACCCCCCCACCAACCAAAAAAATAAAAAATAAAAATTTATGGTTGTGTTTCTTATTATTGGTTTTTCCCCCTGATTGTCTAATGCATTTCACGATTCCACCCTTTCCAATAAAAGTTTTTTTTTCCTACCCAATAAGAAACTGCACTTGAAAAGAGGTACATACAATTTCATTTCCGGCACAAGAACAGCCAAAAATGAAGCTGCTTTGTCATCAACACTGAAAAATTAAAGAACTTGAAGAATCAACAAGCAATACTAGACTGTGGAGGGCCTTCTTTTCTAACCCTCCCTCCCTCCCTCTCCGAACTCGAATGGTAAAAAGATATGGTATCATCATTTACACATCCAAGTCCTAAACTAATGATAAATTAAAGAACTTGGAGAATCAAAACATATGATCAACACGCAATACCTGGCATCTGTTGGACCTTCTTTTTTAAGAAATCATAGACAATTTACTAAATTTAGTTGACTCTTTCTTGACTTCCTCCAAATTTGTTATTATGATTGTCCAAGACTCCTAAATCTAAGGGCCTAGCAGACGGTAGATTTGAATCTCATACATGCTTGCCAGCAATGCAAAATCCAGTTACTGGTATAGAAATAGAATTCATATTTCTGCTTAACAGTGCAGCAGAAATATTTTTCCTGGGAACAGAAAACAATATATACTTAACAAAGCGAAATTTCCAGCAGCATGCATCAATACAACTGAAAGAGCAACAACAGAAGAAATTTTGACCGTACACATAAAATCGTAACAAGGATCGTAGCAAAAAACTTACATAATTCAAAAGGCAACTGAAATCCTCACATTCAGCATTTCTCTTGGGACACATGTAAAAACAATTTAATGACTTATAAGGATTCATATGAAGGGGCTTTAATCAACAGGGTTAAGAGTGAAGGATCGATCAAGGACAGCTACAAGGGACCGTCAAACTTACCCCCTTTGATGAGAAATGAGTACCCACCCCCCACCCTATCAGAATGTACCCTAGAAATTTAGCGGACCCAATCTTGATATGAAGGAGCTTCCCTTGGTACACACACAGAAAGTTTCTAATAAGTCAGGGATTCATACAAGGTCTTTTGTTGAAGAGGTTAAGAGTGAAAGATCAAGGGTGGGTGGTACAAGGGACTGTCATGATTACCCCCTTCAACAGGAAATGAGTACTGACCTTCATCATATGAGAATGAATTCTAGAAATTTGATGGATCCACTCTTGGCCCTCAACTCATCACTCATTTGGCATTTTCATAGTGATTTCCTAGGGAATAGAAGGCATGTAGGGCATTCTTGGTGAGAGAATGGAGCTGTGGTTGATTAAAACATGCAATTAGATGGTTAATTCTAATAGGAACAGGGTGCATCACCCTTCACCATATGGGGGAAAAACCTAGATCCAGGAACACCATTTCTCTTCTCCTAAGGAAAACACCAAACTTATCCAATACAAGGAAAGACTGTTGAGAAATAAAACTACCTTCATGATAACTTCAATTGAGACAGTCAAATATATGTCCTATGACATTAACTGATATTATTACCTGCAATAAGATACGCACAAGCTCTGTGCTCCCAAAACGTGAAGCTTCTAGAAAGCACTGATTAACATTATCTGCACCGCCCTCCACTAACATACCTAAGAGCCCTTGGATTGCAGTTGCAGAAATCCCAGATGCCCAACCAGGATCAAATGAACTCGAGAATAAAGTTAGAGGAAAGCATGCAGCATCAAAGGCCTCTGTGAAGTCCTTTCCTGTAAGGTGATTACCCGCAAGATCAAGGAAGGTCTTGAATGCAGACAATTGGAGCTGGATCTCAATGGCTGAGCTGTGGCTTACTCTGTCCCTATTTCCTTGGCAACGGGAGTGGAACCCAATGCATTTCAAAGCCCATTCAGTGAATTTCTGAACCTTGGTACCAGCTTCTGCCTTCAAAACCTCATCTCCATTGCATTCTTGCAGACGCTCGTGCAACCTAAAAAGTTTACCATAAAAAGAACTAAATCATCCATCCTATGAAATAGTGATATATCTAGCCACTTGAATAGAAGAAAATATAAAAATAAAGCTAAGAGTTTTTTCTTTTTCTTTTAGTGTCTGCGTGATTTACCTTTTTGATAGATAACATAAAATTATAATGAACATATACAAGTACAATGGGAAAATAGATCAAAATATAGGGTATCAGTTCCCAAACATAAATAATACCAGAATTCCTATGACAGCAAATCGGAAATGTAAGTCATACCTTTGTGCCATGACAGTTACTGTATCTGCTAAACTCATTGTCCGGCTCTGACAAGCAGACACACAAGAAGCAAGAAAAGATGTCCTCAGGGCAGCCCTTGTGAAGTCATAAGCGCCATTTGAAATGATCTTCCTGATCAACCCAGTGATTCCATGCAGTTCTTGCTGTGTGCTCAAGAACCAAATAGAGTCCAAAGAGATACATAATGCATCATTAAGCGTCTGTGGATCTGACAACAGAATCAAACTCTCAGCTAGCTCCCAGTCATGGGAGCTCACAGCACCCTGAAACATGCAACCCAACTCGATCCGGTCCTGTCTACTGAGCTTCCTGTCCTGCCCATTTTTATCCTTTTTCCGGTGCTCAAGTTCGGTCACAGACATCCTAGACTTGAGCTTCTTCGCACAACAACTACAACCGCTGGAGATTCGCGGGTCTTTGCTAAGAAGAGGAGCTTCTCTAGAAAAGACTGCATTGCTCCCCTCACCTTTCTCCAATGCAAAAGCTTCCCCACCATCGTCTTTGAGACTTCCCATTCCGTTCTCATCAGTTTCCATTTCAGAACAAATGACATCCTCTGAAGGGTTCTCTTTTAACATGTTTTGCACATCACGCACCAACATGGTCTCATGTTCCATTTTCTACCACCTCTTAATACTCTTATTTTTCGTCTAATAATCCAATCTATGATGCTCAAATTGATGCCCCAACTTCTCTAAATGCCACAAGGGTTCTCCTCATAGGCTCACACTGAACCAAAAAAATCCAATCTTCAAGAAATTGAAAGTACTCATTGCATTTGATAACTCCCAAATCTCAGATTCCCCTAATTTGGCCAAGGCACGACCCAGGCACGTAGGAGAGACACTGAAAACCAGATTCAATAAAACCCCAATTCCAAAAGATATGGGTTTCTATATATTTAGGTCGGTTTCCCCTTCTCCCTATCGTTCAACTCTCCTCACCGATCAAACAAAGAATACCCTTAGAGCCGCATTCTTCCTCTACAAATCTTCAGAAAGCACCCAATTCCAACTACCCAGAACTCCCTTTAGATGAAATTTTATGTAAAATAAACCCATCAAGGAGGTAAACTCTCCAGTATGAACCCTAGAAGCCCACCACCATCTGATCAAAACCCACAGAAACTACCATGAGAAACCCAAATATTAAAAAAAAAATAATAAAAATAAAATAAAATCTAAACAACAAAATAAAAAACCAATGAAATTGCATGATTGTAATTGCAAACAAAATAACAAAGAAGGCATTTGCAGATTTTTTAAAAAAAAAAAAGGATAGAAAGAATTACCTGATTGAATGGATAGAAAGATAGAAGAGAGAGAGCAGAAGAACCCAATGGTCAGAACCTGAGAAATCAAATGGGTTTCTTACCCTTCTTTCTTTCTATTACATAGAGAGGGTATTCTCCTGGGTGCTTGCAAATCTCTTTTGCAATTTCCTCTGGTGAAAAGGAGGAACCCCACAGCCAAACAAAAACACCACGACAGGCCTCTCTTTTTTTGGGATTTTTTTTTTCTTCTTATTTTTCTGGTGGGCCCCACTCCTCCTTTAGGCAGAAACATGATTTAAAATCTCGGTATCGGTCACGGTATCGGCCGGGCCAAAAAACCGATACGTCGCGGATATCGTCGCGGATATCGGTCCGTCGCGGTCGTCGCGGTGTGAATTTTCTTTTAATAAAAAAAAGAGAATTTTACCTGAAAAGGGACCTTAGAGGGCCAGTGATCATAAAATGGGCCAATAGTAAATCTGGCACGGAAGTGGTCCCCTGGGACCACTTCCGTTTTTTTTTTATCAATAGTGGAATAAGTGACGACGTCGTCGCTACATTGAACCCAATAAACAGCGCGCGAAACCCCACTTCCCCACTTTCCCCTTCTTCCTCCCATCCCTACCTCCATTGCCCCTGGCGATTTCAGTTCCTCCTTCTGCAAAAGAGCAAGCAGGTGGTCCCAAAGGTCATTTTCCATGTTTGGATTGTAGCATCAAGATTCCAGCATCTTTATTTGGAAAACCCACCGAGACCCCACTTCCCCATTTTTCCCTTCATCCTCCCATCACTTTTGCACCTTCTTTTCTCCTTCCTCAAAAGGTCGTTTTCCGACCTATTGGATTGTAGCATCAAGCTTCCAGTATCTTTTTCGGGCTATGGTATTCTTCTTGTCTCTTTTTCTTTTTCTGTATTACACAATGATGATTTACTGTGGTTTCTTCATCTTCTTTCCATTTACTTGACATCCTAAAATGGTTAATATTCATGCATTGTACATGATTTTTGCATTGAATCGACCCACGACTTAGTCCTTCCATTTTCCCCATTCTCGACTGGGTTGGCAATCCTAGTGGACATGCAGAGACTTCATGTTTGGACTACTTCATTGCTACTGAAATAGGGAGACATCAAGCATAATGCCGATCATTTTGAATTTGATTATAGTGTGATGATATTGTAGAAGATAACAATTGGGTTTTACTAAACAAAAATTTGGGTGTGCAAAGAGGAAAATAAATTAACAGTTACCAAAATCATATAAGTAGAGACTTTTCTAAATTGATAAGTTAATCAAAATTATACAGTAGTGGCGGAATCCGGATCCTGCTAGAGCCCTATTCTCATTGACAATTCATCACTTCTTTTCTTTTGTTTTGTTGGATCATCACAATTCTGATACACACACTAAAATATAGAGACTTGTAGTGGTGGAAAAAACCCATAGGCTTTGGACCATTCGCAATAACAAGTATGATTTGGCCCATTGACAACATAGACTTCCTAATGACAATAGGATGGAATTAAGCTACACATGTGGCCCTTGCATAAAAATGGACCCATTATACCATTATAATTGTTATTGTTCTTCTTATTCATCATGTTTCCATTGTAATGGCTTCATCATTAATCATTTTAGTAATACAAGTGTTGTAAATAAATTTATTCATATAAGAGTATTTGAACTAACTTCAATACCTATTCATTTGCAATGAATTAAAGCCAGAAACAATTGTATAGAGGAAGCGGTGGGAAAGGTTGCATTCTGTTTTTGCAACCATTAAATTTAAATAAGTATTGCTATGATTCTAATTCATACATACAGGCCTAGATAAACGTTGCTATGATTTATTTTTAAGTGAATGTAATGAGTCTGTACCCATCAAAATAAGTAGTCTCATATTTGGAATTCTCCAAATCATGAAGACAAATTGCCCCCAGATGTTTGCAACCAAACATGACTCAAATTTCAAATACTGCTATAAGGGAAAGAAGAACTTGAGGGAATTTCCTTATTAGTTTTAATTTCCTTATTAGTTAGCTTTACTTCTCGCTCTAGTTATGTTTACATCTCCCTCTCTCGATCTATTTATTTTTTGCAGATGGCTGGAAGTGAGGGAATAAGAAATAGGCTTCTATATGACCAGGACAATCATATTTCAGAATCCATAAACCATGGACATGTATATTCTTAGCCACCCTTTCATATATATATATATATAGTTTACCTTTTTCTTAACTGTAATAACTTGAAACTGTCTCGCAGGAATTCGGTACATTTCGATGCATACCTATGAACCCGGACAAATCTGTTTGGGTGTTAAATGATATCCAAAAGGAGTACGTAAGGCAAGCGGGTTTACATCATTTTGCAGAAATGGAACATATTAGGATATATCATGCTCTCATTACAGCCTTGGTTGAGAGATGGCGTCCTGAAACAAACACCTTCCACTTCCCATCCGGTGAGGCCACTGTTACTCTTGAAGACGTGGCCTACATATACGGGCTACCTATCGATGGCCCAATTGTTACCGGGAGAACTTTCCCGAGTTCAATGGTTAGTAATGTATGTCTTGAATTACTTGGCAAGGCCCCTATTCAGGGTACCGAAGTAAACGGGATTAATATTAAATTCACATGGCTGGAGGACAATTTCGCAGCGGTGCCATCAAATAAGAAGAGTACGAAGAAGAAAAAGAAACTTTCTAAGGATGATGAGATCTACAACACTAGGGCGTACCTTTTCTTCTTAGTTTCCAGTCAAATTATGTCTAACACATCGGGTGGAAGGGGTCCGGCATATCTTCTCGAGTTGTTCAAGGAATTTAAGCCATATGCATGGGCCCCTGCCTGTCTTGCCAATCTTTACTGGATTTTAGCAAAGGCAGTTAAATTTGTTAAGGACAAGTCTGAAGATAGACATCAGGAGGGAGATGAAAGCAAATCATCGAACAGAACTAATGATTCTAGGAAGTTCAGAACTTTGACTGAACCTCTTCAACTTCTCCAGGTGATAACATTTTTATTTGAACATATTTACAGTTTTTCTACAACTGTTACATTTGTATTTACTTATTAATGACTGTTTTTTGCAGCTATGGGCGTACACGAGAATGCAAATTGGACGTTGTCCACCACCAACGGATACATGGAAAAGTGATATTCAGTTTCCATTGATGAAAACATGGGCAGTTAGGTTGAATTCATTCAAAGCTGTAACCACACTGATTAAGACTCGGGAAGAGTTGAACAAATTACCACAGGACGGTGTAAGTTCAATATAATCGGATGGTATACAATTGGGAGTTAATGCTTTTATCATTACATTGAAACTAATCTTGTTTTATTTCTTTTTCTGTAGTTCAAATGGCAACCATATAGCAAGTTCGGAAAGACATTCCGTCATACTGTTTCTAAAGCCGACCGTGACCTATTTTCATCTTCAACGGTCTTGGCTTTTTATTGGGTAGTGGAGCGACATAATACGGGTCGCGTTATGAAACAGTTTGGATTTGTTCAGGAAGTTCCCCCACCGTTCAGCATGCCCTATCCAAGAGTGGAGCGAGTAGAAAAAATCGTGTATGACTACAGTGCACTTGGCAGGGTACCTAATTATGTGTTGTGGGACAGTAGATCCCAGTGCACTCTGAAGGGAAAAAAAGCATCTTCAAAGACACATAATGATGAGTATATGCATTGGTATCGGGCCAACACGATCATGTATATCGGTCGAGGGCAGGAGCATGAGGAGATTGATAAAAAAAAAACGTGATGAACATGAGGGTTGTTGTGAGCAGAAGCACGTAAGATACTGGTGGCTCTTTCTGTCGATATAATTTTTCATTTCCACATGCCTTATGGCTGATTTTCTTGTTATGTCCACAGGTTCATCAACTCTTGCTTCACATGGAAAGGTCAGTTGACCGTGCTGTTCGGAAGAAAACCTCAATTGAGCATTTCCGGGAATCATGGATCAGGAAGATACTCAGATTTAGATCTGGTTTGAATACCAAATTCGTCAAATTTAAGGATGACCACTTATACAGCTCAGCATCAGAAGATGTAAGCAAAAATTTCATCGATTTATTTTTACTGTTACCTCAGTGATGTCATTCTATGCAATGTGTGAAAGATTTTATCCTCAAGTTGATGTATTTGAAATTAAACAATGACAGGATAAAAAGGCGTCCACCGACGGATTGAGGGTTAAAAAGCCTGCATCCAAAAGAAGCCCAGGGAAAAAGAATGGAAAGAAGCAGAAGAGCGTGAAGCACAATATTGATGTTCCAGGTTCACCTATGTCACACACCCCTACTGAACATGCCCCTGAAGTAGCCAAGGAGGATTGCAGTATGGATCCAGATTCAGTAGAAAGACATACTTCTACACCTTCCACTTCCAATGAGCCACCAGTGGTTGATATCTTTTCCACTCCTCGGGGGGCATCAACCTCGCAAGCAATAATAGTTTCACCGATCAGGGCGTCCATTGATTCACTAGTTTGGAGGTTAAAACGATTGCCCCGAACGAGGAAGATTCCAGAAAAGTATGATGATTACTTACACTCAATGGGTGGATCGGAGTATTCACTCTCCAAAAGTGACAGGTTTCTACTGAATGGGTTCAAACGATATTTCAATGAGAGGTATAATGTAATTACATTACCATCGTAATGGTTTCATTCCATATATGGCCTTATGTGTATTGTATTTTGCAGTAAGGATGAGCTCGACATTGTGTGCACATTGGTATCCAGTGAAGTCCTGAATTGTGCTCTAGAGGAGGGAATTTGGTTCGACACCAATATTCTGTATTATTGGTTTGATGTGTTGAGGGAGAAGTGTCAAACGGCCTTTTTGGCAGACCCAAGCATTTCTGTAAGTATATAGATTCTGATTTGCAATTATCACTTCGTCGCCATTTGGAGGTTAAAAACTCACTTTTAATTTTTTTGCAGAGCTGGTGGCAGTCTGGATTGCCAACCGCTGAAGAAGCAGCCTTCGGTCCCGGAGGTTCTCGAGTGTGTGAGGCTAGAGAATGTAAAACATTGGTTTACGTTCTTCACTCTGTCAATCATTTCACATTACTTGTTGGGTATACGGACGAGAGGAAATGAGAATTCTACAATAGTTCAAGCAGTGATCGTCATGCTTTAACTACCTGTAAACGATTTGTAAGTATACCATAATGGTACCAAAATTTAAAAGAGCTTCTTAAGGTGTTATCGTACAAGATTTAGTCAGATTTCTTTTACTGATCTTGCAGGTTGAGTGGCTGACGACGAAGTTCAGCCAATATGGGTGGGCAGACCCATACATATGGACAATCAACGTTAAAACGAACATCCCACTGCAGGAAAACGGCTACGACTGCGGTGTCTTCGCCGCTGCGTTCGCTGAGCACTGTATATTTCGTCGTCCGATTAACTTCACGCAGGCTGACATGATGTATTACCGGCAACGAGTCATCATTGAGATCTTCAAGCGCAGCTGGGAGTTGAATGCATACCGATTGAATATTGATGAGATTCCACTTGACTCAATTGATCCTGAGAAATGATGAAAATTTGATCTTTTGTTGTGATCCATTGTTGTATGTAAATCTAACATGGTCCATGTTTTTGGGTGCCTACTGTAAATATAACTTTTTGTATGTAAAAAGTTGAAATGAATGTAAATGGAAGTTTTGTTTGCTTCTGTATGATCAAAGATAGTTGTTTGGCTTTATTGAATGTTGCCCTCCTATGTATTTTTTAATGCAGCTTGTAATATGGACGTGAATGTAGTATGGTAGTTGTAGTGCATTCGCACATCCAACCATTACAGAAGTAACAGGTTTATTGTCATTGCTTAAAACTGACGACGTCGTTGCTTCACAGAACCTAATATATAGGGTCCAGTGTAAAGAACTGACGACGTCGTCACTTCACAGAAACGTTTATAAAAAATCTCAGATGTAATAAATGACGACGTCGTCGCCTCACAGAACCTAGCGCAAACTATATGTTTGTTAATACTGACGACGTCGTTGCTTAACAGAAACTAGTGGAATAACTTCTAGTGTTAAAGTGACGACGTCGTCAC
This sequence comes from Litsea cubeba, assembly GCA_012931725.1. Classification (NCBI taxonomy): domain Eukaryota; kingdom Viridiplantae; phylum Streptophyta; class Magnoliopsida; order Laurales; family Lauraceae; genus Litsea; species Litsea cubeba. Next base: position 11,026,040 of record CM022948.1, read on the forward strand.
TTCACAGAACCGTTTATATAAAAACCCAGATGTAATAAATGACGACGTCGTCGCTTCACAGAAACTGGCCAAAAATAAATGGGTGCTGATACTGACGACGTCGTTGCTTAACAGAATCTATTGGAATCACTTCTAGTGTTAAATTGACGACGTCGTCACTTCACAGAATCGGTTATAAAAAAACTCAGATGTAATAAATGACGACGTCGTCGCTTCACAGAACCTAACGCAAAGTATAATGTTTCTTGATACTGACGACGTCGTTGCGTAACAGAATCTAATGCAATAGTCCAATTGTATTAACTGACGACGTCGTTGCTTCACAGAATCTACTGGAACATAATTGTGTTTTAATAACTGACGACGTCGTCGCTTCACAGAATCGTTTCAAAAAAAAAAACTTATAATAACTGACGACGTCGTTGCTTCACAGAATCTAGTGGAACATAGTTGTGTGTTAATAACTGACGACGTCGTCGCTTCACAGAATCGTATAAAAAAATACTTATAATAACTGACGACGTCGTTGCTTCACAAAAACTAATGTAACATATTTGTTTGTTAATACTGACGATGTCGTATTTTCACAGAGGGATATGGTGACATAGTTGATAAAAGTTGATAACAAAAATGGTGACATAGTTGATAACAAATTTGTTGAAACTGTTATATATAAAGTTGTATTACAAAAGTATGATCCACATCAAGGGATATGCACAAGATATGCTAGAAAGCTACCCCACAAAAGTATGATCCACAGCAGGGGCTATGTACAAGGTATGCTATCAAATCACCCCAACATAAAGTATTTCTACCCCACAAAAGTATGATCCACATCAATGGATATGTACAAGGTATGCTAGAAAGCCACCCACAAAAAGTATTTCTACCCCACAAAAGTATGATATTTACAAGATATGCTAGTTGGATCTATGCAACATGATCTGATGGTGGATTGCGACAACTCTTTCGGTTATGTCCCCTATTTTTGCAGTTAGAGCAAGTAACAACCCTGCATTGTCGATTTCTGTCTTCAACACGAATCCAGGATTTCTTTGGACGCCCTGGTTGTTTGGTAGCACGTGGAGGCAAGACGATTTCATTTGATGTATGTTCCCATTGTCTGCTATCACGAGTGGCATGAATGACCTCACTATACGAAGCACGATAAGTAGTTGTTAGGTAACAATCCTCAACATAGTCATACGGATTCAGGTGCCTAACTTTCATCGCTGCTAGTGCATGACAGCATGGAATCCCCATTATTTCCCATCTACGACAGGTACACTTCTTCAGTTCAAGATCCACAATATCTATGAATTGTGCTGATTGAACCTGAAACTCAACGAGCCCGGCAACACGTACATGCACGCGGCGTGAGTCTTCAGCCTCTTGGCTCATTAGTTTCTCTGCATAGGGCGTTAATCGCGATGTAATATCCAGTGACTCGAGATGTCTTCTCTGGAAGAAATCCATCAACTTCGCACGGATTTCTTCGACTTGCTTTGTAATAGGAAGCACCCTAATGTCCTTTAAAAGCGCGTTCGTACATTCGGCAGCGTTGCTGGTTATCATGTCATAGCGCCGACCCTCAACAAACGCATTTGACCAACGTTGTTTTCCAATGGCATTGATATAATTATGCGCCCCTTGGTCTACAGACATGATGTCATTCATATAGGCCTCATACTCACATGGTCTAAAAGACTTGGCAGCCCGCCAGAATTTCAATACAATGGCACGATCACAGAAGGCTGTTTTAATGTTCTCTGCAATGTGATGACAACAGTAGCAGTGAGTCGCGCTTGGAATGATGTTGGCCAATGCCGGGACAAGACCCTTTTGTCGATCAGACACAATAGTCAAATTTGTTGGACTTCCCAAAGCAAGAGATAGGTTGGCAAGAAACCACTCCCAACTGTCACGACGTTCGGCCTCGGCCAAAGCGAAAGCTATAGGAAATAGCTTATGATTACCATCATAGGTGACAGCCACTAGAAGCACACCCGGATACTTGCCCCGAAGATGTGACCCATCAACAGCGATCATCGGCCTCATCGACGAACAGAATGATCGGATGCAAGGACCGAAAGCCCAGAAGAATCTTCTAAACCTGTCTTCAACAGTCGTGTCGATATTAGTCACAGTACCTGGATTGGTCATGTGTAATTCTTTACAATATAGAGGTAAAATCTTAAAAGATTCTTCATATGATCCCCGAACTACACGCAAGGCCATCTCTTTTGCAATATGTGCTTTTCTATAAGTGATACGGGTGCCAAACTCCTTTTGGTATTCATTCATAATTTCTTTTGGATTCAAGTGGTTATTGCATCGGACTCTGTCCTCAATGAACTCTTCAATAAGTTTCGAGGATGCTTGGGGATGTGTCATTCCCATCATTGGTTTTGAGCAACAATGTCTTGGGTTATAAGTCCGCACCTTAAACTCCGGGCCTGAATCAACGATGGAAGCATGTATACGCCAGGGACAACAATCATCTCTGCAACGTGCCGTGACTTTTTTCATCTTGGTCGACACATGTCGTAGAGTAAAATTGTTATAAATTGCAAATTTCGCAAGAGATCTTCTGAAGCTTTCACGATCAGGAAATTGACGCCCTACCCACATCTCTCGTGCTGAATCCGTACCAGTATCGGCTATAACATCTTGAGGGGCCATTGTGTCTACAAAATTGATATCTCCCATAGCCACTGAATGAAGCACAGCCTGAATGGTTTCAGATCCTTGTTGATTACCAATATAATTGACATCTTCCATAGCAAGTGAATGATCCACAGCATGAATGGTTTCACCTCCTTATTCATTACCCCCGGAATTGACATCTTCAATAGTAAATGAATGATTCATAGCATGAATGACTTCAGCTCCTTGTTCATTGCCAACAAAATTTACATCTTCCAAATCAAATGAATGATTCGCATCATGATTGGTTTCGGTGCCTTGTTTATTACCAGCCATCATCGAAGAGGGAGTTCCACGAACCATTGATATATCAAAAGTAGCACATACAGCATCGTGTGCATCAACAGCCTCTCGATCTATACCATCCACATCAAAAACAGCTCTTGTAGAACGATTTGTTGCATGAGGATCCAATGAGGTAGAGAAATGCATATCAACGTTTTCATGGAGATCCACGGTGGGAAATACTAGGCCAGACGTGGGCATTTTTATCTCGCAAATCCCTTTGCACATTTTCTTCTTGGCACTTGGACAGCCAACCTTCACTCGTTCTCTGCAAGGCATGGACAAGAATTTAAGTTAGGCACGACAAGTGCAACTATATAAATATTAAAAAAAATAGAACATAGATACGTACCTAGAGCCTTCGCGTTTCTTGTTATTAACGTGTAGTTTCCTGTTGACATACACATGTAGCCCATGTTGCTCACTTCCAGACGCCATCAACATTCCCAGCATATCATTTTCATCTTCCAAACTGATCAACGAAAAAACGAGTCCATTGTGATGAAGGTATTTCATGCTTACATCCTTGATATTTGCATCCCAATTAGACAATGCAATGGCTTCATTCATCAACATGTCATATGTTAAGGTCTTAGGTAGAGACCTCATCTTCTGTCTTCCACCATTGTAGACCGGGCGTATAATGTCAAAGACAAACTCTCCATCAAAGTGAAATATGATGGAAATCCCAGACTTGGTCATTCTGCCGATGCAAATAAAGCATATATTAATTTGGTGGTATTAGCAAATGTAGTCCAAGGGTCACCTTTCACATAATGCTAATAGAGAGATGATTGTATGGGTCAAACTGTCCATTTCTATTTCTATTTACAAGGAAAAAAATCACAAGAGAAGTTAACTCCCCTAACACTATTTTTTCCTAGGGTTACTGACAGAGGAGGAGTGAAAATGAAATCATTTTATGGGTGTTTGCTCCCACTTTATACAAGACACCAAGATTTCTGCACGTATTTGAGTACCCATCTTCATATTACTTATAAGGGTTTAACCCTAACGTGCAAATACGTAGATTCACAATCTTCATATGCTCTCAACTAGGGGTTGTGACAATAAACAACCTTAGAACAGCCAGAGTTGTTACCTTTCTCAAAAGCCTTAATGAACTTTTCTCAAAAAAATGTATATCAAATGCCCTAATGAACTTTTCTGAAAAGGGTAAACATGAAACACAGAATCTTTGGTAGCTAATGCATGAAAGAACACATAAATAGCGATATACCTACCTCTTAATGGAGTTCAACAACCTCCATAAAGAAGCCCACCCGTTGGGGAAGACGCCTGCATCGTCTCTATTCAATGGCAGATAAAAAGGATCCCACGAAAAAGAAGCTGTGACGGGATATGTATATATATATAGAACATAAGCGACGACGTCGATACTAACCCACTATTATAAGTGACGACGTCGTCGCTTGTAGAAAATAAGCAAAAAAAATATATTTTCTGGCGGGAATACCCATTCCGTTACATATTATCTATGGGTACCTCTTCCGGTGAGTGACCAACTAGCGTCCTTTTTCAGGTAAAATTCTCTAAAAAAAATCACAAAAATATTCAAAAAATCCAGAATATTAGAAAATGTTGGAAAATAATATTTTTTTCCATTAGTAACAACAATAAATCAAAATCTCGGTCACCTTAAGTTATGAGTCCTGTCTGTGTCGCTGTTCGCTTTATTCTTCAGTATTTTATATAATGCAACCATTATTGATGCTCATGATCAATAAGATGAAATATCATAAATTTAACATAATGCAACCGCAATTTTTAGCAAAAACTCATATTTTTTTTCCAAAAGTATAGATCTATTTTAAACTAACACATTATCAATGCATTTGAACACTAATGTGAAAAAATGTAATTGATTTCAAGAAAGCCCCAAATTTTGGAAATAAAAAAATTTAGATCTACACTTTAAAATACTAGATCTAGGGAAAAATAAGTGAGTAACATCGAATCTAACTCAAATACTCAATATAAAGCCTTTTGGTTCATGAATTAGTGTATTACACAATCTTTACTACTATATCATTCCAAACATAATTAAATAAGTTTAATATCATATCTAGCAGCTTATGATAATAATAGACATCCAAGCACAAAAAAAAGAATGACAATTAGCAAAAGAGTCCTAGCTATCATGGTCAAATAGGATCATTTTGTCTTCTTGATTGCCACTTCTCTAAAACATGCGCTTCGCAGAGGGGGTCCGGGGTATCCCCCGCCTGGGGTCGAGCTGATCGGTTAGCTCGCGGGGGTCTAGGGGGCAGCGCCCCCGAAAAAAAAAAAAAAAGGAGATCGGCCGATATTTTGAAATGTCGGCCGATATATCATCACGGTCGATATTTACTTCGTATCGGCCGATATCTCGCGAGATATTGGCGATTTGAAGCCCGGTATAGCCGATATCGATATCTCAGCGAGATATCGGTTCGGTGTCGGCCGATACCGGTTCATATCGGCCGATACGAACCGGTACCGGCCGATTTTTTAAACCATGGGCAGAAAGATGAAACCCCACCACAGTGATTACAGAGAGAATGGAATTACAATACCATCCTCCCCATGCCTTTTATGGCTAGTTTCCTAAGCTCCAAATGGTCCCTTCTTGTCCCTCTTAACGCCATGTCCCTTTTTTTTTTCTCTCTCCCACCCTCCCCACCATCAATCCCTTTGGCTGGCCTTGCTCAAATTTAGGGAACCATTTCACCTAAAATGGATAAAGTTTAAGCAATCCCACACTTTTTTGGGCATTCTTTGTTCATTAATTGATTCTATGCAAATGATTAAAAAACTATGAATGATTTAGCAGCATGTTTATAATATTCGCCGATATGTACTTATTTTTCATGAGTCCATATTTAATTAAGTTTATAAATATGACACTCTAGCTCTCTATTTTTTTTTTTTTTGTACGGGAAATTTAAACTCACGCACTCTTAAATTCACATTAATTTTCCGATCAGTTGAAATAAAGTCGGATACATGATAATCGAGTTTACACTTTTGTCGTCGATGCCCCAATATGGAAAGCTAATAAGGTCAACATGGCCCGGCATGATGATATAGGCTATGTGCACTGCTATTTTTATTATAGATGAATGAAATCATAATAGGGATTTATTCAAGTGGGAACTGTTCTCACCTTTTATATGAGAACCCTCATCACATCCGTTGGATCATTAAAGTAGATCCAACGGCTGGCCCGAAACACATATAACGGATCACTTTTTCCAGACTGGCGCCCATTCTCTATTTTCCTTTCCCCCTTCCGTGTTTTCAAGCGAAAAACCCAGAGAGAGGGTTCGTCTTCCACGGCTTGAGACCACACGGCTGCACAAGCGACGAGAAAGAGGACCGGTTTCCTCTCTGCTCCGAGATCTCCTGCTATCGAAGCTCCTCATCCTCATCGCCCTTTACATCGCAGAGAAGGGAGTTTCGAGGTTCTAGGGTTTGATCGTGTGCGTCAGCAAGGTAAACTTTTTTTTTTTTTTCAAGCAGAGATCGTTGGTGCATTCACAGATTTGATTGATCTTAGTTTGATGGGTTCCTTCATGTTCCTTTTCAAGCCTTATTATGGTTTGCTTTTCCTTTTATTTTATGATTCTGTGTTCTATTTGGTGTTCCTTTTCAAACATATTTTTTCGCCCCCAGGCCTCAGGATCCAGATTCAAATCAACCAATCCCTTGCCCTGTTTTTTTCGCATTCTTGTGCTCAGACATGACATGATACAACTGATGTAAACAGAAAAACTGAGTGGCATTAGACAGTAGATATTCTCTGGGTGCTGCCCAGATGATACATATTCAAGACATTATACTACACGGACAACAATTTCACAAATAAAAATAAGAAAAGAGAGAGAAAGAAAAGAACACAACATATCAATAGCTGATGGATTTTGAAGTATCTGTCTCTAGGTTGCCTCTTAGCGTAGTTTGTGTCTCTGTGCGATGGATTTCAAGCCTTATTATGGCTTGCTTTCCTTTTTGCCCATATTTTATGATTTTGTGTCTATTTGGTTCCTTTTCAAACCTTTGATTCCTTTTCAAAGAGTAAATCCCTCCCGCCTGGAACATTGAGAATGGAACTCATACTCTGTGCTATTTGGTACAGAGTATTTTATGTGGTATTTGGTATGTTATGATGC